>CM069135.1:50313627-50763627 GCA_035221665.1 Okamejei kenojei | reverse complement strand
GCGTTTGTTTTTTCAATCATCACGTTTCATTTTCCGATTACATCATCCCTATAATTGAATAAAATCGTTTTTGCTTCCCAGTTAGTGTTAGTTTTATCAGCGAAATAAAATACATTGAAGCAACATAATAATTTAACTCAAATCTAGAAAAAATGTGCTAGCAAAAGCTGCATGTAATTTCTGAGTTTTGCAGTTAATTATACGCAATAAATAATCAAGTAACTGTTAACTCAAACAAACCCTAAAAATACTGGAAGCACTGAGCAGGTGACAGCATCTCTTAAAAGATAAAACAAAATAGTTAACATTACTTGGTAACTGAAACCTTGGAATTCCAGCAATTTGCCTCAGCACATATTTGATATGCAGGTTTCTTTGAAATCGCATGATTTGCCATCCATCTAAATTTATTTCAGCTGCTTTGAGGGAAGTGTCTTGGTTCTGCACTTTTACTCTGCCTTCCTCTCCCACCCACATCACACCACACGGTGATGACTAGAAGCACCGAGCTTTATTTCCAAAGGCACAGATTTCAAAATCAATGATGCATTGTCAAACATAGATGACTCCAATGAATTAGCTACATAAAATAAAAGAATAAAAATATAGAAGCTATGGAAGAAGAACAAAAAAGATTTACAAAGGTTTGTGGTAAAACTAAGATTATGCATTTCATTGATCGATAACGAATAGGCAGCTTGACTTAAAATTCTGAATGGGTTAAATTTTATAGATGCAGAGAGAGTGCCACCACGCAGCAGAATCCAAAGTGATGGGCCACATAATCAAACTAATGAATGCATTGGGAATTAAGAAAAAAATCTTCAATCAAAATGTGGTCAGAATTTGAAACACAATTTTCAATGGGAATGTAAGCAAGTATGTGAGAGGAAAGGGAATAGAAAGGTCATTTGAAATGCTGGGAAGAGGTAGAAAGAAGGGAAGGAAACCTCAGTGGAGTATGGAAACCAGCACAAACCAGCTATGAATCTTTGGAATTCTCTACCTTTGGGTGGCCTAGAGGCCGCATCAGTGAATATATTCAAGACCAAGGAAGTCAAATAATTTGTCAATAGGAGGGTGAGGGATTTTGGAGATAGACAGGAGATTGAAGCTGAGGCAGAGGTCAGATCAGCCATGATTGGTGGTACAGGGTCAAGAGGCCACATACCTGTTACTGTGCCTGATCTTATTTAGTTAGTTAGGCGGAATAGTTCTGCATTGTATGTTTAATGTAATTCTTAGGTATAACATTTTGACTTTAATATTCTTCTTATGTGACACAAAAGGAGGGCTTTTGGCCTCTCAATGCAGACCAGCTCTTCATTGTCTTACACCTTCCTCTTTATTTCCCTTTTGTCCTGCCTTTGACCACATATTATTTTTGGTCAAAGAATTCTAGCTATTCCCACTTGATTCTTTTTACAAATTACCCACACTAATTTATAATTTACAATTGCTAATAACTGACCAAGAGATATTAGCTGGACCCCTCATGTGCTTATACACTTAAGCCCAAAGCCAGTGTGGTTTCAAGGCAGTGAGGATAACAGGAGGAGAATTAATGCTGTCGGTGTAATTGAAACTCAAATTTTAAAGCCACTCAATCCATTTTTATGTGATGTTTATTTGATTATTTGATGTTTTGTTGTTTTGTTCTATGTTATGACTGTAAGGTTCGCATTTCGTTGTACTGAAAATGTGCAATGACAATAAAGTTGAATCTAATCTAATCTAATTTATTTATCATTATTAATTTTATTTAAATTGAATATTCACAGCATCTTTGCAAGTTCTAAAAGAGAGACATAGTATAACGATTTTTCCAGAGTAGTTACTAAGTATTGAAACATAGTGCAGGAGTAGGCCATTCAGCCCTTCGAGCCAGCACCACCATTTAATATCATGACTGATCATCCAAAATCATTATCCCGTTCCTGCTTTTTCCCCATATCTCTTGATTCCTTTCACACTAAGAGCTAAATGTAACTCTCTCTTGAAAACAGGGGTGATAACAATAGACAATAGACAATAGGTATAGGAGTAGGCCATACGGCCCTTCAAGCCAGCACCGACATTCAATGTGATCATGGCTGATCATCCACAATCAGTCCCCCATTCCTGCCTTCTCCCCATATCCCCTGACTCCGCTTTCTTCAAGAGCCCTATCTAGCTTTCTCTTGAAAGTTTCCAGAGAACCAGCCTCCACTGTGCCCTCTGAGGCAGAGAATTCCACAGATTCACAACTCTCTATGTGAAAAAGTGTTTCCTCAACTCCGTTCTAAATGGCTTGCACCTTATTTTTAAACTGTGGCCCCTGGTTCTGAACTCCCGCAACATCGGGAACATGATTCCTGCCTCTAGCGTGTCGAACCCCTTAATAATCTTATATGTTTCAATAAGATGTCCTCTCATCCTTCTAAATTCCAGAGTATACAAGCCGAGCCGCCCCATTCTCTCAGCATATGACAGTCGCGCTGAGTGTTAATGGGTGTTAATGTGTTAATGGGAGATCAGAAAGTAAGTTGTTTGAACAACATTGGAGGATTACAAGCTAAAATATGAATGTAAAAATAACAACAGTAATAATTTAACCAATGGTAATATTTACAGTTTGGATGGGATTTATATGTTTATATAGCCTAGAAAACGTTTACTAATGTTCGACACATAATCATGTTCTTGTCTTTACAAAAATCACAAGCAAACTAAAACTTAAAATTAATTGTCAATTGCTCTTTGCATTGATAATATGCACGTCTGCCAAAATAATCAAGAATTATGTGCATATGGTGTGTTGATAAATCACAAATATAAGTAGATTTCAATCATTTTAGATTTGTCTGCCAGTTCTATTAATAATTAAAATGTAAACATTCTGTTGACGATCTGATATTCAAGAAAAGGGACAAGATTCTATTTGCAGAGAATTAATGGTGATTCACAAATCTTCAAGAAAGTAAGTTACCGAATTAAGAGGATTTGAAATCAAATAACATTACTAGGTTTGGATAGTAATATAAAATAGCAAGTCTGGCTAGCTGCATTGAAAATAATGACAAGGACTGTCTGAAATAAGAATATGACAGCATCTTTGGTGAAATCTTAAGATACTGACCTATTAGAAAGGTCATACTCAGTTACTTCCATAATAAAGGTAGCAGTCCCACCTGCAGGAGCCAAGGGATGTCCTGGGTGCTGTTAAAGGGAAGAAAAATTGAGAGAAAGGAGGAGAAGAATATTGAAATACACAAGATGATACTAGCAGTTGGCATGGTTTGGCTCTTACAGAAGGAGAGGAGGTGATGATTCCCCAATGTGAATGCATGTAGAACGTTAGAAAGACTAATATTAGTAACCCTAAAGGGCCTGTCCCACTGCGAATTTTTCAGCGACTGCGAACATCAGCAACTGACGCCCGTAGTAGCCCTAAAAACCTTCAAGGTGTACGACACTCCGCGCCACCCGCCTTCACAACCCAAGAAGGTTACACCGAAGTATAATAATCACATTAGAAATGAACTTATCTACAATAAATCTAAGGACCAATAACTTTAAGAAACCAATTGTTTATTTAGTGTCACCGGGCGTCACCCGCAGGACAGCATACGTCAGCGTGTGACAGGGCGCACGTCATGATAAGACACCAGATGTCGCCTGAAGATTTTGAACATTCCAAAATCCAGGGGCCGCAGGGAGACACCGCGCGTCACTACATACGTCACCCCGCGTCATGCCACGACCACGCCGCGACAACCTCTTTTCAGGCTATAGCCGAAAATATCGCCCAAGTGGGACAGGCCCTTAACATTGGTAACCTTTCTCCAAGTATGACAAGAAGCTAAATGATCCAAGCAAATTACCAAACATAACTTGTTATCTGGTATCATTTCATTTTTTATACTAAAAAGGAAACAAAAGGGCATTCCATGTCCCAATATGCCACAAAAATTATTGGCAAACAAACATGCAAACATGGGGACAAGAGTAGTGTAGGAAGGAACTGCTAAGATCATGACTAATTAGTTAACCAATTTCATATACCTTGCCTTTACCCCGTAACCGTTAATGCATTTAGTTTGCAAAGACCTCTCAAGCTAAAATAGTAAGATTAAATGAGAACTTACCAGTTCGAAGTTTGATCCGTATTTTATGAGGAGTTACGATGAGGGATTACGTGAAGACCCCGTCCAGCACGCATGCGCGACATTCTTCAAAGCAGCGGTGTGGATTCACAGAAAAAACACAACGATTGAAATAAATATAGTAAAGAAAAAATAAGAACTTAATTAGCAGTTGATCTGTATAATAGAGGGTAGGAGCGGAGGGCACGTAATCCCTCATCGTAACTCCTCATAAATTACAGATCAAACTTCGAACTTGTAAGTTCTCATTTAATCTTACTATTTTACTTTGGAGTCACGTGAGTGACTACGTGAAGAAGCCCCGCAAGGCGCATGCGCGTCATTACGTCAACGCATGTCGCACTGAACGGGCTGGAGGGCGCAGCTCCACCAGTGGTAAGTAGGAACTTCTCAGGTAAGTGTTTTAAAAACTTTACCAAGAAGTATTTCAACTCCGTAAAGCTGGCTCGAGCAGTCAGTAAGAGTTGGAGAAATGGAGTTGTCAGGTAGGAGGATTCATTCTTAGCGTGGGTCCAGGGATTCACAAATTCGATCGGGTCGGGAGATAAGCGCGGCAACGCCGGTTCCGATGCCGGGTGCCGTTTTACCGGCAGCAGTTACGATAGCGAGCGAATCTCCTGCACTAGCTCCAGGTACTAAGCAGCCTGAGGCTGCTGCTAGCCATAAAAAGGCAAAGAGAAAGTCTCACAGACCTGTGTTGTCTGACGACAATGGTGACTCTCCCCCTGATACTAAAGAACGTCGGGGAGGATGGAAAACATGGAGCAGATGCTCCAAACTTTGATTACATAAGGGTCCAAGGGCCCAGTGCTGTCCAAGAGGGCCCATACCAAGCACAACATATGGAGGGGCTTTCCATATATTGGGGTTTTCCTTCCAGCGCCTTGTTTGGGACTGGAGGATGCCTCCCTACAATATGATTTGGCAGAAGCAGGGCAGGATGCAGCTGACCCTGATTCTGGTGTCCCTGCTTATGTGCAAACACCAGCGCACAAGAGCCACGCTCCGGGTGTCTCGGAAATAGCAATGAGTTTAGCTATTCCGGAGGGGACTGGTGAGGCAATGGAAGAATACCTTGCCAGCAATATCAATTATTTAGTATCTCACCAGTTCCAGCAAGCTATGATGCAAGTGACTGCAAACAAATATAAGACACCTGTTTAACGTGCATCACTAAAAGTGCCCACAGTGAACCCAGCTATCTGGGCACGCATGAGTCCTTCTTTGAGGGGACAGGAGGTTCGGTATCAATACGTCCTCCAACTGGTGGCTGCAGCAATTACTGCATTTGGCACTATGGTCAAAGGGACAATCATTACTCAAACTCAAAAAAGATATGTTGGCTATTTCATGCAATGCATTTTTCAGGTAAATTGCATCAGGGAATATCGCCATCAGGCCAATACTCAACCAAAAATTTGCTGCTCTATGTAAGGCGACTAATGTATAAACACCTGAATTCCTGTTTGGAACGGACCTTGTCAAGAAAATTCGTGAAATTAATGATGAGGCCAAAACAATTGGCTTCATGTAGTCAAGCATTTCGAGGCCACCTATTCGAAAACCTGGGTTAATACTGAAGGTCAGATCCAGGTGCTGGGCCCAGCAGGGGGAGGCCAGTGGGGCAACGAGGGTACCCACCGAGACAGATCGGCTGCAACCCCAATATGGGCAGACAACAGACTTACAGGTCAACTGTAGAGGTACAGGGAAATTTGTAAACAATTAAGTTCTGGTGGCCAATCTCCTATTGGAGGTAGATTACAATTGTTTTCTAATGAATGGTGCTGTATAACGTCTGATATGTTTATACTAAATGTTGTCTCATGTCTACCATTGAGTTTATCTCAGGAATAGATCCACCTCAACAGCACAAGCCTAATAAAATGTGGGTGTTTTCTGCTCCAGAGACTGAACAGGTAAACAATGTTGATTGATAAAGCCATTGATCATCCTCAACAATTGTGTCTAATATTTCCCCAAACCTCAAAAAGATGGGTGTTGTAGAGTAATTCTGAACCTCACTCACTAAAATTCTTCAGTTCTCTATAGGCATTTTAAACTGGACACCTTCATTACTGCTAAACAGCTGCTGTCACAGGGCTGTTATGTGGCAACTATTGATTTGCAAGATGCGTATTATTCACTGCCAATTCATGCTCATTATCACAGGTACTTGAAATTTAATTGGATGGGACAGCTGTGAAAATACAATGCATTGCCGAATGGATTAAGTTCAGCACCCAGGCTATTTACTAAATTGTTAAAACCTGTGCTGGGGCTATTGAGGGCCCATAATCACATTGTAATGGCTTATTTAGATGATATCTTAATTATCAGCAACACTAAAGAGTCAGCTGAAGAATCGGTTGCAGCAACCAAAAAATGTGCTTGAGTCATTAGGGTTTTGTTCCATCCAACTAAGTTCAAGTTACAGCCAACAAAAATATTGAGTATTTGGGGTTTCTTATTGATTCTGTTGATATGACAGTAACATTACCAACAGCCAAGTTTGTGGATGTTGTTGATGTCTGTATTTGCCTCCCAAAAAACGTTATCCCTCCATCTGAGAAGTCGCTAAGGTCATTGGGAAATGGGTAGCAGTTTTTCCTGCAGTACATTTCGGGCCTTTGCATTATCAACATTTGCAGAGAGCACGAGAACAAGCACTAAAATCGAATGCAGGCCATTTTGATCGGGTTATGCAGTTACCAACCACAGCTCTCGCAGAATTGCAGTGGTGGATTGTTAATGTAAATCAAACTCCCAATAAGATTTTGGGTACAAGACCCTTCACTTATCTTACAGACTGATGTAAGCACTCTCGGATGGGGGGCTACGGACACCGAGTCCAGCTGTGGGGATAGATGGCATGAACACGAAGGGTTGATTCGCCACACACACGGGATAAATTATTTGGAATTATTGGGGGCATTTTATGGGTTAAATGCATATTGCTCCTCAATGAAGGATTTACACGTTCAACTCGATTGATAACACCACAGCAGTGGCATATATTAATCATATGGGAAGAGCATGATCAGTATCATGTGTTAATTTGGCTAACGTCATGTGGCATTGGTGTATTTCAAGGCATATCTGGGTTTCAGCCATGTATTTACCAGGTATAGACAATGTGGTGGCAGACCATAGGTCGCGTAAGTTTAATGACAATATAGAATGGATGTTAAATTCTAAAATTTTTCACACAATTATCACTCGATTTGGGTTGCTAGAGATTGATCTGTTTGCATCCAGATTAAATCACCAGTTGCCTAAATATGTTTCATGGGAGCCAGATCCAGGAACAGTAGCCGTGGATGCATTCTCGTTACATTGGGGGCACTCATTTTCTATGCAATTCCTCCATTTTGTCATCCCGAAATGCCTCACCAAAATAGAGCATGACTCCGCCACAGGCGTTTTGGTGGTCCCAGATTGGCTAACACAACCATGGTTCCCATTAGTGCTTCGAATGATGGTTCAGCCATTCATGATGATTCCCATCTGCAGTAATTTGTTGGTGCATCCGGTTACTGGAGAAAGTCACCCTTTACATGACCGTATTAATTGTTGGTCTGCAGGTTCTGACCAGACCATTCCAAGGACTTGGATTGTCGAACAGGGCCATGGAGGTTCTCACTGCAGGCTGGCGAAATAACACTCAAAAACAATATATGGTTCACATAAAGAAATGGGAGCTGTACTGTGTTCAATCCAATATATCTTATCATAATGCAAGCATAAGTGATGTGTTGGAGTTCCTTGCTAAGTTGCATTTTGATGAGCATCTGAGTTATAGTGCCATTAACAATGCTCGGAGTGCGTTGTCCTCTTATTTAGGGCAGTCTTCAGAAAAACATCCTAACGGGTCTCACCCGTTCGTATCCCGATTTATGAGAGGAATTTTTAATAAAAACCCTCCGCAACCTCGATATACAGAAATTTGGGATATCAGTCTTGTTCTCAAACTGCTTCGGCAATGGGCTCCAATTACTTTATTATCTATGCAGAGATTAACTCTTAAAGTGGTTATGCTAATAGCGCTGGTTCAGCACAATGTGTACAAACATTACAATTGTTACGAATAGATTGTATGCATTTGTCTGTAAATGACATTACCTTCTATGTTTATGATTTAATGAAACAAAGCAGGCCAGGTATGGCAGGAACCAAGGTAACGTTTAAAGCCTATCCTGTTGACCAAATGTTATATGTAGTTAAACACTTAAGCCAATATATTAAGGTAACAAGGAGTCTCAGAGGTTCTGAGACAGGACTGCTCATTAAGCCATATAAAAGAGTTTCAGCACAAACTATTTCTAGATAGTTGAAACAAGTTCTCAATTATGCTGGAGTCGACACTCATGTCTTTAACTCTCACTCCACCAGGGCGGCATCAACCTCCGCGGCGAAGTCTCAGGACGTGCCGCTAGACCAAATCCTCGCGGCCACAGGATGGTCTAGAGAAGCAACATTTTCTCAATTTTATGACAAACCTGTACAGACAGTGCCACGGTTTGGGCATGCTGTTTTGGGTTCCATTTAATTCATTTGCTTTGTTTTCTATCATTGTTTGTTATTCCCCCTGGGACAGAGGGGTTAGTACTGGTTTTGTTATTATTAACAATGGTTATTGAATAATTCGAAGCAATGTTCAATATATTATTTATTTCCTACTGTGTCAACCGAAGCAGATTGTCGTATGGAGTGCATCTACGGCATGAAAATACAGAGCTTTGAAATCTTCACGTAGTCACTCACGAGACTCTGAAGTAAAATAGTAAAATTAAATGAGAACTTACCAGTTTGAAGTTTGATCCTTATTTTATGAGGAGTTACATTGAGGGATTATGTGCCCTCCGCTCCCACCCTCATAATCTAAGAGATCATCTGGTAGTTCTAGTCTTCTAAAAGCCTTACTATGTTACTTCGGCTATTTGTTTCTGTGTTTTCACACCGCTGGTTTGAAGTATGACGCGCATGCGCCTGGCGGGGCTTCTTCACGTAATCCCTCAACATCACTCCTCATAAAATAAGGATCAAACTTCAAACTGGTAAGTTCTCGTTTAATCTCACTATTTTATTTCGGAGTCACGTGAGTGACTACGTGAAGACTTCAAAGCTCTGTGATTCCGAACTGTGTACCAGCTCATGCTTCACTCACTGTCTGAAGACCTTTGAGGGAGGAAGTATGTTATCACAATCAACAATAACCTGTTTGTGAACAAAAAAGGTTTATTAATAACAACAAAAAACAGAGAGCTCCCCCGGCTTAAATTAAATATTAGCTGCAGACTCTAAAATTCTGTCAGCAAATGGAGCAGGTTCCGCCAGCGGCTTATTATAAAACCTTTGGAAAGTTCTTTCCGAGGACCATCCTGCTCTGGCCAGAATATGGTCCATAGGCACATCCATTCACCTAGCCGCCAACATGGATGCAGCCCTGGTGGAGTGAGATTTGTAAACATTAGTGTTGATTTCCGTGGACTTAAGCACCTGCTTGAGCCATCTTGAAATGGTTTGGCTCGTCACCTGACCATGGGGCTTCTTGTGGCTTATCCATAAGGCTTTTTTTCTCCCTCTTAAGTTGTATGTTGTGTCTATGTAAATGGCGAGATGGGTCTTTGCACACAGCCGTGGGTCAGATGAATATGCCCGGAACTCCATAACTGTAGGCGTGGTTCCTGGTCTAGTTTGCTTGACCAGGCCCTGAATATGGAATGTAATACAGTCCAATGACTCTTTCATGCTGTCCAGCCTCAGAAGGTGGAGGGATTGTACTGTTTGTGCTGACACTAGTGCCATGAGCATGACTGATTTCAGGGTAAGTTGTTCCAGCATGAGTGACCTGGGTGGTGGCCATCCCCTAAGGTACGTCAGCACAATGCTGACATCCCAGTTCTGAGTTTACCTTGATCTGGGGGAATTAGTGTTAAAAATACCCCTCATGAGTTTGACCACCAGTGGATGGGACCCCAAAGTCTGTTGTTCTGCTGCTGGAACCAAATAAGCTGACAATGCACTCCTGGCTGTATTGATGGCGCTGTAGCTGAGTCCATCCCGTTGTAATCCAACCAGGAGCTCCACAACACTGGTAGCTGTTGCTGTTGAGTAGGTAGTTCCTGTTTTGGAGCAATACCATTCCCATTTCCTTATGTTGGTCAGGTATTGTCTCCTGGTGGACTCCTGGTGGGATGCGGTCATCATGTTGATGGTGTCCTCAGACTGTCCCAGGCCCAGTAGAGGTCTTTTTAGAATCTGCAAGCCAGGAGATTGACTCTGTCATGGCACGGGTGACTAATGCCTGACACTGGGTGGATTAATAATTCTGGACTGCTGGGGAATTCCAATGGTGTTTTGACAGCCATGTCGAGGGCCACTGGGAACCATAGCTGTGTAGGTCAGTCGGGTATTATCAAGATTCCTGAAGCGGAATCCAATTTCAACATTCTATCTCCATGCCAGTCTGGGTTCAGACCTAATCATTCCACAACTACAGCTCTGTTAAAACTCACCAGCGATGTGTTCACTGCTTCTGAGGATGGTAAACTCACCGGTGCCATCTTTCTTGATTTAACCAAGGCCTTTGATGTTGTTGACCACTACCTACTGCTTGATAAACTTTACTCAATTGGTCTTTCTCAAAACAATCTATTGTGGTTCAACTCATACCTTCATAACAGATGCCAATGTGTTACCTTTAATGGAAGTCAATCCAATTCCTTAATTGTTGAGAAGGGGGTCCCGCAAGGATCGTCTTTGGGACCACTCCTTTTTCTCTATTTTCATAAACGACCTCCCTAATATTTGTTCTGACTGTCAAATACAACTATATGCTGATGATGCAGTGCTATATACATCTAGTACTAACAAGTCTGAAATTGAAAGATCCCTTCAATCCGATCTTACTTCTGTTCAGAAATGGCTATTATTTAACAAACTAATTTTAAATAAAAATAAATCATGCAGTATGTTATTTGGTACCAGACAAGGTCTTGGTAATTCTGTAGATCTGACTATATCATTTAATGAAGGATCACCATTAGAACAAGTATTGAACTTCAAATATCTTGGTGTTTGGCTCGACCCAACGCTTTCATTTACGCAGCATAGTGAGACGATTACTAAAAAACTTAGCTGTAATCTAGCTATTCTTTTCCGCCATATAAATTGTTTCACCTTTCAGATGAGAAAATGAATTGTCTCTCAACTACTATTACCAACACTGGATTATGCCGATATTGTCTATCAGAATACATTTGATACACATCTTCAACCCCTCAATGTAGTTTATAAAAGTCTCTGCAGATTTATTTTAAGGTGTCCATATCTAACTCACCACTGTTCTATGTACGAAACTCTAAACTGGTTATCCCCCCACGCTCGAAGATGCTACCACTGGTTCCAGTTCATCTTTAAATGCATCCATTTCAATTACCCTTCTTATTTAAAACAAGACCTATTACCATACACACTCTCATATTCACTAAGACATATTCAGCAACCCTTCTTTTTCATTCCAAGAACTAACAAATAAATTGGGAGACATGCATTTAAATTCAAAGCTCCTTCTGACTGGAACACTCTGCCTAGTACCATAAGAACTATTAGCTCATTTTGTCTATTTAAAAATACACTTTTACCCTTCCTTATAAAACCATGTACCTGTTTCTAGTATTAGAGTCTTCGAACTCCTTTATCTAGCTTGCTCTATGTGTGATCATTTGGCATAGCCATTGTATATGCATTGCCATTACACTTACAGTGGCTTGCAAAAGTATTCATACCCCTTGAACTTTTCCACATTTTGTCACGTTAAAACCACAAACGTAAATGCATTTTATTGGGATTTTATGTGATAGACCAACACAAAGTGGCGCATAATTGTGAAGTGGAAGGAAAATGATACATTGTTTTCAAATTTCTTTACAAATAAAAAACTGAAAAGTGTGGCGTGCAAAAGTACTCAGCCCCCTTTACTCTGATACCCCTAAATAATATCCAGTGCAACCAATTGCCTTCAGAAGTCACCTAATTAGTAAATAGAGTCCACTTGCATGTAATCTAATCTCAGTATAAATACAGCTGTTCTGTGAAGGCCTCAGAGGTTTGTTGGAGAACATTAGTGAACAAACAATGTTATGATCTGGATGATGGGGTGGAAAATTGGATAAGTAAGTATGCAGATGATACTAAGATAGGTGGTGTTGTGGATAATGAAGTAGATTTTCAAAGTCTACAGAGAGATTTGGGCCATTTGGAAAAGTGGGCTGAAAGATGGCAGATAGAGTTTAATGCTGATAAGTGTGAAGTGCTACATCTTGGCAGGACAAATCAAAATAGGACATACATGGTAAATGGTAGGGAATTGAGGAATGCTGTGGAACAGAGGGATCTAGGAATAACTGTGCATAGTTCCCTGAAGGTGGAATCGCATGTGGCCTTTATAAATCAGAGCATTGAATATAGGAGTAGGGAAGTAATGTTAAAATTGTACAAGGCATTGGTAAGACCAATTCTGGAGTATGGTGTACAATTTTGGTCGCCTAGTTATAGGAAGGATGTCAACAAAATAGAGAGAGTACAGAGGAGATTTACTAGAATGTTGCCAGGGTTCCAGCAACTATGTTACAGAGAAAGGTTGAACAAGTTAGGTCTTTATTCTTTGGAGCGCAGAAGGTTAAGGGGGGACTTGATTGAGGTCTTTAAAATGATGAAAGGGATAGACAGAGTTGACGTGGATACGTTTTTCCCATTGAGGGTAGGGAAGATTCAAACAAGAGGGCATGACATGAGAATTAAGGGACAGAGGTTTCGGGGTAACGTGAGGGGGAACTTCTTTACTTAGAGGGTGGTGGCTGTGTGGAATCAGCTTCCAGCAGAAGTGGTGGAGGCAGGATCGATTTTAACATTTAAGAGTAAAGTGGATAGGTATATGGACGTGAAGGGAATGGAGGGGTATGGTCTGAGTGCAGGTAGATGGGACTAGGGGAAAACAAATGGTCGGCACGGACTGGAAGGGCCGAGAGGGCCTGTTTCCGTGCTGTAATTGTTATATGGTTATATGGTTATATGGTAACAAACAATGTTCCTTGGGCATCATGAAGCCCAAGGAACACACCAGAGAGGTCAGGGATAAAGTTGTGGAGAAGTTTAAAGCAGGGTTAGGTTATAAAAAAATATCCCAAGCTTTGAACATCTCACGGAGCACTGTTCAATCCATCATCCGAAAATGGAAAGAGTATGGCACAACTGCAAACCTACCAAGACATGGCCATCCACCTAAACTGACAGGCCGGGCAAGGAGAGCATTGATCAGAGAACCAGCCAAGAGGCCCATGGTAACTCTGGGGAAGCTGCCACAGCTCAGGTAAGGGAATCTGTCCATAGGACAACCTGATCCACAGCTCAGGTGGGAGAATCTGTCCATAGGACAACTATTTGTCATGCACTCCACAAATCGAGCCTTTATGGAAGAGTGGCAAGAAGAAAGCCATTGTTGAAACAAAGCCATAAGAAGTCTCGTTTGCAGTTTGCCACAAGGCATGTGGGGGACACAGCAAACATGTGGAGGAAGGTGCTCTGGTCTAATGAGACCAAAATTGAAGTTTTTGACCTAAATGCAAAACGCTATGTGTGGCAGAAAACTAACACTGCACATCACCCTGAACACACCATCCCCACTGTGTAACATGGTGGTGGCAGCATCATGCTGTGGGGATGCTTTTCTTCAGCAGGGACAGGGAAGCTGGTCAGAGTTCTTGGGAAGATGGATGGAGCCAAATACTGCAAAATTCTGCAAAAGACTCGAGACTGGGGCGGAGGTTAACCTTCCAGCAGGACAACGACCCTAAACATACAGCCAGAGCTACAATGGTTTAGATCAAAGCATTTTCATGTGTTAGAATGGCCCAGTCAACGTCCAGACCTAAATCCAATTGAGAATCTCTGGCAAGACTTGAAAATTGCTGTTCCCAGACGCTCTCCATCCAATCTGAGCTTGAGCTATTTTGCAAAGAACAATGGGCAAAAATGTCAGTCTCTAGATGTGCAAAGCAGGTAGAGACATACCCCAAAAGACTTGCAGCTGTAATTGCAGCGAAAGGTGGTTCTACAAAGTATTGACTCAGGGGGGCTGAATACTTTTGCACGCCACACTTTTCAGTTTTTTATTTGTAATAAAATTTGGAAACCATGTATAATTTTCCTTCCACTTCACAATTATGCACCACTTTGTGTTGGTCTATCACATAAAATCCCAATAAAATACATTTACGTTTGTGGTTGTAACGTGACAAAATTTGGAAAAGTTCAAGGGGTATGAATACTTTTACAAGCCACTGTATGTATTATTGTATTGCATAGTGTAACAATGTCATATTGTATTATGTCCCAATACTATGAAATAATATATCATGTAATAATGTCGGACCCCCTCGAAAATGAGGGGGTCCAACATACCACCTAACGTACGATGTATGATAGGTGGTATATGGTATTATGCATCAACATTATGCTGTAACACATAACTTATTATTATTGGATATGTAAAGTCAATTAACAATTGTCATAAACTATAACAAGTGGGGATGGAGGGGTTTTGGGATTGGTGTGTGGGTAGGTGTGTCAATGAGAGACTTTATGTATGTTATGTCTAGTGCTGTAGGTTCTATGTTGGACCCCCTCGAAAACGAGATGACTGTTCATCTCAAGGGGTTATCCATGAATAAACTTGTTTCAAACTTGTTTCAATTGAATCGTGCGTAATACCCGACTGATGAGGCAGAAGGGAGGAAAAGCATAGAAGAACATTTTCCCCCAATGCAGCATGAATGCATCAACTGCTGCTGCCTCAGAGTCTGGTTCCCAAGCGACATACGTTGGTACCTGGTGATTTCTCCTAGATACAAATAGATCGATATCTGGTGTGCCATATTGCTTTGTAATTTCAGCAAATACTTTGGGATTTAACATCCATTCGATGTTATCGTTAAATTTGCGTGACCTGGTGTCTGCCACTGTATTTTCCTTACCTGGTAGGTAAGTTGCTGAAAACCAAATATGTCTTTCAACACACCATTGCCAGATTAGGTTGACCAAATTGTCACATGATATCGACTTTACACCACCCATGTGGTTGATATAAGCCACCACCGTGGTATTATCTAATTGCAACCAGACATGTGCGTGATGCGTATTAGATGAATATGCTTTTAAACCATAAAACGCACCCAACATTTCTAAGTAGTTAATACCCCGTGTCTGTAGGCAAGATGATTCAAAATTAGTCCATCTGCCCCCTGTGCTGGATTGCATGTTAGTTGCTCCCCAGCCCAAAGCACTGGCATCCGTTTGAATGGTTAATACTAGGTTGGTGATTATTATGGGACTGGAGCTAAGCCTAATGTTCCTTGTCCACCATTGTAACTCTGGAATGGATTCAGCAGTTAAATTCATAACTCGGTCAAAGTGACCTGAGTTTTTCTTTAGCGCGTGCACTTTTGCTCTTTGTAAATTTTGATAGTGCAGAGGCCCAAATTGTACAACTAGAAAGGCTGCTACCATTTTCCCAGTGACACTAGCTACCTGCCATATGGTTGGCTGATGATTAACCATTAGTTTGTTGCATGATTGTGCCAACTCTGATGCTTTCCCCATCGGCAGAGTTACAGTCATGCGAATAGTGTCAATCGTAAATCCAAGATAGTCCATGGTTGCGGACGGTGTCAAATTGGATTTATCTGGATGTATGACAAACTCCAAAGTTTCAAACAAACGTTTGGTGGCTGCTACTGCCGAAATGGCTGTCTCCAAGGTTTTCCCTACTATTAAAATGTCGTCTAAGTACGCCATGACTATATGCTTTTGTTTCCTCAATAATGCCAAGGCAGGTTTTAAGATTTTTGTGAGCAACCTTGGAGCTGAGGTTAGCCCATTTGGTAAGGCTTTAAATTGCCATAGCTGTTTCATCCAGATAAACGTTAGGTATTTATGATGCTCCTTGTGTATGGGTACTGAGTAGTAGGCATCTTCTAAATCAATGCTTGCCAGAAAGTACCCTCTAGAAATCAATTGTTTGGCTGTTTCAAAAGTTTCCATCTTGAAATGTATATACTTAACAGACTCGTTTAAAGAGGTTAAGTCAATGATGGTGCGACATCCACCATCTTTTTTAGTTTTGGTGAAAATATTAGACACAAATTCCAAAGGTTCATGTTTTGTTCTTTCAATGACACCTTTTGCTAGTAGCCTCATCAGTTCAGCTTGACCTTCTTGTTTCTCTTTGACTGAGAGGGTGAATACCCTTTGGGGTATATGCTGAACTGTCGGCATGTTTTCATGAACAAAGTCAATTGTATAGCCATGAATGCTGAGTATATATTTGTCATTAGTGATAGACACCCATGTATCCAATTACAAGTGCAATCTCCCCCCTGTTAGTATAGAGCCCCTACTGCTCATATGCTGAGAGGAACCAGACCCACCTACCTCCATGGTTACTGGTGCTTCTTCTGCCTCTTCGCTGGACGATGAGGTGTCTGCTGGGCTGTAGAGGGCTGCTGTTGATGTTGATGTTGATGTTGCTGTTGATGTTGATGTTGGGGGTGGCGCATTTTCCATGGGGTCCGCTCTGGGCCCTGGCCTAAAAAAGGCTTACAGGGAATGTTTGCAGACCCCGTGCTTTCACCAGTCCCATAATGTAGTCAGCGACTGCTGGACGCCGTGGGGTACTGCCGCCTGGGTTTGTTAGGTCTGCTCGGTCCCAAACCTTCCGTAAATTGTTAATCTCGAATTGAGTGGTGCACAGCAGAGCTAATGTATCCATTTGTGGTGATGTCCACACCATCTATGGACCGAGCACATGAAGTTATTCCTGCTGTCAGGAGTTTTAGGGTTTTCTGGAGCTTCAACTCCAGGTTCCTGATATTCCGCCCCAAATGTCCCCAAATTTGACTGCTTACAGCTGGTACATTCAGTGATGTACGATTTTCTGGGGCTGAATATAATTCAAGAGCCTCATTGACCACCCGTTCTTGTAGGGGTTCTGAGGACAGGTGGTCAATGCTGGCTGCAAATTTCGGCTCTAAAGGCCGACCCGCTCGTGGAGTGGCCACGTAGTGGTTGACCACACCCAGCAGCTCGTCCTGATCCTGTACACCCTGTGTACTCCGGACATCTTTGGCCAGCGACCCCTCTCGCCAATGCTGCCTTCAATAGAAGGTGAAGCAATGGCCAGTGCCGTAAAGGGCACTGCGGGGGTGCCTGAGCTCTCTTGGCGAGTCTGCTGCTGCTCTCTCAGCAGATCTCGCTGGAGCAATTGCTCCATAAGCCGATCCATTCGGCTTAGGCGGCTGCCTTTGCCGCTCTCGAGCGGTGAGGCATCTTCATCCGAATCGTCGGATACTACCGCCCGGTTCTGGCTGCAGGTACCTCCAGCCCGCTGCTCAGGCAGCACGAGCGGTGCTGGGCTAGGCTCGGTAGTCAATCCTGCCGCCTCTCGCCCCCCCTCCAGAGAATGCTCCTCAACGGGAGACGAACGGGGGCGAGCTACAGATTTCTTTCCTCTGGTCTTGCTCATTCTTTCTGGAGCACAAAGCAGACCGCAGAGAAAATACACACGGCCACGGTAAAACACTTACCTGTGGGCCCGACTTTCAAATTGTAGCGGGAGCGCCTTGAACTCCCGTTTGTCGTGAGTGCACTGCATGAACGCTAATGTCGCGCATGCGTGCTGGACGGGATACTCATGTGACTCCGAAATAAAATTAACTATTGCCCCAAGGTTAATTACTATTTAAAGAAGGGTGTAACAAACCAATATCCCTCTTGCATGCAGAAATATTTTATAACTTCAGTCTTATGTTGAAATTCCTTACTCTTAGATTTTCAAAGGGAAGGAACAGCTTCTATTATCAAATGGATGGTTGGAGGGGTATATGGAAGGGAGTCCTGGTGCAGAATTTAGATCCTATATATCAACAATTCCTGTCTCTCACCCATGGATGCTACTTGACCCACTGAGTTCCTACTACAGATTGTTTGTTCCTACAGTTTTGTTTCCTATCTGTTCCCATTAATAACGTTAACACTTCAATGAAATAAATGTTAGCTTTTAAGTTCCAGTGAGGACAACCTTAATTTGTGTAATAATACATCTTATTTTTCTTGCTACAGAAGCAATGGAGCCAGGCAACACTCATGTATAATATCTCACATCCTGTAATGCATACTACACAGGAGGTCTCTGAATCAAAGTCCTAGCTCTCTTACATTTACCCTTATCACCGTCCATTCTATGATTCCTGACAGATTCTAATTAGATGATTTGGAGACTGATGAGATCTGTTAACACAAAACATTTCTCCACCAGGTGATGAAAGCAGGGTAAAGTGGACTGCATGGGGTGAATGTCCACAAACCTGTGTTAAATTAATCGTGAAGGAGAAGAACTGACAAACACAGGATTCAACTTGAAGTCAATATGGTTTTGGTAAATGTGCAAGGATTTGTCATGTAATGTTTGTAATTATTCTTCAATCATCTCACCGCCCACAAATGTAATCAAAATGGATGTGCAATTCAGCTGACTAGCAGAGCATCCTGCTCACATGAATCCTAGATCTTTTCCCAATGGAGGCATTGAGCTAAGAAACAGATGTAAAAGTGTTGTGCCAATGAGAAAAGAACTGCAGTGTCTTTTATCTCCAACAACCTTTCAACACTCTTAGAGCAAAGTCATAACCCTAAATGTGGCTCATATCTTAGCCAATCTGCGAAGCTCAAAGCCAATATAAGGAAAAGCAACAGAGAGGAGAGTCTGCCGAGGCTTTACGGTATACGGACTTCCACTACAAAGGATGGAAAGTACAAAGTGAGTGTGGATTAGTAAGAAACAGTACAAAGTGAGTGTGAAACAGTAATTAAAAAATGCATGGAAATGCATAAATACATGCCGAACAGTTGTAAATAAAAAAACTGGAATGAAAATATATAATGAGAATCATATTTTACCAAGTATAGTAGAGATGTAATCAAACCTTCTATATGTGAAATACAAGTACGAAACAGAACAAGAAGTAATGCCTTAAACGGTAGTTAGGGTCCACAAGCACTAGTATGAAAGAAAAGAAAAACATATGTTTTTTTAATAATGAAAGGAACATAAAATTAATAAGAAATCCCATTTACAATTAAAAATAGAAAGACTGAGTAACTGTGTTCCTCGTTTCAATGGTAAATATATAGCAGCAGCAGGACTAATAAAATCACAAGCATCACGAAAAGGAGGTGAAAATGCAAACGGCAGGAGGTAAGGCAGTAAAATAACAAATAATAAGAGCAGAGTAAAAGTAAAATATTAATTTTAGGAACCAGGCTAAAGAATTAAGGAACCAATGGAGTCACAAATAAAAGCCCAAGGTGGGAAATGGCAGCACAAAAATCAGAAACAGCAGACGTAAAGAAAAATTAAAACCAGGAGCAAAATTGTAAAAAAAAAGAGGTTAGATCTAAAGAAATCATTATGAGATGAGTTTTAGAAGAATAGTGTGCCATGGTAGAATTAGACTGAAATGCTGGCTGGGTTTGTGCTTTTTAGTGGAAGAATGGATCATCTCAAATTAAGGAAAGTATTGAATCTGGAGGAGAGGATATGGACAGAGCACAGGCTTCTGAACAGAATTCAGTGGAATTCTTTGCCACAGAAGGCAGTGGAGGCCAATTCACTGGATATTTTCAAGAGAGTTAGATATAGCTCTTAGGGCTCACAGAATCAAGGGATATGGGTGAAAAAGCAGGAACGGGGTACAGATTTTGGATGAACAGCCATGATCATATTGAAAGGCGGTGCTGGCTTGAAGGGCCGAATGACCTACTCCTGCACCTGTTGCCTATTTTTCTAAGTTTCTATGTTTCTTCACCAAATCACTGAACCAAGAATGACATACTCATCATAGAAAGAGATTACTTTTCCAAGCATTAAGATTGGGGTGGCACGGTGACGCAGCGGTGGAGTTGCTGTCTTGCAGCACCAGAAACCAGAGTTCGGTCCTGACTACGGGTGCTGTCTGTACGGAGTTTGGACATTCTCCCCATGACCTGCGTGGAATTTCTCCGGAAGCTCCAGCTTCCTCCCACACTCCAAAGACAGGTTTGTAGGCTAAATAACTTGTTAAAGTTGCAAATTGTCCCTAGTGTGTGTAGGACAGTGTTTGTATGCGGGGATTGCTGGTCAGCACAGACACGATGGGCCGAATGCACAGAGGGATCTTGGAATCCAAGTCCAGAGCTTCTTGAAAGCGTCAACAAGTACATAGAGTGGTAAAGAAGGCATATGGTATGCTGCCATCATTGTTCGGAGCATTGAGTATAAGAGTCAGGAGGTCATGATGTAGCTTTAGAAGACTTTTGTTAGGCTGCATTTGGAGTATTGCATGTAGTTTTGGTCGTCCCATTGCAGGAAGGATGTGAAGGCTTTGGAAAAGGTGCGAACGAGGTTTACCAGAATTATGTCTGGATTAGGGGGTATTACTTACAGGGAGAGGTAACACCATAGATTGCTGGGAGACCTGATATAAGTATATAAAATTATGAGCAGTATAGACAGGGTTGACAGTCAGAACCTTTTTCCCTGGCTGGAAATATCAAATAATAGGGGGGGTAGATTTCAGGTGACAGGCAAAATTTAAAGGAGATGTGTTATGATTTTACACAATGGATGGTGAGGCCTGGAACATAGTGATGGGGGTGATGGAGGCAGATATGATAGTTGTATTTAAAAGACTTTTGGATAGGCAGATGGATATGCAAGGAATGAGGGTTCTGGATTATTTGCAGGCAGATAAGAATTGGTCGTGGCATTATGTTTAGCATAGCCATTGTGCGCTGAAGAGTCTGTTCCTGTGCTCTATTGTTCTATGTTCTAAATTCTGTTATTCATTTTCTTTCTGACATATATTTTAACTCCTTTATGGCATCTTTAATATGGCTCATGTTCAGCTCGTTTCCAAGTATCATATTTCATTCAAATTTTCCTTGGTACAACTCTGCTTTGCACATCTATTTTTAAACAGAAATTACACATTAAGTCCACAAATTGCTTTCAACTGAATCCTGATCTGCATATCCAGGTAAATCGCTTTATTTTCCATCCAGGAGTTAAAGGAAAAATTGTAGCTACAGGGTTCAAAGGCTTGCAGTAAAGTAAGTGAATCTGAGTTACTGCAATTTTTTCTCTTTGCACTACGAGTTATACTTGTGTACTGCTTGATTGAATTTGTGTATAATGCAATCTGGTTTAAATGGATGGCATGCAAACACAAGCTTTTAATTGTACCTTGGTACATGTAACAATAATAAACTAATACTGTACAATATAATACAGGGCAGGTTAAAATCAGCCTGAATAAATGTTCTTATGACATGACTTTCTTTTTTTTTTAAAGTCTTTTTTTTATTAGAAGCAAGTACATAATAAGAACATTTCATGTATAACAGTCATACATTGCTAATATTATCAATATTATCAATTATTTAATAACTGCTTCTATATATATTTTTTTTTATTTAGATAGAAAATAATAAAGAAAGAGAAAAAAAAGCATGATAAAAAAGAATGGAATAATTTACTAATAATACAACATTAGAGATAGGTTCGTAAATTATAAAGTATAACTTTTCATCTAATCCTTGATTCGAGTTGCAGTCAGGTTCTCGTGCCGAACATTTTGCCCCTTCAAATAGTCAATAAATGGAGACCATATTCTGATAAAAAGTTCTTGTTTGTCCATTAAGACAAATCTTATTCTTTCCAAATGTAGGGTCTCCAACATTTCCATAATCCACATTTTAATTGTGGAGGTTATAGGACCTTTCCAAAATTTTAATATTCATTTTTCCCCAATTATTATACTATAGTCGATAAAGTTTCTTTGGCTTGTAGTAAGTGTTAGACTTTGTTCTGATATTCCTAATATTATTAGTTTTGAGTCAGGTTCCAATTGGGTGTTGACAACTTCCGAAATTATCTTTAAAATTTCTGTCCAAAAGTTTTTAATTTTTATACAATTTACAAATGTGTGAGTTAAGTTAGCCTCTAAATGCTGACATTTTTCGCAGATAGGAGATATATGTGGAAAGATTCTATTTAATTTCGTTTTTGAGTAAGGTAACCTATGTAATACTTTAAATTGTATTATAGAGTGTCTGGCATTTAACGAGCATTGATGTATATGTTGTAAGCTTTCGTCCCAAATATCTTTCATTATTGGTTGGCCTAGTTCATTTTCCCATGTTTGCCTATATATTTCCGTCAGTGGTGCCTCACTGCCTAATAGGATATTGTAGATATGAGATATTAATTTTTCTGTATTAGGATGTTTATTCAAACATTCATCAAGAGTTTCTGGATCTCTAGTTCTGTAATCCTGTGTATTTGATTTAGCATAATCTCTAAGTTGTAAATATCTGAAATAGTCATTTGAGTGGAGTCCATAAGTTTGTTGTAACTCCTGAAATGAAAGAAATGTACCTTTCCTATAGAGGAGACCCATCTTTTTAATTCCATGATTTTTCCATTGTAAAAAACCTTTATCCAACATTGAAGGTTTAAATGCAGGGTTGTTTACAATGGGAAGAAAGAGTGATAGATTATCCAATTTTAAAGTCTTTTTTAATTGTTTCCAAATTCGTATACAACTGTATATTATAGGATTTTCACTATAGGTTTTTTTGTTCAATTTAGTGGTAGCAAACAGAATCGAACCAATTTCAAAGGGTAAGCAGTCTTCCTTTTCCATTTTTAACCAGTCTGGTTGCTGGTACATTTCTTCCAACCAGAATTCATATTTTTAATGTTGACTGCCCAGAAATAGAACATGAAATTTGGTAAAGCTAAACCTCCATTTGTTTTTGATTTACATAAATGTTTTTTTTATTCTGTAATTCTTATAATCCCAGATAAAATTAGTGGCTATGGAATCCACCTTTTAAAAAACATTTTTTGGAAGATATATCGGGATTGATTGAAAGAGGTACAATAATTGCAAAAGAAAAATCATTTTTATGGCATTAAGTCTACCAAACATTGAGATAGGTAGTGTTTTCCGATATTGAATATTCTTATGCAATTTATTCAGTAAAGGAGGAAAGTTTAATTTAAATAAAGAAGTATATGTCTTAGTTACATAAATTCCTAGATATTTAAACTTTTAATTCACTATTTTAAAGGGGGATTGTTATAATATATATAGATTGATTTCCATTATTGGCATGATTTTGCTTTTATTTCAAATAATTCTGTATCCCGAGAACAGACCAAATTGAGTTATTAAATTTAATAGGTTTGGGATACTAATTTCAGGTTTTGTAATGTAGATTAATACATCGTCTGCATATAAAGAGATTTTATTCTCAGTGTCTTTAGTATTATACCCGTATATTTCTAGATGGGCCCTTACACTTTCTGCTAGTGGCTCAATTGCGAGTGCGAATAATAATGGGGATAACGGGCATCCTTGCCTACAACCTCTAGATAAGTTAAATGTAGATGATAACATTTGGTTTGTTAATATTAAGCTGTTGGATTAGTATATAGAAGTTTTACCCATGAACTAAACTCTCGCCCAATTGAAATTTTTTCATCAACGAAAATAAATAGGGCCATGCCACCTGATCAAATGCTTTCTCAGCATCTAATGAAATAATTGCTAAGTCTGCGTTAGTAATTCTCTTTGAGTATATAATATTGAATAATCGTCTCAGGTTATAAGATGAGTAACGTTTTGGGATAAATCCCGTTTGTTCAGGGTGTATTAATTTATTAATCACTGTACTTAATCTTTGCGCTAGGATTTTAGTTAATATTTTCTGATCAGTATTTAAGAGAGCTATAGCTCTATATGAACCTGGGTCTTCAAGGTCCTTATCTGTTTTTGGTATAAGTGTTATTATAGATTCGTTTAGCGTTTCTGGTAATTTCTGTTGAGTATAAATGTGCTCATACAGCATCTGTAAACGTGGGGAGATCAGATCATACATTTTAAAATAAAATTCAGAGCTTATACCGTCAGGGCCCGGGGCCTTGCCGTTTTTTTCAATACTGCAATTTTGTTGTGTTTTATCATAGTTGGTGTAGCTGCATTTTCTGTCTCATTGCCTTATTTCCCTTTCCAGTATCTGTTGCTTAACCCGGTTCTCTTTATTGTGAAATGCTTGGGAGGAGCTTGAAAACATACTTTTTTAATAATATCAAAATCAAGACTACGTAAAGGTGACAATAAAGCTCGGAGCCACTCATGAATCTAGGACTCCAGGAAGATGCTCAGCAGTTTACTCAAAGAGTAATGAGATGGCACAGTTGAAACAAATGAGTTAGATACATTTAGGGAAAGGCTAGGTGTGTATACAACAGACAAATGAGTAGCAGCTTACATTACTATACTGAAATAAAGTTGAATGATGAAGGATCTTCAACCTGAAATGTTAACTCTGTTTCTCTTACAACATATGCTGCCTGAAATGTTGAGTGTTTCCAGAATGTTCTGTTTTTCCTTCATATATCTGCACAGTTTGTTGACTTTTATTCACTCACCGTGATTTGTAGGGTTGAATGGGCCATTTCTATGCTGTAAACATTGTTCTATTCTGTATCAAATAATGAAAGGCTCATATTGCTCAGCGGATGAGCGAATGAGGGGTGGGAGAAACGTTTTAGTCTCTTCCTTTGGGGGGGAACGCGACTTTTCGTGTCGTATCCCCCGTCTGTCTCCATCTGCGCTGAGGCCTAATGGCGGAGCTGACGGCCTCCAACTGCGACCGACCCGAGACTCAGGAGGCAGAGCAAGCCAGGAGTTACCAGGGTGAGGTTGGCCGACTTTGGGGCTGTGGCGGGTTCAGGCATTCCGGCGTTCCAGCGGCCCGACTTGGAGCTGTGGCGGCTTTCCAGTGGCGGTGGTGGCGGCAGCGACTTCGGAGGCCCGGCCGCGGGCCCAGTGGACGACATCGTCGGGAGCTCGCAGGTCACAGGTTGGTGACCTGTTTTTCTGGAGCTCCCGCGGCAACAGCTGCGTCCGCTGGACTGGAGGGTGGCAGCTTCGGCAGCTTCGACCGCCCCGGGCCGCGGAGTTTAAACCGGCCCGTTCGCGGAGCGCGGTTCAGCCGCGGGACTTATTTACATCAACCGGTGCGGTCACAACATCGGAGGCCTGGGTCACCTCAGCGCAGAGGAAGAGGAAGAACAAGAAGGGAAGAGACAAAGACTTAAGATTTTGCCTTCCATCACAGTGAGGAGGTGTCTGGTGAACTCACTGTGGTGGATGTTAAATTTGTGTTTATTAGTTGTTTTGTTATTTACTATATGTATGACTGCAGGCAACGGAATTTCATTCAGACCGAAAGGTCTGAATGACAATAAAGTTTCCATGATGAGAGGATAAAAGGCTTAGAGTGGATGTGGAGGATGTTTCCACCAGTGGGAGAGTCTAGAACCATAAGTCATGGCCTCAGAATTAAACAACGTTCCTTTAGGAAGGCGATGAGGAGGAATTTCCTTAGTCAGAGAGTGGTGAATCTGTATAATTAATTGTCACAGTAGGCTATGGAGGCCATCAAAGGATATTTTTAAGGCAGAGATAGATAGATACTTGATTAGTATGGGTGTCGGGGGTTATGGGGAGAAGTCAGGAGATTGGGGTTAGGAGGGAGAGATAGATCAGCCATGATTAAACGGCGGAGCAGGTTTGATGGGCCAAATTGCCTAATTTTACTCCTATCACTTATGACTTAATGACCTGTATCATAATTGCGATGGTCCAAATATCCCAGGTTAATGATTAAGCTCAAATGGATTGCTGACACAGATTCTGATGTACAAGAATTTGTATTTGTATCTCTTTGCTACAAATTGTGTTTATCCCATCATTTAGCACTCCGAGGTGTTGAAATCCATCTGGATTGCAATAATTGCAGCCACCCTTACCAATCAAAATAACTTCTCTCTACCTGATTACTGTGTGCTTTATGAGAGCCGATTGACCAATACATTATTTACTCGGTTCTATTTTCGTTTCAGACTAATCCTCCTGCTGTTGCCAAAATCCATCCTTTCCACAGCCACAATCTGTTTCTTTGCCAATTTCACAACAAAACATTTTCAGCTCATTCTCTCCCTTGTCACGTGCAATCAACCCCTAATAGCAGAAGTAACGTTAATATCTCACTCAGTAAAATTAATTTCTCAAGTATTTTATTTTAGATATCCCTCGTGTGGATATAAACTCATTTAACCTCCATCCTTTTGAATACATTTTGTTTACCTCGGCTTTCTGCTTTTTACTTTTAGTCATCTCCCAATTCCAATTATGTCTCTTTAAGAATATTGGGTCAAAACTTGCCCATATTAACAGCTTGTCCTCCACTGATGCTTTTTGGATGTGACACAGTTATGAGTTTCGCTGCTGGCCTGTTGGCCACTTAGAAACATGCAAGAGTATTCCAAACCTACGCAACAAAAATATACAAACTTATTAGGAAATATTTAAAAATATAAAAAATATAAAAAAATGAAAACATTTAAAATCAAATAAAATCCAACAATTAGAATAAGATTGTTAAGTACCAGCAACTTAACTCCTTTCAGCTACTATCCCGTATTGAAATCAACAAAAAACTTCCTGTAGAGATTGTTGTGGTGTTTCTGAAAATGGACTTTCAGTGACTAGTGGGGTACCGCAAGGCTCGGTGCTGGGACCGCAGCTATTTACAATATATATTAATGATTTAGATGAAGTGATTACAAGTAACATTAGCAAATTTGCAAATGACACAAAGCTGGGTGGCAGTATGAACTGTGAGGAGGATGCTATGAGAATGCACGGTGACTTGGACAGGTTGGGTGAGTGGGCAAATGCAGGGCAGATGCAGTTTAATGTGGATTAATGTGAGGTTATCCACTTAGGTAGCAAAAACAAGAAGGCAGATTATCTAAATGGTGTCAAGTTGGGAAAAGAAGTACAATGGGATCTGGGGGGTCCTTGTTCATCATCAGTCAATGAAAGTAAGCATGCAGGTACAGCAGGCAGTGAAGAAAGCGAATGGCATGTTGGCCTTCATAACAAGAGGAGTATAGGAGCAAATAGGTCTTTTCGCAGTTGTACAGGGCCCTAGTGGGACTGTATTGTGTGCATTTTTGGTCCCCTAATTTGTGGAAGGACATTCTTGCTATTGAGGGAGCACAGCGTAGGTTCGCAAGGATAATTCCCGGGATGGTCATATGCTGAGAGAATGGATCGTCTGGGCTTGTACACTCTGGAATTTAGAAGGATGAGAGGGGATCTTATTGAAACATATAAGATTATTAAGGGTTTGGACACGCTAGAGGCAGGAAACATGTTCCCGATGTTGGGGAAGTCCAGAACCAGGGGCCACAGTTTAAGAATAAGGGGTAAGCCATTTAGAAGCGACACGAGGAAACACTTTTCACACAGAGAGTCGTGAGTCTGTGGAATTCTCTGCCTCAGAGAGCGGTGGAGGCCGGTTCTCTGGATACTTTCAAGAGAGAGCTAGATAGGGCTCTTAAAGTTAGCGGAGTCAGGGGATATGGGGAGAAGGCAGGAACGGGGTATAGATTGTGGATGATCAGCCATGATCACATTAAATGGCGGTGCTGGCTTGAAGGGCCGAATGGCCTACTCCTGCATCTATTGTCTATTGTCTATTGACTTACCCACAATGGAGCAATCTTGTGCACATTTCCAGGCATCTTATTGCTCATCAGGATATTCAACTGTGATATTTGGCAGTATTTTGTTTGCCCACGCACTCTTCTGCTTGTGTGCTTGTGTCATTTGTGTGCTTTAATTATTTTACCTAAAGCATTTGTGCTCATGGTCGCGCTTAATTTCCTGGCTGTTGGACTATTAGATCTGCTGCTGATCTCTGCCATATTGCGATTTGCTGCATAGATAGGTGATCAAAGACTACAGATTCAAGTCTACCTTTTCTACACCCCACTAGAGCAGGCAGAAGAGCCATTAGCATTCAGAAAATATTCAGACCCCTTCATTTTTTCCACATTGCCAAAAGGCAATTTTAGCCTTTTTCTAAAATTGATTAAATTCATTTTTTGTATCATCAAACTACACACAATACCCCATAATAAAAAAAGCAAAAATAGGTGTTTAGAAATGTTTGCAAAGTAATTAAAAATAAATAACTCAAATATCACATTTACATAAGTATTCAGACCCTTTACTCAGTACTTTGTTGAGGCACCTTTGGCAGCGATTACAGCCTCAAGTCTTCTTGGGTATGATGCTACAAGCTGGGAATGCCTATATTTGGGTATTTTCCCCCATTCCTCTCTGCAGATCCTCTCAAGCTCTATCAGGTTAGATGGGGAGCATCGACGCACAGCTATTTGCTTAGGGTCATTGTCCTGTTGGAAGGTGAACCTCCGCCCCAGTCTGAGGTCCAGAACGCTCTAGAGCAGGTTTTCATCAAGGGTCTCTCTGTACCTCGCTCCGTTCATCTTTCCCCCGATCCTGACCAGTCTCCCAGTTCCTGATGCTGAAAAGCATCCCCACAGCATAATGCTGCCACCACCAAATGTATGGTATTGGCCACGTGATGAGCAGTGCCTGGTTTCCTCCAGACGTGACGCTTGGCATTCAGGCCAAAGAGTTCAGTCTTGGTTTCATCAGACCAGAGAATCTTGTTTCTCATGCCTTTTGGCAAACTCCAAGCGGGCTGTCATGTACCTTTTACTGAGGAGTGGCTTCCGTCTGGCCACTCTACCATAAAGGCCTGATTGGTTGAGTGCTGCAGATTGATTATTAGGACTGGATGTCACAATCCCTAAGATTTCACTACAATTGACATTCTCGGGTATGACCACTAGGTGAATTTTGCTAACAATCAGACACATCTTCAGTTGTGTACCTCAACGTCACTGGGTGTTTCGGCCTTTTATCACAAGACACCCTCAGTCGAGGTAGGCCCACCACAGGTTGATCAGACCTGGGTGTGTGTCTTATTGCTAGCTTCTAGATGGTCATGTAGCAGCCCAGACAGCATCTTTCCTCTTCAGCCACAGCCAGTGACTGCTCCGTTCGGCGGCATTGGCAAGTTCTTTTATTGCCCTCCTTTGTGCCCGCCCTTTGACTCCTACTTCCCTCAGGAGCATTGCGGTGGAACTGGCTACAAAGCCCCTGCACCCCACCTCCACTGGACACAACCTTACCCTCCAACCTCTCTCCTCTGCCTCTGCTGCAAGGTTTGAATATCGAAGCTTTTTCCTTTCATAAGCCTCGTCCACAGCCTCCTCCCATGGGACCGTCAGCTCAATGATGAAAACACGGCGACAGGAGTTGGACCAGAGAACGAGGTCTGGTCACAGGTTGGTAACTGCGATTTCAACTGGGAACGAAAGCCTCTGGCCTAGGTCAACACGCATTTCCCAGTCCCTGGCTGCGTTCAGTGGGCATGAGTTGAGAGGCGAGGGGTTAGTCCTCAGTTTCTCTCCTTCCCGGATGAAGGATGGTATTTGCGGGAATGTTATCTGGGCATTGCTAGGCATGGCGTTGGTGGTAACTCTCTTGCACTCGAGTTCAGCTGCCAAGCACCTCAGCACCTGGTTGTGTCGCCAGGTGTATCTGCCTTGTGTTAGGCTGGTCTTACAACCGACCAGGATGTGCTTGAGGTTTGCTGGAACTGCACACAGGGGGCAGGCTGGATCCTCTCCCAGCCAAAGATTTAGGTTTGTGGGAGAGGGAAGGACGTCATATGTGGCTCTGATAATGAAGCTCAACTTATTTGACTCCATGGTCCACAGCTCTCTCCATGTGATCTTCCTCCTCTCAATGCCATCCCACGTCATCCAGCGGCCTTGTTTGGCTTGGGATATGGTTTTGGCACACCTGGCTGCTTCTTCCTGGTGGCGCACCTCCTCCACCACCAGGTGCCGACGTTCAGCTGGAGTAGCCTTTTGCCAGGTAGGTTTAATTGCTCCCAGACCAATGCCCCCTCAGCCTTGTTGGACATGGCCCACTATGTCCCGGTGTTGGAGGGCGGATTTTGCATCCAGTACCACTGCTGCTGGAGTCCATTTCCTACCTGTTGCTAGGGTTGGAGCGACACCTCTTATTATTGGGTCCCGGGATTCTGTTAGTGTCATGTCCAGCCTCACTTTGGCACATTTGTACTCCTCCACCAGGCTTGAGACTGGCAGTGAGAGGGCTCCATTCCCATAGAGCCCTTTGCTGCTGAGGCATCTCGGTAGCCCAAGCCACTTCCTCACTTGTGAGTTCACCAGTCTCTCCAGCTGGTTGGCATGGGATAAAGTGACCTCGTAGATGGTAATTGGCCACATGAGTCGGGGCAGTAGACCGAATTGCAGGCACCAAAGCTTCAGCTTCCCTGGGAGAGCAGTATTGTTGATTTGCTTGAGGCCAATGATTGTATCCTGCCTGAGTTGTTCCACCTGCTCTGCATCCTTGAGGTATGCGGTGTACCATCGCCCGAGGCTTTTGACCGGCTTCTCCAGGACAGTTGGTATTGTCTCGTTATTGATGTGGAACCTTTCATCAGTGAGCCGGCCTTTGACGATGGAAATACTGCAGGATTTGCTGGGTTTAACCTCCATTCGTGCCCATTTGATGTATTCCTGGAGTTTATCCAGCAGGCGTTTGGTGCATGCTTTTGTTGTTGTTATTGTGGTCATGTCATCCATGTACGCCCTGATTGGAGGAAGACACAGCCCACTCTTCAAGCGTTCCCCTCCGACCACCCATCGTGATGCGCGAATGATGAGCTCCATTGCCATGGTGAAAACCAGAGGAGAAATGGTACATCCTGCCATTATGCCTACCTCAAAGTGCTGCCAGGCGTTGGTGTTGTCCTGTGTTGTGACGCAGAGCTCGAGGTCCTGGAAGTAAGCTTTTACCAGCTTTGTGATAACCTCTGGGACCTGGAAGAAATTAAAAGATGCCGTAAGAGTCTCATGGGGTACCGAACCAAAAGCTAGATCTAAGAAAACCACATGCAGATCTCTCTTTTCCTTCTTGACAGTTTGTATCTGGTGCCAGATGACGTTTGCATGTTCCAGACATCCTGAGAAACCACGCACCCCTGCTTTCTGCACTGACCTGTCAATAAAGTTGTTGCTCTGCAAAAATGCTTTGAGTCTTTGGGCCACAACACCAAAGAAGATCTTTCCTTCCACGTTCAGAAGGCTGATCTGGCAGAATTGGCTAATGGTTGAAGAGTTCTTTACTTTGGGAATTAAGATCCCTCCTGCCCTTCGCCATGCCTTAGGTATGATTCCTTTCCCCCATGCCACTTTCATTAACTTCCAAAGGTATTTCAGGGCACCAGGGGTGTTCTTATAGAGCTTGTATGGAATGCCATTGGGCCCTGGGGTTGATGCTGTTCTTGCCCGTTTGACTGTGCTCTCCACCTCCTTCCATGTAGGAGGCCTTATGTCCATCTGGTGCTCAGGTGGGTGGATAGGTGGCATGTCATCTGGAATGGTGACTGGCACATGCCTCAGGTTGTCAGAGTACGTCTTCCTCAGGTTCTCCTCCAGTTCCCTTACAGGTACTCTCAGGATCCCGCTCTTCTCCTTGACAAAGAGGCTTTTGACAAACTTATACGGATCTCTGTAGAAACTTGTCCTCGCCCGTTCTTTCTTCTTGTGTTGCTTTCTCAGGCATTCTGCTCTTCGCAGGATTGCCAGGCGCTGCTTTATTTCTGCCTGCAGTGCCTCGAGTCCTTTCCTTTCTGCCTCTGTGGCCTTCCTCCACTGTTTTCTCAGCTGCCTCTTTCTTTCACCAGTCTTTTGATCTCCTGCTGCCCTCTGGACTTGAACTGGAGTGCTGGTTCCTTCTGTGTCCTGTTTCATGACCTTTACCCCAAATCTCTCCGCCCATAGTTGTATATGGTGTCTCCCATCTTCTCCCGTTTTCTTTCCACAGATCCCTTCAATCCTTCTAGGATGGACGAGGTCAGTTTTAACGGTCTCGCACTCTTTCCTCTGGCAGGATTTAGGCCACAAGATTTGAGGCTTTTTCCCTTCCATTTTTCTTTCTACCACTGACTGTGGCTGGTTGGGCTTTGGACTCGTGTCCGTTGGTGGTACTGTACCTGGTTGAGCTTCGCCTGGGGTGCTAATACCCTGTGGAATGTGGTGGTTATCCTGCCACTGGGCTTCCACTGGACTGATTTGGCCTACCTCTTAGAAAGTAGTGGTCAATGCGAGGCCCCACACCAAGCTCTCAGGCACTTTTTCCTGCCCTGGTGGATCTTGAGACCCTTCTCCGATGTTAACTTTTCCCAGCCACAGATACAACTTCGTAACTTATGTCGTGCTGGTGCTGCTGCTTTGTCAATTGCTGTGCTAGTTGTAATACTCATAGTCGATTCTGTTCCTAGGTCTGTTGCCGTGTGGTCTGTCGATGAGTCATCTTCCGCCCCCGCTCTCGCAAACTCAAGGGGTGTTCTTCGTTTTGTCTTTTTTGTAGCAATATGTGGGTGGATCCAAAACGCTGATTAGCGATGGATCCTGCTGGCATGAGGAGCTAGCCCATGCCAGCCCCGGTGGGGTCTATTCCCTCCGGTCAGCAGTCTCTCCAGGCTGTTACTAGGTCTTTCCCTGGTTGTCAGCTGCCCTTTCGCAGCGGTCACTGGTTTGATCCAGATGTTCAGATTGATTATTAGAACTGGATGTTACAATCCCTAAGATTTCACTGCAATTGACATTCTTGGGTATCACCCCTAGGTGAATTTTGATAACAATATAGTTGTCCTTCTGGAAGGTTCTTCCATCTCCACAGATACTGGAGCTCTGTCAAAGTGACCATCGGGTTCTTGGTCACCTCCCTGACCAAGGCCCCTCTCCCCCGATTGCTCAGTTTGGCTGGGCAGCCAGCTCTATGAAGAGTCCTGGTGGTTTCAAAGTTCTTCCATTTAAGAATAACGGAGGCCACCATGCTCTTCAGGATGTGCAATGCTGCAGAAATGGTTTTATACCCTTCCCCAGATCTGTGTCTCAACACAATCCTGTCTTGGAAGTCTATGGACAATTCCTTCATCTTCATGGCTTGGTTTTTGCTCTGACATGCACTGTCAACTGTGGGCCTTTTCTTGACAGGTGTTTGCCTTTCCAAATCATGTCCAATCAATTTAATATAACACTGGTGGACTCCAATTCCGTTGTAGAAACATCTCAAGGATAATCAATGGAAACAGGATGAACATAAGTGCAAATTTGAGTGTCATAGCAAAGGGTCTGAATACTTATGTAAATGTGATATTTCAGATATTTATTTTTAATTCCAAAAATTTCTAAACACCTGTTTTCGCTTTCATTCTGGGGTATTGTGTGTAGATTGATGATACAAAAAAAATAATTTTATCCATTTTAAAATAAGGCTGTAACATAACAAAATGTGGAAAAGTGAAAGAGTCTGAATACACTGCACATCACAGGCATCACTGTTACTTTATGAGCAGCTTTTGTGACTTCCCAGAGACCTGTGGTGCCCAGCTGTAGCTCTGGAGGTTTGTTGCGTATTTCCACCATACACAACGAACGTGACCGATATAGTCACTATTCTTCATCGCATGATCTGGGTCTTTTGTGCCCTGGGAGCGCCTTCCCTTATTGCTTTGTTCATTGCAATATCCATTAATTGGCTGAGAGAATGTTGTCATTTCTTTGGTATGTTCATTTAAGAGCAGCCTTCAGAACTTACAACACTTCAACACGGAATGATGCTACACTGAAACTGACAATGAACAAAACCTTCTTGATTTTTTTTATTGGTGAATAGTTGTTGGATAAGAAGTTTCATACGTAAGTCAAGGTTGAAAGGTTTATGTAAACTATACATGTGCTGTATTTCTGTTAAGTCCAGTATAGATCTCTGGAGGAAATGGCCAATTCGGAACTCCAAGCCGCTGAGATTATTTTTTCATTCCGACGTCGGAGTTCCGATCATCCCGGCGAGAGGGCCTGAAACATTGGGCCGCTGTTGCGGCGACTGCGGGGGGCTCGGGAGGCCCCGAGCACGGCTGAACAACAAAGAGGAGGATGACTGAACTTTGTCGCCTTCCCTCACAGTGGGAAACTTGATTTTGCTGTGTGGGGATGTTTATGTTAAATTCTATCATGTGTTGTGTTCTTTTTTATTTGTACGGCTGTACGTTAACCCAAATGTCACTGTACCAATTGGTGCACGTGACAATAAATGAAAACTTGAACTTGAATGAGGTAGAGCTGCAGAACTGGGACAAAATATCAATACCTTTTTTGATAATTTGGTCTTAACCATCATGTCATAACAGTTAATGTAATCAATTTGCAGCAAAAAAATACATACTACTGGAAGAATTCAATAGGTGGAGCAAATGAATGGAGCAATATTTCAGGTCAAAGCTACGAATCATTTGCCACGGACTGCAGCATCTGCTGCCTCCTGTATGTCCAATGTAGTCAGTTTGCCTGTTTGCTCTTTAGAGAACTTGTGAATGGAGACGAGCCCCACAAAACTGGTATGGTACATTGGAGAGATAAAGTGGGTTGGATTCATGGCTAAAGTAATTTTTCGGATTCTCAGATATCTGGTGGAAGAATGCAATAATAACAGGGTGTGATTGCTGGTTCAGCAAAGTTACACAGCTAGAACAGATGGAAACAGTACCTTAGAAAAAATTATGATCACAGGCATCAGTGGTTTGCTTTACTGATAACAAGCACTGCCATTATTGTTAATAAGGCTCAAAGACACCTTAAAGTCTTCAGTACTTTTATTAAGCACACGTCATACATAGCCCTGGCTGTACGTGGTCTGTCACGAACACCAGAGAGCCAGCTAGGGGCGTGTGGGTTGCAATTATACTAAATGGTGGGGGGAGTGGTTAGCATGGACATCGTTACTATCAATTAAAGGTGTACACACATATCATCTACATCCTTCCTCTACCAAAACAAACAGTGAGTGACAGGGCGACCACGTCTCATGCGCCAGGGTGAATGCAAACAGTAAAGCACAGGGATACAGGATCACACGTAATCGCCGTAACGGACCGGCGGCCTGACCAGGCGACCAGACCGGGTCCGCACCTTGCCATCACCTCCTTCCCCGACAGGAACAAGCGGGGACGCCGGGTCATGGTGGGGGCTACGGACAGGAGAACTCCTTGGCGACGAAGGCAGCGGGGAGGGAGGCGAAGAGATTTTTAGGCGAAGAAAATTTACGGCGATGTGTGACCTTCCCACTAACCACATCTTAGACCGTTTCAAACTGTTCTCCAGACGCCAGAACCCTGGTGAGTCTATTGACAATTTTGTGGCCGCGCTGCGCCAGCTGGCTCGCCGATGTAACCTGCATGACCTGACCCCCGATACTTTGACCCGTGACATTTTAGTCTTTGGTCTGCGGGATGATAAGCTGCGCTCTGAGCTGCTGCGTAAGCCTGATCTGACATTCCACGAGGCGCTGCATGCCTCTCGTTTAGCTGAGGCTGTCTCCTCCGCAAGTACCTGACCCTGTGGTCCACACAGCCAGTCTCGCTGGTCCCCAGTACAATGCTCCCCGGCGACAGAGGGCAAGACCACTTCAGGGCTCCAGACCGCCTCAACGATGTCCAAATTGTAACTTTGTCTCACACCGTTTTAATGTGTGCCCGGCGTTGGGGAAAACCTGTAACTTTTGCAACAAGCTCGGGCACTTTTCGGCAGCATGCCGTTCCCGTGGGAACCCTGCACAGCCACAACAGAAACCGTCTCGCTACCTGTCACGTGATGACTCAACATCTAGTTCCCATCTCCAGCATGTTGATCTTCCCCCGTCTGACCCTGACTCTTCTCCGAGTGAGCTGGATGTGTTTTCCTTGCGAGGTGCAGCTGGACTGATAACGGACCCGACCGTCCGAGTCACGGTGAATGGCATGGCCTTCTCTGCTAAGGTCGACACGGGGGCAGCTGCCAATGTTATGTCAACAAGCCTGTTCAGGAAGATAAGAAATAATGAGCCTGTTTCCACAGACAGTGCTGTTTTGCGTGCCTATGGGGGTGGCGTGCTTATTCCTGTGGGGAGGGCCACTCTCCACTGCAAGGTGCTGTCGACCACTCGGCCCCTCTCTTTCTTCCTGCTAGACGGTAAATGTGACCCCCTGCTCGGCGTGGAGGCCTGCCAGGACCTCGGGTTGGTGAGCTTCCACAGCGATGTCCACCTGGTAGAGGCACCCCTGAACCCGCTGGCCGAATTCCCGGACCGGTTCGACTCGAAGCTGGGGAAGTTGCCCTGCAGCTACAAGATTGCCCTCGATCCCGACGTTACGCCAGTTGTCCGTCCCCCGCACCGCGTGTCCTTTGCCATGAGGGGCAAGGTCGAGTCTGCTCTTCGCGAGATGGTGGCCACGGGCATCCTGAAGCCAGTAACGGACTCCACCCAGTGGGTTTCTACTATGGTTGTCGCTGCGAAGAAAGACAAGAGCGAAATACGGATCTGCATCAACCCCAAGGACTTGAACTTGGCCATCAGGCGCCCGCACTATCCCATGCGGATGGTGGAGGATGTTGCTGCACAGGTTGGCCCTGCCACCGTGTTCTCGGTTCTTGATGCCAAGAGTTTGTTCTGGCAGATACCTCTAGACGAGCGGTCCTCGCACCTGACAACCTTCAGCACGCCCTTCGGTAGGTATCGCTTCCTCCGCATGCCGTTTGGGATCAACTCTGCCAGCGAGGTGTTCCAGAGGACAATGGAACAATTGTTTGCTGGACTTCCATGTGCCATCATTGTCGACGACATCCTGGTCTATGGGGAGAATGTCGCTGAGCACGACCACCACCTTCGCCAGGTGCTGCAGCGGGCCCGGGAGGTCAACCTGAAACTCAACCCGAAAAAGTGCCGATTCCGGGTCCCTGAGGTCACCTACGTGGGGCATGTTTTCACGGCATCGGGGCTGAAGCCCGACCCGCAGAAGACGGCTGCAATATCCGAGATGCCTGCACCTGCTGACGTGCCTGGCCTGCAGCGCTTCTTGGGCATGGTCAACTACCTGGGAAAGTTCATCCCCGACCTGAGTGAACTGAGTGCCCCTCTGCGGGATCTGGTGAAAAAAGGACACTGCCTGGGCCTGGTTCCCGCAACACCAGCGTGCATTTGACACCCTCAAATCTAAGCTGGTCAGCATGCCAACGCTGAAGTACTTCGACCGCCAGCGCCCCGTCGTTCTCACGTGTGATGCCTCTAAGTTTGGCCTCGGGGCCGCCTGCCTGCAGATCCATGACGGGGTGCAACTGCCTGTATCCTACGCGTCCCGCACAATGACGTCCGCTGAACAACACTATGCCCAGATTGAGAAAGAACTGCTGGCAGTTGTCTTTGCCTGCTCCAAATTCAAAGACTATATCCTGGGCAACTGCTTCACTGTCGAGACGGACCACCAGCCTCTGGTCACCATCCTCAACAAGCCAATACACATGGCCTCCTCCCGGCTCCAGCGCATGATGCTCCAGCTACAACGCTTCACTTTCACAGTGGTTTATCGCAAGGGCAAGGACATGGTTGTTGCGGACACGCTGTCTCGGGCGCCTCTTACATCCACAACCCAGCATCCGTACGAGACGTCCGATCTGTTAGTCCTGGGCGTGATCTTCGTGCCCTCCGGTCAGTTGAAGTCCCTAGCCAAGCACACGGCGGCAGACGCTTCGCTACAGCAGCTGGCCGCGATCATCAGGCAGGGTTGGCCAGACCGCCGTTCTTCCCTGCCGGCCGCAGCGGTGCCTTACTTCTTGGTTCGTGACGAGTTGGTGCTGCGTGGTGGTGTGATTGTGAAGGGGCACAAGGTGGTGGTGCTCGAAGCAGTACGGGAACAATACTTCGAGACCGCTCATCGTGGCCATCCCGGGGCCGAGGCGACCCTTTCTGTCACTCAGAGCCAGTTCTTCTGGCCTGACATGCCTCGCTACTTCCGGGATAGGGTCTCCGCTTGCCCTACCTGCAACAGCCTCGCTCCACAGCAACAGCGGCAGCCGCTCCTGCAGCAGCCAGCTGCTGACCTGCCATGGTCATCGCTAGCAACCGACATCTTCGAGTGGCACGGAAAGCACTTCCTGGTGCTTGTCGACTCTTACTCCAGCTGGTTTGAAGTTGACCAGCTCCACTCCCTCTCTTCCTCCGCAGTCATCGACAAGTTGCGCCGCCACTTTGCCACCTTCGGGTCCCCCGTCAGCCTGCAGTCGGACAACGGCAGCCAGTTCACCAGTGCCGAGTTCCGCGATTTTGCTGAGCGTTGGAACTTTCGTCATTACACCAGCAGCCCGGAATACCCACAGAGCAATGGACTGGCCGAGCGCGCGGTCCGCAGTGCTAAAGGATTGTTGGAACGTTGCCGCCTATCCCACTTCTGACACCATGTTAATAAGGCTCAAAGACACCTTAAAGTCTTCAGTACTTTTATTAAGCACACGTCATACATAGCCCTGGCTGTACGTGGTCTGTCACGAACACCAGAGAGCCAGCTAGGGGCGTGTGGGTTGCAATTATACTAAATGGTGGGGGGAGTGGTTAGCATGGACATCGTTACTATCAATTAAAGGTGTACACACATATCATCTACAATTATCAACTTTATTTTCCAGTATTTCACACTTTCTATATGCAAATTTGACTACTAAAGCACCATCACAGTAACATGCACATCAGAGATAATAACAGATGCGACAAAACATGAACAAGGTGGGAGCACTTAACGAAATATGAGTTCTATCTTCTATTATCTGGAGAATTAGTAACAAAATAGACAAGTTGGAAAATTTCATTCTAAAATATAAGCACCATCAAAAAAATCGAGATAAAGTTTGTCATGAATGGGAGTTGAATGTTCCAGGCTATAGGAACTTGCATGTACAGATGAATTGGGAAAGAGCTCAAGCAGTATCGATAGACACAACTATAACATTTGAAAGATGGCTTTAAAATTGGGTGTTCACTGACAGAAACACTCCAGAAAGAATCATAGAATTCAACAGTTGCAAAGCTCTACTGGCAGTTGCCTGCATATCTGTTGACAGTAGTGACAAAGTGTGGAAGCATGAGTATGGATATCAGTAAAGCATGCAGTGAAAAAAGTTTCCATTTTAATTTTCACATAGATTGCGACGGCTAAAATGTTCAGGTATTGAAAGTACTGTAATAGATTTCTAGAATGTATTCAGGACAGATTTCTGGAACAATTACCAAGATATTTTGTGATTTAAGTTCAAGTCAAGTTACATTTATTGTCACATGCACCAATTGGAACAGTGAGATTTGAGTTACCATACAGCCATATGACTAAAAAAGAACACAATACACGATATAGTTCAACATAAACATCCTCACACAGCGGAATCAATGTCCCCACTGTGAGGGGAGGCAATAACTTTCAGTCATCTTCCTCATTGTTCACCCATTGTTGAGGCCTTTGAGCCCTCCGCAGTCACCGTTACAACGGCCTGATGTTCAGGCCCTCTCGCCGGGATGTTCAGAACTCCAGCATCGGAATAGAAGAACACACTCAGCGGCTTGTAGTTTCCAAATCAGCCACGTCCTACTGAAGACCGAGGCTCCCGAAGTCCACAGGCCAAGCTGGGCGGAGATTCAACGCTGGCGACCCTCGGCAAAGGATCCCGGGACTCTGTGATGTTAAAGTCAGCACCGCCTGCGGCTAAAAGCTCCGCAAACCACAGCTCCATGGTGTTAATCAGCAGGTCCAACACTCCAGAGCCTCAACACGGCGATCCCCGAAAAAGCATCGCCTGCTCCGCGATGGTAATTCAGTGCTGCGCCGCTGCTGAAGCTCTAGCCAGTCTCTGGCAGGAAAGGCCACAGTGGTGTATACTGTGCCTGCACTAATGTGCGTGGGTACATACGGTGATGTTCAACAACATTGAAATATGATGTTGTGGCAATCAGTGAAACATGGTTGCAGGAGGGCTGTGATTGGAAACTAAATATTCCAGGATTTCGTTGCTTCAGGTGTGATAGAATTGGAGGGACTAGAGGGGGAGGTGTTGCATTGCTTGTCAAAGAAGATATTACAGCAGTGCTTTGGCAGGATAGATTAGAGGGCTCGTCTAGGGAGGCTATTTGGGTGGAACTGAGAAGTGGGAACGGTGTAGCAACACTTTTAGGGGTGTATTATAGACCGCCAAATGGGGAGCGTGAATTGGAAGAGCAAATATGTAAGGAGATAGCAGATATTAGTAGTAAGCACAAGGTAGTGATTGTGGGAGATTTCATTTTTCCAAAAATAGACTGGGAAACACATTCTGTAAATGGGCTGGATGGTTTGGAGTTTGTAAAATATGTGCAGGATAGTTTTTTGCAGCAGTACATAGAGGTATCGACCAGAGAAGGGGCAGTGCTGGACCTCCTGTTAGGAAATGAGGCAGGTCAGGTGACGGAGGTATGCGTTGATGAGCACTTCGGGACCAGTGATCACAATACCATTAGTTTCAATATAATTATGGAGAGAGACAGAACTGGACCTAGGGTAGAGATTTTTGATTGGAGAAAGGCTAACTTTGAGGAATGCGTAAGGATTTTAAAGGAGTGAATTGGGACACTTTGTTTCATGGGAAGGATATAGAAGAGAAATGGAGGACATTTAAAGGGGAAATTGTAAGAGTACAGAATCTTTATGTCCCTGTTAGGTTGAAAGGAAATAGTAAAAATTGGAAAGAGCCATGGTTTTCAAGGGAAATTGGACACTTGTTTCGAAAAAAAGAGAGATCTACAATAATTATAGGAGGCATGGAGTAAATGAGGTGCTAGAGGAGTATAAAGAATGTAAAAAGAATCTTAAGAAAGAAATTAGGAAGGCTAAAAGAAGATATGAGGTTGCTTTGGCAAGAAAGGTGAAAGTAAACCCAAAGGGTTTCTACAGCTATATTAATAGCAAAAGGATAACGAGGGATAAAATTGGACCATTAGAGAACCAGAATGGACAGCTATCTGCAGAGCCAAAAGAGATGGGGGAGATATTGAACAATTTGTTTCTTCGGTATTCACCAAGGAGAAGGATATTGAACTCGGTGAGTTAAGGGGAAAGAGTAGAGTAGCTATGGAAACTATGAGATTCAAAGAGGAGGAAGTACTGACACTTTTGAAAAATATAAAAGTGGATAAGTCTCCAGGTCCTGACAGGATATTCCCTAGGACATTGAGGGAAGTTAGTGTAGAAATAGCAGGAGCTATGACAGAAATATTTCAAATGTCATTAGAAACGGGAATAGTGCCGGAGGATTGGCGTACTGCGCATGTTGTTCCATTGTTTTAAAAAGGGTTCAAAGAATAAACCTAGCAATTATAGACCTATTAGTTTGACGTCAGTGGTGGGCAAATTAATGGAAAGGATACTTAGAGATAATATATATAAGCATCTGGATAAACAGGGTCTGATCAGGAACAGTCAACATGGATTTGTGCCTGGAAGGTCATGTTTGACAAACCTTCTTGAATTTTTTGAAGCGGTAACTAGGGAAATTGATGAGGGTAAAGCAGTGGATGTTGTCTATATGGATTTCAGTAAGGCCTTTGACAAGGTTCCCCATGGAAGGTTGGTTAAGAAGGTTCAATCTTTGGGTGTTAATGGCGGAGTAGCAAGATGGATTCAACAGTGGCTGAATGGGAGATGTCAGAGAGTAATGGTGGATGGCTGTTTGTCAGGTTGGAAGCCGGTGACCAGTGGGGTGCCTCAGGGATCTGTGTTGGGTCCACTGTTGTTTGTCATGTGCATCAATGATCTGGATGATGGGGTGGAAAATTGGATAAGTAAGTATGCAGATGATACTAAGATAGGTGGTGTTGTGGATAATGAAGTAGATTTTCAAAGTCTACAGAGAGATTTGGGCCATTTGGAAAAGTGGGCTGAAAGATGGCAGATGGAGTTTAATGCTGATAAGTGTGAAGTGCTACATCTTGGCAGGACAAATCAAAATAGGACGTACATGGTAAATGGTAGGGAATTGAGGAATGCTGTGGAACAGAGGGATCTAGGAATAACTGTGCATAGTTCCCTGAAGGTAGAATCGCATGTAGATAGGGTGGTAAAGAAAGCCTTTGGTGTGCTGGCCTTTATAAATCAGAGCATTGAATATAGGAGTAGGGAAGTAATGTTAAAATTGTACAAGGCATTGGTAAGACCAATTCTGGAGTATGGTGTACAATTTTGGTCGCCTAGTTATAGGAAGGATGTCAACAAAATAGAGAGAGTACAGAGGAGATTTACTAGAATGTTGCCAGGGTTCCAGCAACTATGTTACAGAGAAAGGTTGAACAAGTTAGGTCTTTATTCTTTGGAGCGCAGAAGGTTAAGGGGGGACTTGATTGAGGTCTTTAAAATGATGAAAGGGATAGACAGAGTTGACGTGGATACGTTTTTCCCATTGAGGGTAGGGAAGATTCAAACAAGAGGGCATGACATGAGAATTAAGGGACAGAGGTTTCGGGGTAACGTGAGGGGGAACTTCTTTACTCAGAGGGTGGTGGCTGTGTGGAATCAGCTTCCAGCAGAAGTGGTGGAGGCAGGATCGATTTTAACATTTAAGAGTAAAGTGGATAGGTATATGGACGTGAAGGGAATGGAGGGGTATGGTCTGAGTGCAGGTAGATGGGACTAGGGGAAAACAAATGGTCGGCACGGACTGGAAGGGCCGAGAGGGCCTGTTTCCGTGCTGTAATTGTTATATGGTTATATGGTTATATCACTCACATTTGGATGCCAGTTGTGCATTCACATCTCACGGTTGTAATATTGGCCATAGTTCACACTGCTCTTGCAAAAGCTGTACTGGAAATGAGATTGTTGCACATCTCCTTAGAAAGTGCATATTTGGCAGTAAGGTCTGAAACAGACATATTTATTGGCCAGATGTTTGGCACCGTTATATGTGTCTCAGTCTGTTGAGACAAGTGTCAACTGCTTCTGGGAAACTATCAACGCAGCGGAATATGTCCTCTGGCCTGCACAGTACTTCACTGGTGTTCCAGTGCATGGTGATATCTATGACCAAGTGCGAGAAAGTGGCATGGTCCTGGAACTGCGTTCTGAAGGATGCACTGACCTGAGTGCAGGCACTGCAAGAGCTCTCTCAGAAAGGACTACCGTTTAGGTACTTCTGTCATTGCATACTAAGTAGTTGGGTTCCGTATTAGAACCCCATAAACATTTAATTTGCAGATGTAAATGGATGCTGAATAATGATGTGCAAATGTTAAATAATAGGAATAACATGTTACAAAATTATATGTTACATGTTACACGTTGTTATATGTTTTTATGCTACAAATATATTCCATGTTATACACATTTCATTATTTTAATAAAATATATTTTGAAATGAAAGAAAATCTAGCTTCACTTTCTTCCTGCTGGTATTAATTGGGACCATGAACCTGATACCAACCCCACATCATCTGATTGCAAGCCCAATACAACCCTCCATCAACTGACAACAGTCCAATACCCCACCTCCCAACATCCTTGTCCCTGCTCCTTCTCTTACCCTTGGCTAGCAAAAATGTATTCTGTTAGTTTCTCACTCAGTAGGCCTCCTGCTTAAGTAGTCCTTTAGGGGCAGAAAATATAGCTGTTTCTTTATGACTGCCAAGCAATAACCACATCTGCTAAGAATTTAATATTTCAGATACTTTTTTCTTAATATCCTGGGAGTGATAAAATGCTTTCATGTAATCTTTCAACCATTTTGAAAGAATTAGTTGATGTTTAATTTAAATTATTTTATTTTATGAATACATAAATTGTTTGTGAGGCTTTATTACCATCTTTGCCTGATTAGTGGCATCTTGCACTGAAACTCAAAGATTAACCAACAACTGCAGAGAAACGTAAAAAAAACTGAAAAAAAGCTTTTCTGAGGCTAACCCCAATCTTTTACAATATGAACAGTTGGGAGCATGGAGGAAGACATTTCAATCATTAAAGCTGATTTTTAAGCAAAAGGCTTAAAATATGGCTGTTTAAGATACAAATTAGTGCATTTAAAGTAAATGGATAAATATGTCTCAAAACACAGAGCTGCATTGAAGCTCTTCGGAGACAGTAGAGGAGAATGGATACTATGCTAGATTCAAGCTGACATGCCAGCATCAAAAATTGTGCATGAAAAAGGAACACTTGTAAAACAGGGACTGGGCGAAGAAGGTGCACATATATCGAGTATAATTGGAGGAACTTTAACAACAGTGGGCACTGTGATCAGAGGTACAAACAATAATAATTGAATCAAAGGAAGAAACAAATAATAAATAAATCAAAATTAGAAAGCACCAAATGTGGATACAGGCACATATGTCTGAAGAAACTATTCCAGTTGGCTGGGTCTTGAGGTGTGTCCAGGAAATTAAATTTGCTGTTTTTCAGCAGAAAAGTTGAGAATGAAATTCACTGACTACTGCATCTTTAGACTTAGCACAGAAATAGGCCCTTCAGCAGAGAAATAGGCCCTTCTGCTCATCGAGTTCGCGCAGACCACTGATCACCCATTCACATTGGCTCTATCTTAACCCATTATAGGGTAGTCAATCAGGACATCATTCCCAGGGTGGGAATGTCCTTCCTTTATTATGGTCTGGATCAGTTCTTTCCTCACTCCATGACTCTGTTAATTGTGTATGCTATGGCTGGGTGTGTGATGGGAGGGGAATAAACAAGGTAAATGTAAACCTTAAATGGAAAAAACCCGAAGTCCAAAGCGTTTAGCTTTAAAGTCAGAGGGAGAGAATTTAAAGGAGATGTGCGGGGCAAATTTTATTTACACAGAGGATGGTGGGTACCTGAAACGCATTGCCAGGATGGTGGAGGCAGACATAATAACGATGTTTAAGAGGCTTTTATATGGGCACATGCATTCACAGGGAATGGAGGGACATGAATCATTGTGGGCAGATGTGATTAATTTATCTTGCCATCATGCTTGGGGCAGGCATTTTGGGCCAAAGGGCCTGTTCCTGTTCTGTATTTATCTCAGTTCTATGTTTCTACGTTCTATGCATCCACAAAGCTGGGCAAGGAGAGCATTGTTTGCAGACCTGTGCTCATTGAAGGGTTGGCAGTGGAGAGAGTCAACGATATCATGTTCCTGGGCACGCACATCTCTGAAGGTGTGTCCTGATTCCAGCAGATTGATTCAATCACTAAGAAAACCCATCAGCGCTTCTACTTCCTTAGAAGACAGAGGAGATTCAGGGAATGTTGAGGAAAACTCTCTTGAACTGCAGGTGAATGGTGGAGTACATTCTGACTGTTGCATCATGACCTGGTTCAGCAACCTGAATGCCAAGGAATGAAGGCAATTACAGAGAGTGGTGAACACTGCCCAGTCCATTACTGGCACTTCCCTCCCTACTATCGAAGGGATCTATGGGAGCGCTGCATCTAAAAGGTAGCCTATACTATCAAAGACCCACATCATCCTAGCCGTGCCTTCATTTTGCACCTCACATTGGAAAGGTATAGGAGTCCAAAACTCATGACCACCAAGGTTAAGAATAGTTTCTTCTCAACAATCATTAGGGTCTTTAATATTACACAACATCAACCTTAACTATGAACTTCAATGGACTATCTTTGGTTGCACTAGGGAAGCCAAGTTTTGTATACACTAATATTGTGGTTATTAATTTATTGCATTTCTGTTTATTATATATAATTTTGTGTATTGTGTTTATAGGCCTGTTATGCTGCTGCAAGTAAGAATGTCATTGTTACATTGTCAGTATATATTGACAATAGTTTGCAAATGTGACAATTAAACACTATTGACTCTTGTCTCTTGACTGTTAAGATGACTCTCATCTTTAAGCAGCTCTTCTTCCCTTCCAGGCTGTTACGGCAGATACATACATCAACATACTGCTGCTGCTATTAAATCATTATTGACCACTGGTTGTCAAAAAATTTGTATGTTCTGTCAGTCTGAAGGAAGATGCTTATGAGTCTAAAAACAGGGAGCCATAGAACCCACTTAGAATTGTGCTATGTGATTAATTGTATCTAATTTAACCACCAAAACAGTAATGGTTAATTTCAAGCACAGCAGTTCACAATACATGTTTGCTTAATGTCAACCTAACTTTGTGCTCAATTCATTGGCATTTCAGCATTTGCTGAGGAAATTAAACAGAAACGGAACAGGAAGGTCAAAATCCAGATAAGCTGTTCGTAATGGAAGAAGAGAAGTCTTGTTATCTCATTTATGTGCTTATCATTCCATGCAAAAATAACTGACACACAAAATAGAAGATTCACTGCATAGACATGTAATTTAAAAATATTTAATATGTAGAAGCAAACATAGTCCAAATCACCGCAGTCTCACCTGTTTCCCATCTTCACTTTCTTCCTTAGCTATAATCTTCTTCTGCTACAATGACATATCTTTTGAAAATTATTTTTGAAATCATCAGAACATAATTGCTGATGGACCTACTGCCTTACATACATTTATTTGTTGTGTTGTTGCATTCAACATGCCTGTAAGGCTGCAACAAATAAGAATTTTATTGAACCAGGCTGACACAATGAGTTACTCCAGCACTTTGTATTTTGCTCAAGTTTCCAGTATCTGCATTTCCTTGTGTCCCCATGAATTTTTTTCATCCACTCCTGGTGAATATGACAATTATACACTATCGATTACACTTTTGACTATTGTAATTTACGCAATAATAATAATAGAGGGGGAGTAGGCAATTATGTGCACAGCCATGGATCAATGTAAAACAAAACACTTTAAGAATAAGGAAGGGTATGCACATGAAATACAAGATTTTAAAAGGATATTGATGATTAAGTTCACAAGTGATAGCAGCAGAATTAGGCCAATCGACCCATCAAGTCTACTGTGTCATTCAATCATGGCAAACCTATCTTTCCTTCTTAACCCCATTCTCCTGCCTTCCCCCCATAGCCGCTGACACCCGTATTTTTAGTATGATCAGTGAAGAAGCAAGTATTCACAAAATAATATGAATAAAACTTTTACATGTTATCTTCAGGGATAAGGAAAATATATCACATATAATCTCTTTCAATGGAAATGTATTTCAAAATTCAGAAATTGATGCAAAAATTGATGGTGGCTTGCACTCAAATTTTCACCATGAGTTCCCAAAGGGCAAGGTGAATGTGAATTTGAAATATTGTTGATACGAAAGACAATAGGAAATTGATTTTCTTAAACTCATGCAATGCATTTGTTTGAATATTGCTTACAGTTTTGAATCCTCTGCTGTTGATGGAATGTGTAGGAACTAGAAATGGTTAATAATACATACAATAAGATGCTGCTGTGGATAATGGATAACTATTCGGAGAAGAAAAAAATGACTGTTCTCATTCACTAGAGCTGAGCCAGTTAAATGATCGATTTCTCCAAAGTAAGGGAAGGTTAATGAAAAATAGTCAGCATTTTTTTTTCATTGGTTAATGTGACTTTAACAGAACAATGTAGATTTCAATTTGTCACTGAGATGATTAGATCAATAAATCTTTTCATGAGGTGCATAGGCTGGAATTATCTGTTATAAACCACAAGCAAACACAGTCTGTAAATTATTTATGGAGGAAGAAAGAGTTTCCAGGGTAGAGGAGAAATTTTAAAAATATTTTGAATAGATTAGAAAATGGTTTTCACCGTGACTGATGTAGAACAAAAATGGATGGACTGAATTAGGTTGTTTTTGCATCAGTCATTTATGATATTTTCCTGTTCTCCTTTTTACACTCAAGTAATTTTGTCCTTATCATTATGATATATGGGATGAGTTAATTTGATAGAAATTAAGTGCAATATTAAGCATCGACTAGCAATGGGAATAACGCAAGAAAGTCAATGTCGCAGTTGTTTTGGTGGCAGCTATAGCCCACCTATTCTCATAATTAATGGAAAGAATTTAAAATATATAGTGGAAGATTTCGACAAAACGAGTTGTGATTGACCTCAATTTTTTTAATGACTTCTGAATCTGTGCAGGTTAAATAAGTGCAAAATATGGTTCGTAAATAGATGCACAGTGTCTAAAATAATTATTTACTGACCTGAGCAATCCAAACTAAGAGCAAATATTCCTGGGCACACAAGGGATATTTCTGACTATTTCCAGACATTGGATGCAAATTGTGCAAGTTTGATGTGTAATATTAACTTAGAACAGAAGATGTCGCTCTTGACATACTGTTGGGACAGAACGAAACAGAAATGTCTCGACCCGAAACGTCGCCTATCTCCTTCGCTCCTCAGATGCTGCTGCACCCGCTGAGTTTCTCCAGCCTTTTGTGTACCCTGAAGTCAATGAAGCCCAGTTGTTCAATTGAAGAAACATCCAATCTGGCGTTGGCTGTTTTAATTACACATAATCAACATTTCCATCCTAATCAATAATATCATGGGTTCTTCGAAGTTAATTTGTTTTATATCATTGCCCTCAATGTTATTATGGATAGAAGGGACTCACATAGACATGCAAGAATGGAGGGATGTGGAACATGTCCAGGCAGATGAGATAAGTTTAATTTGGAATTACGTTCAGCACATACATTGTGGGTCGAAAGGCCTGTTCCTGTGCTGTCCCTTTCTACATTCCATGTTCTATATTTTAGAAACTGTAGGCTCAGGAATCAAGACCGCAAACAAGGCGATTGATTAAAATTGGATTGCAATTTTATTGAACGCCCGAACTTTTGCTTTGAACCTCCATCATTTAACCTGTAAATTACAACGCAATATTGTTCTTATCTTGTTAAAGAAGGAACTGCAGATGCTGGAGAATCAAGGGTACACAAAAGGCTGGAGAAACTCAGCGGGTGCAGCAGCATCTAAGGAGGGAAGGAGATAGGCGACGTTTCGGGTCGAGACCCTTCTTCAGACTAGATGCTGCTGCACCCGCTGAGTTTTTCCAGCCTTTTGTGTACCATTGTTCTTATCTTTTTCTTTATATAAATCGCAGGGTCTATTTCTCCTTAATAGCACCGCGTCAAACTGGACACACGATGAGCGGAGTAACAAACACAAGAACAGATAGTCATGATGAGAAAATGGAACAGGTACCGAGTTCGAATGAACGGCCATGGTTTTATTGGTTGGGGAGTAGGTTCGAATGGCCCACTCCTGCTCTTACTGGGGTTTCACAAACGCTACATTTGAAGCAACTATTGTGTAGACTGTCACATCGCATCCATTCTCAAATCATTTACAAAGCGGTCAGTTCTCACACATACAGAGATTCGGGCCAGCATTGTTGTTTTGGAAAGCTAATTACTTTTGGATGACAATAAGTTGATATTGCAGTCTATTTAAATGCGCATTGAGCCCAAGGTGTAGCGTTGCTCAATGTCCTTGATCTGGCTCAGTGTCAGGGTCGATTCCTTGACTTCAGCGTGAACTGCCCCCAGTGTCCTCTCGGTACTGCCCTGGATAACCAGAAACTATGCACCCCCTAGAGACTTGCACCCGATAAACATGTTCAAGCCTCTAGATTCGATGCGCGTCGCTAATGCAACACTCGCAAGCCGTAAATCAGCTAAATGCGCTAATCGATGATAGTGTTACCGCCCGATATATTACTATGATATCCATTTTTGTTTTGCTAGTTGGACAAAGTCGGTGTCGATGATCACAACAGGAGGAGCCCCGAATCACACGACAGGGAACGGGAACAAAGGCACGGTCTGGAAGGTGGTTCCACTATGGGTCAGGGTGTTTAATTCGGGAAACTGGGCGCTTTTATTTGCTCGTTTCCTCCACTTGCAACCTTGCATGCTGCCACCATTCCAATGCACTGCAGATGTGGACTTCAGCCTGCAGTCCCATTTACCCCCAACTTACCTTCAGCTTCCTTTGTGTTCAACAAGTTGTTTGTTTCAGAGGTCGTCCTTAACATCCCAGGTGCTATGTTTCAACATGTAGAAACAAGGATCTGCAAATAGTGGTTTACACAAAAAGACACAGAGCGCTGGAGTAACTCGGCGGGTTCGACAGCATCTCTGGAGAACATGGATAGGTGACGTTTTGGGGTTGGGACCCTTCTTGAGGAAGCATTCCGACCCGAAACGTCACCTGTACCTGATCTTTAGTGTGTTGGCTGACTCACTGAGTTACTCCAGTGTCGATTTACGATGGTGCAACGTTTCCCTCTCCACATTCCCCCGTCCGTTTTACAATGCTCGCAAGGATGCAGAAAACAAACTGTGTTCAACCTCAAATAAACGTCGTTTTCACAGACGACGTTATTTTCCAAACGCATTCTGAATTATAAACGTTATACAAGTGTACAGCACAGGAACAGACCCTGCGGCCCTTAATATCAGTGCCTAACACGACCGGCTAAAGCAATCTCCCCTCTCTGCGCGTGATCCATGTCCCCCTATTCCCTGCATAGCATGTGTCTATCCGAAAGCCTCTTAAACGCCACTATCTTAAACGGTGATAGAGGTATCTGCCTCTATCACCGTCCCAGGCACTCGCCACTCGGTGTAAAACTTTGCCTCTCTGCCCTTAAACATATGCTCACCAGTCTTTGACATACCATCCCTGTGATAAAGATTCTGACAGTCTGCCCTATCTGTGCCTCTTATAATGTTGTGTACGATCAGTCTTCCTTCAGCCTCCGTATCTTCAGAGAAAACATAGTAACGATTTACCCACCTTAATCCAAAATATACCTTATCTGATTAGAATTGATCTGAATATCTATTAGAGGTGCGAGGACCCTTTATAAACGTTGGTTATATTCTGTTCAGATGTTAAAACGTGTTGCCGTTCCTTCCGCATCTTGTTCAATGATAAGGATCGGCTCCTCGCTATCACTAATCTTAATATGGGAAACCCTCCCTCTTTATGAAAAAAGGGGGCCCGGGATATCTTGGTGAGTACTGCAACGCTAAGAACACAAGCGTATTGGGGTGGTGGATATTAAAGATATTAGGAATACCATTGTTCGGGGGAATTGACTTAATTCGTGAAGCGCATTCAATAATGGAACCACGATTTCCGAGATCACAGCCGCTCGCCCCACAGAGAGGCCACTGGCACTCACTTTCCACAAAAGAAATTCCCCCCAAAAATCAGGTTGGAGAGTGATCCAAAGAAATCTTTGAATAGTGGCATACAAACCCCCTTTCCGTACAAGCCATCTTATCCCAGATCTGACAGTGCCGCTCAGCAAATCTATAGGCGGGGGAGCATTGGTTGGCAGCCCGATCGCGTTGCGCGGTTGTCCTCGTCTTTGCCTTGGCCGCATAGTATAATGCGGACCATAAACGCAGTCGTGTGGTGGTTTAAGGAGCTCCCGAGCGTGTTCCGCGGCAGTCGTGCGTAGTTTATCTCGTCCTCCGGCCGCCAGCTCACTGCAGGGCTGCGTAAAGGCTGGCATTTAAAACAGAGTCTTGCAGAGGAGGGAGAGAATTCTTCGCTCTGCCACCACTACCATCACCACCACTACCACCACCTCCACCATCACCACCACCACCCCCTCCAACCCCACTCCTTGCAAATCGAAGTCATAAACCGCTTAACATCTCCGGGATTGAAAACTCAGATGAGGAAGTAGTGAGCGTTGTGGCACTTAATTGAATATCGCATCTTGATGGTTAAAGTGCGGCGACCCCGACACCCGACATCATCCGAGTCTCTTGGGACGACTGCAGCACCTGCGATCAATTCGTTGCAACCGTGACAGTGTGGCAGTGCGCGCCGTGTCTCCGCGAGCAAACCTCCAGCCTTTCTCCAAAACTACACACAGAAGTTCAAGGAACAAAGAAGCAAAGGGAAGATTTTATTTTTGCAATGCAGAATGGTGAATTAAATTGCACCTCTATTCGGAATTGATTTGCGGAATAACGCCGTCCCCCGTGATGTAACAACGTGGACTTGCTGGACCTAAATTGTTTTAAAAAAAAGTTATATTTTTCAAAAAAAAAGTTTTGCTGGGATAAAGTTTGAGCCAATCAGAAGCGCAGTGGGGGCGCTCTGCTCCGCGGATGGTTGCAGTTGCAAGAGTTTGAGCGGCGCTCTCCGTAATGTAACCAAGTCAGCCAGGCACCCGGGGGAAGGTGAGAGAGGAAAGCCATCTATCTGAACGTGTGCTCAGCCACTGGCTCCAACACCTCCCGATCTTGGACACATAACCCCTTCCAGAATGGATATACCGAAGGCTGCAGCGCTGGTGTGGTGCGCCCTTTGCTGCTGTTGGGATTTTCTTTGTGTCCTTGAAGCTGCCACACTGGGATCTCTACAGGATTCCCCTGCTCAGGATGCTCTGGGTTCCCCATCACCTCTGGACAGCAAGCACGATCGGACCTTCAAGCGCCAGCGCCTCCGCACCGGCTCTGTGGTGCCGCACGAGTACATGGTGTCACTTTACAGGACCTTGTCGGAGTGTGAAAGGAGAGGGCTGAACAGCAGCCTGGTCCGTGCCCGACCCCGTGCCAACACTGTCACCAGCTTCGTGGACCAAGGAAATGGTGGGTAATTAATGGGACTCCCTTTAATTGTAGAAAGCTGACGGGCTTTGGCTGAGAATGCGCTTTTACAGTAGCTTGCGTCTGGTTCTGCGGCGCGAAATACAAGTGCTGATTGCTTTCATCTGCCCCATTATCGCAGTGCTAATTAATTTTCTTCAATAAGTAAGCGGAGGCGCGGGTTGTCGACATATCTGTCAAGTTAGATAGAGCTTAGAAATAGGGCAGAGGGATGCACCAACTGCTTTAACCTGGTCTCAGGCAGACTGTGTGTTCGGGCCACAGCCGGGGTTTATCTTGAGGAGGAAAAGTGATCCAATATTACGATAAGAATTCTTAGAATGTACACAGCAGCAGCGTTTCAGCAATTAAACTCACAGAGCTGGCGACTGAACCAATCGTTTGACGAAATAAAGATCCGCTGAAACTCGCCGTTGGCTGCTCCTTGCAATGTAAGTTGCGGGAAACCGTAGATATTCTCGCAGCGCTTGTCTCTCGGGGATAGTTTTACGGCTGTAGGAGCGCTAGCCTCCACGAGTGTTCTCGGCAAATAGAGAGGGTGGAAATAAGTACAAAGTATGGACATAGGTGAAGGAATTCACCCTGTAGCTGTTCTGAGCTGGACGTTCAATCGTTATATATTTTTAGGTGAACGAGGACCGCGCGCGTAATACGGGCTGATCTCACGTTAACTCATCAGATAAGACATTAGATTCTGCCGGATGCGAGCTGCGTGTTTCTCTACTGAATAGAGCTGTGAGCGAGAAATTGAAATTTCCCCCTTAAATGTCGATTATAAAGTCCCCTGGAAAAAAATGACCCTTTTGGGCATGTGTAGATGGTAAGGCAAACGCGACACGTTTCTCTTTTAATAGCCGTAATCGCACCAACTCGGATCAGGTATACTCACAGTTCAAAGGTTTAAATTCACCAGGTAACAAAAAAAAGTGGTGAATTTGAGAAGAAAATGACTGTTTCAGTAATGATACCAATAACACAGCAGCACGATACGCGATAACGTTGACAACATCATTTAAACAGATTACATGCAGCAGACCCATGTGACATCCCGTGAAAGTGCCCCTAGTTCCATTGATTTATATAGAATGCTGGAAATATACCCCACAGCCGCCTGGGACGAAAGAAAAAGTGCTTAAACGTGTCGTATATCGATGTGACTGGTGTGCAGAGTGTCTCAAGCCCTCTTTTTCTTCTCTATCGTTGTGTTCTGTGCCTTTTGGCTTGCTGACTAACTGTTGCCAGGAACACTGCTGGTGCATTGCCGATTTAAATGGAGTTTAACTGGGTACCATCTGGGTTTTATTATTCTCTGCTGGGGAACCATTAGAACATGCAGCAATGAAATTGACTAATTTCAGACGGAAATACTGTTTTATTGTATCCCTCTGTGGACACGCGTTTCCAGTTCTTAACGGCTAAATAATCGATCCAGAAGAACATTGAAGCAATGTTAATGTCTAAGTGGCGGTCAAAATCACACCCTGCGCTACAGTAACATCTGAAATCTAATCGCGGCGAACTATACAATAACACCCCCCAACACAACAACACAATGGGCCTCGAGGAGTTTTGATAACACACCTCCTCGAAAGAGTAGTTTGCAAACGCGGCTTTTAGTAAAGGGAGGTGAGTGGCGTTTCAATGCACTTTGAAAGGCGGCCAAAATATGTATTTTTTAAAACCAGAATTGCACAGTAGTTCGGAAGCCCAGAATAACGTAGTGTTTGAAAGGTTTGCTTGGGGAAATGGAGTTGGACGGTCAGAAGTTGAGATTTGATTGATTGCTGTATCCGACTACCAGGGACGAAAGTTGTTAAAACCCTCTTTGACATTGACCCTGAGAGGAGTTAGAATCGCAATAGAATCTCAATAGTTGCCTTGCATGGAATCATTTGGTGCAGTTACCGCGCACAAACTAAAATGTTCCTAATAACTCATTGCACTAATGCCTAGAAACGCCACAATGCGTGCAAATGCTAAATTAGTAAGAATAATTCCGGTTAATTTATTATTGAACGCATAAAATGTTCCGATTGATAAATGGCTTGTGCCGCAGCTTTAACAGTGAAGCTATTGAAATAGCTTGCAAGTCCAGCAAATGTGTTAACATAAAACGAAACTCTAAAACAAATATAAATGCATACTTATTTTGGCTTGTTTGGAAGCTCTCAACTAAACGCCTATTTAGGTTTCCATTGCTATCTAAGGACATTCTCTTAATAATAACCTTGTCACAAGGCGTACTAAACTGGATCAGTTATGGTCAACTGCGGGCGATGTTCGCCTTTGTGAATATTGATGGAACTTCGCCAGAGATCCGTAAGTCAGACGTGACACCAGCAAAACAATGTTAGCCATTTCTAACTTGTTTAAAACGTGTCAAATCAAAGCATCAATCCTTCTATCAAAGTGAGGTACTGCGTGCTGGCGAGAACCCCAGCCTGAAGTTCAATGGGAATCTCGATTGTCAGGGGACCAGATGCAGACCAGAGTAAATCAGGACGTCTGGCGCTTCTGATACGAATGCAAGCAGAGAATCCGCAACTATTCGGTCGCGCGGCTGTAAATCAAAGCTGCGGTTTTTGTATGCCTGGGCACATACATAGGTTAACGCGTTCTAACACATAGAGGGGGTTGGGGTGTTCAAATGCTTACTGCGGTTATCTCAGAACTATCATTGCAATTTTGTCAGCTCCAAGTCATAAAAGCATTGAACTAATAACCGTTCGCTCCAGCGCTGTTCCCATGTGGTTATTCGTATTACTGTATTTGCCTTTCCCATTTCACCGTGTACAGTCCCAGTTCAATCAGCTGCACGTGTTTCAATTCGTAGACTTGAACTACCTCTTTGCCAATTAGCCCCGGTTCAATTATTCCCCCACTTGCCCAGCGCTAACCTTAACACGATCGCTCGGAAACGACCGAAGAATCATCCAACTTAAAAGAAAGCACCCGTCACGAACACAGGGCACCTCAAAACCGTTTTCCAGTCAATAACCATTTATTTATCGTCTATTGACCCGAGTAATATAATTGCAAAGGTAAGCGCGATAAATGAAAACAAAACCAGACTGAAATATTCCAGGCAATGGTCCGTTTCAGATCTGTAATACAAGGAAAATGGTGGGACTATTAAACTGAGATGCTGCCCCTTGGCCAGCGCTAACGATCGTTCGGCAAAGACCGAAGAGTCATCCAACTTAAAAGCTCCATACTGGTAACAATTGGAGATAAATTATCTAAACGAAGAGGCCAGCGTTAATAATGCATGTAACCCGCTGAACTGCTTTCTAAGTGAATATCTGGAGTTTGATCAACCCAGACACTGCTTTTGAATGATGTAATTCCAGACGAGAGGTTATCGGTAAATACGATTTACAATAAATAACCTGTTAGCACGGACTGCGTTAACACAAAGTCGGTGTCTTCATCACCAAAGCAAAATAGGCTGACATGGACATACCGAACTCGGGCAGGTGCCTGCAAATCACAGGCCATCTATTTTATAATTCTCCTGCAAAAATGTACTGTGTGCCCCAACAACTTGATCAGACAATTAATCGTCAGTAGACCACTTAATTTAGTTACAAAAAACAAGAGAGAGATTAATCTGTTTGAACCCGCATAAAATCATAAGATTCCTGTCATAATCCTTCGCTATTTGGGGGAAAAAACCTTGTTGCACGCGGTGTACTACTAAGGGATGAACTGCCATAAAAACGTCTCCAACAAAGCACAGAGTGCTGGAGGAACTCAGCGGACCAGGCAGCACCTGTAGAGGGGATGGGAGAGTGATGTGGTGCTAGATATCTATTCAGGCCTACTGAGAACATAGCTAGGGTACATGCAGCGGCAGTTCTGGTTACGTTGCAGGAAATATGTGCTTGCATTAGGAAGGCAACCAGAAACGCCGCCAGAAATTTGTAGCCGCGGGAACCATTCGATGAAACATATTTTTCTTCTTTAGAAAACATGGGGAGTGGTGGGGGTCGGGAAGATTTATTTAAGGTGTATAAAATTATGAAGGACCCAGACAAAATAAATAGGAAGAACCCCGTTTCCCTGAGCAAGGCGTGAAAAACCAGGTGCGTAAAGATAAAATAATTGTCAGCAGGATTAAGAGAGAAATTAAGGGAAAGATTTTAATTCAGAGGGAGATGGGAGATGGGAACTCACTGCCTGAAGGGTCGTCGAAAACCTTCATCATATTTAATAGACACAATATGTTGTTACTCCAGCATATTGTGTCTATTAAATATGATGAAGGTTTTCTCCTCAGCGCGACAGGCAGCATCTGAGGAGAAAAGGAATGGGTGAGGTTTCGGGTCGAAACCCTTCTTCCATCATATTTAATCCGCACTGGGACTTGTGCTCGAAGAACTATAACCCTCAGAGCCATAGATCTATTGCTCGAAGATGCGTTAGACCGGATCGCTTTTGTTTGAACTAATACAGACACGATGGGCCGAATAATCCCATTCCGTGTCGTAATCTTTTCCATGATCCTGTGACGCTCGCGTGTAATTTTTAAACGTAGCGTGCATTATTGTAAGCGGTTATATTCATTCACACAAAAATGAAAGCTCCCCCACCCCCCCCCCCCCCACCAAAAAAAAAACTCTCGTGATTAATGTTAGTTGAACGCCGGCGAATAAAATCCACATAAAGAACAATTGGTGCATTCATATTTCAATCATCCGATGGCAGCCAGCAATAACCTGTAGGAGGCAGACTTTTGAAAAATGTACAAATAATTGCCATATTTTATTTTCATATCAGATTACTGGTGACATCACATTATGGTTTTGATGTTCTATATAATTCCAAAACCGCAGAGTGATGGAGGGAGAAGGCGAAGTTAATGGGACTAATCGTTATGCTGGAGCTATTTTACTGATATTGCTATAAAAATCCTGTTACCTGCAGAATAGAAGATTGCTTTAATAAATTAGTTGTCAGTTTGATCAAGCTTAGGCCAACACAGATTGTGCATGCTTTAAGGTTCTTAAATGGCTATAAAAATATGCAATTGAAGCCATGCGCTTTTAAGTATAAAATAGACCTTAACTAAAGTCTCAGTAAACCCCACTTTCCAGCGCCATCCTCCTGTATTACACGAATTGGGGAAATAAAACAAATATACTTCATTTTTCATCCCTAGCCATGCATTACTGAGATTAATTTACGAGAGGAAAATCCCCAGGGAACACTGGCAGGGTTATTGCAATTAAAGAACAACCCATGACGCGAATTTTTTAAAAAAACAAGCTATTAGAAGAAGTCAGCGGGTCAGGCAATATCTGCAGGAAATATGCCGAACCAAAAGATCGTCGGTCCATTTCCTTCCACCACAGATGCTGTCCGACCCGCTGAGTTCCTCCAGCAGTGGTTAGATCCCAGCATTTAAATTCTCTTCTCTATCCATCACCTATTCCTTTTCTCCCGAGAAGCCGTCTGACCCGCTGAGTTACTTTTTGTGTCTATCTTCACTGGGACTTGACCAGGTTATTGACGGGTACAAATGTTTTGTTTTCTCTTTCAGTATAATGTGTCTACAAATTATACAGAAAGGCTAAACACAAAAGTCGAATAAAACCATACAGCTCAAGAACAGGCTCCTTGGTGCACTATGTCCTTGAAGATTTTAAATTGTCCTTCTGCACAAACCTCACTTGCCCGAATTGGGATTGTATCCTTCTGTGCCTTGCCTATTTAAGTACCTGTCCAAATGTCTCCTAAACGTAGCAATTGTACCTGATTCCACCACTCTCTCTGGCATTATGTTTCAGACATCAATCACTCGGTGTAAAACTCTTTCGATTCACCTTAAATCTATGCCCTTTTGTGTCTGATTCTCCTGCCACCCGGGAAAACCAGCTACAACCTATCCAATCCCTTGCCGTAACTAAGGTCCTGCTATCTAGACAGCACCCTGGTGAATATCCTCTGGGACACTCTCGGGGGATAATCAGATACTCCCTTTAATGTGGCGACCAGAACTGCACACAATGCTCCAAGTGTTTCCTGACCAGCGTTTTGTAAAGTTGCAGCATAATATTATATTGCACGCCATGACCTAAGAATACTAGCATGTCACGTGCCTTCCTCGTCACCTTTTATCCTGAATTGCTACTTTTAGGGAACTATGGACTTGGACTCCTAAATATTTACGTTCATCTAGACTTTAGTGCCTTACCAAATATCTCTAGTTTCCCTCTGGTTTGACTCTCAGTCTGAAGAAGGGTCTCGACCCGAAACGTCACCCATTGCCCAGAGATGTTCCTTGAGACGATGAGTTACTGCAGCATTTGTGTATATCTGCGGTGTAAACCAGCGTCTGCAGTTCCTTCGTACACAGTAGGAATCCTACCTCTGTTTGACTTCCCAAAATGAACCCCACTTGCCAGATTGACTCGCTCAACTTCCCTTGTGATCTGCATCGGGTTGTAGCTTTAGACAACGTCCCTTGTGAGTAGCGCCACCAAGTTATCTTGCGGATTCGCTTCATCCGCAAACTTTCCAATCATAAATCAGCGGACTCGGATGCCCAGATAACTTTGTCTACTAAACCAATAAAAAATGTAATCCAATAGCTGTTCACCAGAAGACAAACGATTAACTTTTAACTCACATTGAGCTGCTAAGTTTAGCAGTAACAAATGTTGCGTTCATTACAACTGGTTCGGTCGTGATGTTCCTTTGCATTGTGAGTAATGTTTCTACCCAACGCGCTCCGGGAAATCGAGTCCACGCCACGCTAAAGGGGTTTCTCCAAAACATAGAAACATAGAAACATAGAAATTAGGTGCAGGAGTAGGCCATTCAGCCCTTCGAGCCTGCACCGCCATTCAATATGATCATGGCTGATCATCCAACTCAGTATCCCGTACCTGCCTTCTCTCCATACCCTCTGATCCCCTTAGCCACAAGGGCCACATCCAACTCACTCTTAAATATAGCCAATGAACTGGCCTCAACTACCCTCTGTGGCAGAGAGTTCCAGAGACTCACCACTCTCTGTGTGAAAACCGCCACGCATGAGTGAGCGGGTGTGATGGAAATGACCGGATTTAATCTCAAATTCAAATTTGTGAATCTGTTGATAAATTACGTGATTCCTTGAACGTAATTTTTGCGCAGCATCCCCCAACCCCCAAGACAGTAACAATGCAGGCTAATGTCCGGAAGAGAGGTGAGCTGGCTGCTTACTTACTGATGAACGCACTACTAATAACCAACCGTTCTTAGCTCATTGCCCTGGTTCACACATAGGAGACGTACTTTAGATTTAGAATGTGATTTAGCTTTGGAACGTGTCACAAACAATACTTTTGGAATAAACAAAAACTACAAACTGTAACTCAGAAATAAAGGCAAAATCGGCATCCGGTATGCCCAAAGTCCAAAGCTGCTAATTTACTCTCGTTTGACTTGGCACCAGGTGCGGAATAAGTGCATTAAATAGAACGTTTTAAGCGCTGGCAATCAAACAAAATGTCAACAGGTAAGGTTCCAGCCGACCATCCAGTCTCAGTGGGGAATAATAGAACGATGAAACGGTCTCTGCGCCCGAAACCTGTATTTCTGTAGACTCTAGCTAAACTTGTGTTTTTTGCCAGTACTCGTTGTTTTACTGCAATTTAATCCCTGTTCTAGTACAAATTCAGACTTTGAAAACGATCGAGATAATTCGCTGGAACTCCTGAGAATAGTAGACACAGACCTCTTTGTCTTTGACGGCGGAGGAGCATGAAAACGGACGGTGCTTTCCATGGGATTGTCTAATCTTCGGAGAAAACAAGTGTTTGGGGCCACCCTACTCCCCCACAAAAACACGTGCAGCAAATCCAAGAAGTAACAGAATCCTAGAAAGTCACGGCACAGAAGGCGGATATTCAGCCCATCGTGACCATATCGGTTTACAAAATATTGTATTCCTCCAAATTTCTGGCTCTCGTGCACAGGTCACGGTTCTTCTGGTGCTCACTCGAAATGTGTTAAACATGATTCTATCTCTAATGTAGAACACAAAGTGCTGGAGCAACTCAGCGGGCCAGCTCTGGAGGTCCCGATCCGAAAAGTCGCTATTCAAGTCTTCCACAGGTGCTGCCTGACCCGCTGAGTTACTCCAGCACTTGTGTTCTACACGAAATTACAGCGTCTGCAGATCCTCGTGTCTTTGCTTCTATCTCTACCATTCCTTCTGGCAGTAAATTAAGAACCCCCGCAGTTTTGCGTGGAAACGAAAACCCTCAGCTTCCTTTTAATCTTTCACCAGTAAACTAATTAATCTTCCAGATTTATTGACAAGTTAAAAGCAAATTATTTTGAGAGCATAGAAAACATAGAAATTAGGTGCAGGAGTAGGCCATTCAGCCCTTCGAGCCTGCACCGCCATTCAATATGATCATGGCTGATCATCCAACTCAGTATCCGTACCTGCCTTCTCTCCATACCCTCTGATCCCTTAGCCACAAGGGCCACATCCAACTCACTCTTAAATATAGCCAATGAACTGGCCTCAACTACCCTCTGTGGCAGAGAGTTCCAGAGACTCACCACTCTCTGTGTGAAGAAAGTCTTTCTCATCTCGGTCTTAAAGGATTTCCCCCTTATCCTTAAGTTGTGACCCCTTGTCCTGGACTTCCCCAACATCGGGAACAATCTTCTGATCTAGCCTGTCCAACCCCTTAAGAATTTTGTAAGTTTCTATAAGATCCCCTCTTAATCTCCTAAATTCCAGAGAGTATAAACCGAGTCTATCCAGTCTTTCTTCATAAGACAGTCCTGACATCCCAGGAATCAGTCTGGTGAACCTTCTCTGCACTCCCTCTATGGCAATAATGTCCTTCCTCAGATTTGGAGACCAAATTATTTTGAGAGCACCGCATTGCCCTTACATTCTCTATCCATAATTTCGCCCACGTAGTTAAAGTGTGTTCTGGTTTAAGAGGAACCATAGCGAAGCACAGTCGATGATACAATCGGAGTTTGTTACAGTATATCAGTACGAATCGTCTGTGCTGAGTGAGACCTTGGGAGCGGAGGTTTAAAAACTCACTTAGAGGCACAGAAACAGTTGCGGTCGACTGCAGAAGAACTCCTCTGCAGAGCAGTAAAACCTCGTATAATCTCATCTGTGTGCAGCTTGTAAGAACATAACAGGGAACAGATTGACACGAGCCGCAAATGAAGCAAGTTAAAGAAGGCCTTCTGCGTTTTGGAAATGCTCAGTGCATCAGGGAGGGGAATAATATCAATTGCAAAAAAAAAAGAAGCAAAACCTGTAGATACTGAAAATCTAAATTTAAACACAAATTGCTGCAAATACTCAGCAGACCAGGCCACATCTGCGTCAGCGTTCCAGGTGAAAGGCGCTAAGTTTTAGATTTAGAGATACAGCGTGGAATCAGGTCCTTCAGCCACCAAGTCCACGCCGCCCATCGATCACCCATTAATACTGGTTCTATGCGAACCCTACACGTTCGGGGCAATTCGCAGAGGCTAATTGGCCTACACACCCACATGTCTTTGGGATGTGGGAGGAAACCTGAGTACGCTAAAGAAACCCACACGGTGTCAGGGAGAACATTGCAAACTCTACACGAATAGCACCCGAGGTCCGAATCGAACTCGGGTCTCTGGCGCTGTGATGCAGCAGCCACTTTCGTCAGAACTAATTATGGAAAATGTCTTCAATCGTTGATTTGTGCTTAAGCACTTATTTTCAGCAACCGTATTTCTTGTCACAAAGTCTCCACGTTTGCGATGGAATAACAAAATCACATGCCGACTGGGTGCTGTCAGGGACTAGGCTGCCGCAGTACAATCTCTCTGGCTCCGGAAGGTCCAAGCCACGGAACGTTCGCATCTACATGCACGGACCCTTGTGTCAATTCCACATGCGTCTCTCTTAAAACCTGGCGTTTATGTTCCAATTACCTCCGGCCACTCGGCCCTTCACAGGTACAAGAAACAAATGTTGAAAAACTAAATTGGATACATAGTCCAGACAGTATTGAAATAATTCAAAAAATAATTACTGAAGGAATAATTATTGTGATCATTTTAAGCACAACAACTAAGACGATTTAATTTCGTGCCTTTTATGTATTTAGCACTTCTTCAAACACAACAGAGCAATTTTACGACACGGCAATATTAACGATACAAATCCAATATGTATTTGTTCCCGTCTGGTTTGGAATATGTATGCACCCCTAGCTGGGTGCAGCGCCTATTTTGGACATATATAGCACATTTTTATTAAGAACATCGAAATTCTGATTAGTGGTCCTGTGACTAGCAGAAGGGTATCGACCATTTCCCCAGGCTGTGAAGAAACCACCGGATCTACTGCGGGTGAAAATATCAACCGCAATATTTGCCTCAGTTCCCCTTGGTTGGGACGGGTCAAGAATTACTCTGCATCTGGTTGGGACGGGTCAAGTATTACTCTGTATCGCTCCATTATTCCACGTTAGAAATGGTATGGGTTATGTGTACGCGACGTGGGACAATGGAGCGAGGGAGACTCCTGTGATTTCATCGCCCCTTCCCACCCACCCAATATCAGTCCAACTCAGGAACAAGCATCGTAAAATAATAGCAATCGCTGGCATGAGGCCGGGATAAGAGATCCGGCACCTACCGCAAGGAAGCAGTGAACGCCTTCTGAATAATAGAGGAAATAAGACAATGTGTGAGAAAAATAATAACACGTTAATATTGCACACATGGGAATTTGAAAGGTTTGCGGTACCATAGTTATTCCATATAATGAAACAGTTACATAGTGTACACGTTTACACTTATGAACACGTGGGGTATGTTGGCATCTACTGCTCTTTACAGGCAAGCACGCTTAAAAAAATATACGGATAAACAAGGAACTGCAGGTGTTGGTTTACAAAAAAAGACTCAAAGTGCTAGAGTAACTCGGTGGGCCAGGAAGCATCTCTGAAAAATATGGATAGGTCACTTCTCAGTCTGAGGAAGGGTATCAATCCGAAAAGTCCACCTATTCCCTTCGCGTCGCGCTCAGTTACTCCAGCTGAGTATGTTGGTGGACCGAGCGCAAGTGTTCGGCGAAACGGCCGCCAAGTCTCCGCTTGGTCTCGACGATTCCATCACGGAATGTGTGCAAAATTGATAAACTTGTCTCCATTCGTCACGCTTACTTGTCGCGAGAATATGGTCATCTAGCCTCTGGTTCTGAACGTCTAATGGTTATCTACTGAATTGGATGATCAGCAATGATCATATTGAATGGCGGTGCAGGTTCGAAGGGCCGAATGGCCTGCTCCTGCACCTAATTTCTATGTTTCTATGTTTCTATTCAGCTGGAAGGATCCTCAGACGTTATTAGGCTGCGAGTTCCAGACATTGGCCTGAGAAGGAATGGCAAGAACATTTTAGGGTGAATTGGGACGTACAGGGAATGTAATCGATGTCATTCTACTACTAACAGAAAGTACTGGAGTAACTCAACGGGACAGGCAGCATCTTTGGATATCGTGCGTTTTGTGTCTATATTCGCCGTAAACCAGCATTTGCAGACATGGATCGGCGATGTTTCGGGTTGGGACCTTTCGGCAGACCCGCTGACTGACCTGCTGAGTTCCTCCAGTACTGTGTTTTACTCAAGATTTCAGCATCTGCAGGTCCTTGTGTCTGAATTTTGTTGTTACTTGTGTTTTTTTCAAGTCGAGCTCGGAGGCGCAGCCGACATAATCTAACGAGTCGCTGCGGTATCCTGTCGACCGTGCACAATAAAACCATCAGGCACAAGTGAAGGAAGATGGGAATATTGGGGTCAACAATAGGCGACTGAGGTGAAACTAATTGCTATGTCCCGGATAGTCTCAAACTTTGCGAAAGTGGTGTAGGCATCAGATAACAGATGGATATGTCTTAAACCTCCCGCTTGGACCTTTGGAAATTATGGGGTCGTGTTGAGTGGTCAGAAGTAATTTCATTCAAATAATCTCGTTTCTGCAGCTATTCGTGTGATAGGCCTGGTCAAATATATATTTATGGTAGAGTCTAAGCAAGACAAGAGGTCAATGTGGCCGGACTTCCTCTTATTGGAGATAAACATTACCAGGAACCCGTTCAGTACAAATGTGACTTCTCACTGTCAACGAAGGTGTGAAGGCAACCCAATCCCTGCCGAGGCTGTTTTAGTAACAGGCTCATACACAATAGAGACCACTGCTCCGGAATCATCGGTAAACAGCCTCGACCCCCGTCTTGGGCCATTGATGAAACAGATAAATGTGAATGGGATGGGATGCTCCATTGTAGTATTCCTGCAGCAATATCCCAGCGATATTCCTCGCTTTCCTCTTACGTAATCGTGGCCTCAGTCATGAACGGTTTCTGTTCGATCTCGTTTTTCCAGTTCTTCTTAGTTCTATTATCAGCCAACTGCTGTTGTGGTAGGCACTTAAGCTATTCTCCATCTTGCTGCACTTTGCTCGTATGTTCTTTATAGTGCCCCCAATTGTCCTGTCCAATTAAAACAAATATTTACATGTATTGGTTGCACACTCTGAATATTCTGAACAACCAAGCGCTGGTTTGGCAGTTCATGATCCAGCGGTGTGAATGAACATCGATTCATGTAATTTCAAGTAACTCCTGCATTACCCCCCCCCCCCCCCCACACAGTCATTCTACCAGTCCCACTGTTCGCATCCATGTATCCCTCTCGTTAGCACATTTCCCCAGCCAAGAATGGGCCATTCTTGAGATCAACTCACCCTTCCTGAGATCAACTGTTGCCGGCTCTTCAGTTGTTTTCTCCTGGCCTTTTCTCGCCTCCAGCCCCCCCCCCCCCCCCCCCCCACCCCCACCTCTATCAGTCTGACGAAAGGTTCCGACCCGAAACGTCACCAATTCCCTTTCTCCAGAGATGCTGCCTGACCCGCTGAGTTACTCCAGCGTTTTGTCCATATCTGTGGTTTGGCGTGATTGTATTTTTGTATGGAGTAATCTGATTTGATTGGATAGCTCAATCAAAAGCTTTTCACTGTACCTCATCAACATTTAAAAGACGCAGACAACTGTGTGCCAGTGTGTAGCTAACCCCGAACAGTAAATAACACACAATTTTATAGTAAAATGGGCACAGCCACAATGTGTGCGAGATCAGTATGTTTGCACACGTACTTTTCACTTTTGAATCATTCGCATCTTCACCATTCAATTTGCCCTCGTGTTTTTCATTATTCCTTGCCGCGGCTTTCTTCCATAGCTTCTGATTTTAATTTCTCGTCTCCATTATTTTTCAGACGGAGTTCCCCATGAGAAGAAACAGCGATATCTGTTTAATATTTCAAAATTGCCCAATGCAGAGGAGCTGGTTGGAGCCGAGTTGAGGATCTTTCGAAAGTTGCCCGGAGACCTCCACGGGATGCTCTCTCTGGGGGGCAGTATGTATCGTATTCTACTTTATTCCTGTCACCAACTGGGGGACTACCCACCGAAGCGGCTCGACTCGAGGACAGTAGACATATTGGACGTCGATTCGTCGAAATGGCAAGTGTTCGACGTGTGGGATTTAATGAAAAGCCACATCACTGCTAACCTGCTGTGTTTAGATGTGGAAATCATTTCCGATTACTCCCAGGAGGCCTTAGATCCGAGACATTTGGGATTCAATCGCTCTGATCTCCAGCCTCAGGAGAAAGCTTTGTTGGTGGCGTTCAGCAACGCGAAGAAAAGGGAAAACCTATTTCGGGAGATCAGAGAGAAAATCAGATCTCTGGGTGGGGCGGACTCACTACAAACCAGCCGCGAGCCCAGTGTCAAGCGCCGCAGAAAAAGGAGGACAGCGTTCTCCAGTAGGTCAAGCAGAGGAAGTGGGAAAAGAGCCAGGTCGAGATGCAGCAGGAAACCTCTTCATGTCAACTTCAAGGAGTTGGGATGGGACGATTGGATTATCGCGCCTTTAGACTATGAGGCCTACCATTGTGAAGGGATCTGCGACTTCCCGCTCAGATCCCACCTTGAACCCACTAACCACGCCATTATACAAACGCTGATGAACTCCATGGACCCCGAGTCCACGCCGCCCAGTTGTTGCGTCCCATCCAAACTCAGTCCCATCAGCATTCTGTACATCGACTCGGGCAACAATGTCGTTTATAAACAATACGAAGACATGGTGGTGGAATCATGCGGATGCAGGTAGCGCCTTGACCCCGGTCCTCCAATCTGAGGCTAAATACTGCAGCGGGTTGACCAATGTTAATGCGCCCAATTATTCTCAAGGGCATCTCAGCGAGGGGCTGCAGTGGGGAGGATCGACTCTGGCCGTGGGGAACGGCGTCTTCCTGGCCCCGATCACTGCATCAAGCTGGCGAAAGATCCAACCATCTAAGGCTTCAAGGTTTGGGGAATTGGATAACGAGTTGTACAAAATACACCCATGTTCTTAATTTGTGGTTAAGACGGAGACCGGACCCTAATGCATCAGTCGATACCTTTTGTTTTCCAAAAACCTCCAACGATGGGTGCTGACAGTTTGGGAAGTTCACTTAAACGTAAAATCCGTTCCATCTGCTCTTTCTGTAGCGTGACTTAGCGCGCACATTCACTCATTTTTGCAACCTGATCAGCGAACTGCCCTAGCGGGGGCATCCCTGCTGCAAGGAAGGAGCGGCCGATCTGGTTTTGATCATTATTAACATGTGCTAACAAACGTGAGCCAGCTGCAAGCGGAAGGCCTAGACGGCAATCATTGAAAGGAAAAGCCAGCTCTATCCTCGGCAAGATCGCATAACTGCCTGTCGCAGATTAACCCATCAAGCACAGAGAATAGGCAGAGATGGTTCAGCCTCGCCCACTCACCCCATCTCCACCCGCCTCTGCGTGGATCTAAAACATTCGACTGTTAAAGTACCACCGACGTTCATAGAACAGTAACGATTCCATTAAAACCACATCAAATCCGCGGTCTCATTAGAAAGAAAAAATACACTGTTACAATCCTAAATCAGTTTACACATGATGTCTCATTGGAACATTCAGTATCAACATAATCGGCAGTGGTACAAATATGAAAATATTACAAATGCCAATCTTGTTTCCACGTTTATATTTGCCATTTGAAAAAAATATACTGATATTTTACTTTCCTCGCGTAACATTCCAAGTTATTATTTAAGACATACGAAGTGAACGTAAACCTGTCCACTTAGGGGACGAGAATGTTTTAAAAAGGTTAGACTTTCCAGGGTCGCTGGCAGCATTCTTGTAGAGGGTTTACTGAGTGCCATTGGGGGTAATCGTAGGTATATCTGAAAGCACCAGTTGTGGTTTCATATCTGCAGCAATCTTGGATTAGTGCAGGGTTTCATCTGCTTTCCTATCTTTATAGCAAGTACGTTTTTACGTATGTTTTTCTGTTAATACGTTCAATATGTTTCCCTCGTCAGCCCCCGTCAGTGGATATAGATTCTCCCTACAACAAAAAAACCCCATCGTTTTTACATTTCCTCTTAACTTTTTTCCCCTATACAAGAGAAGTCATAATTTCTACAGTTTCTAGCCACTTCTTCTCTCAAATCAAGCAAATTACCGTTCGCTCTTTCCAAACCTTGATACTTCCGTGTGACGGACAAAATTGAACACATCTCCACAGTTACACATTATTAAGTGATCCATAAACATTTACCTCAATTACCTTCTTAAAAAAATATATTCTACCCATTTATTTATAAAGTGAAGGTTGATGTGCGAATTTTAAAATACTAAAAAAGATTTGGAGTTACTAAAAGATCCAAGTGGTCTGTCTGATTTTGACCACCATCACAAGGAAATTTTGATATGCTTCTTGCCTATTAGCCTCTCAATGGTGTGTTTCATGACATCAATTATCTCCCGGTACAACTCATACCATGCAGCTACAAATAGCAAAGGGACGAACGACCAGTAATCCATTCAAGACTGGGAGCTCAAAGGAGGAACATTGGCTGGTACTCAGAAATGAGCAGCTTCAGAATGAGTATTGATACTGCCCGGGCCGATGAGTTCCTCTAGCACAATCTACATTTCATTGTCTCTTAATAATGTGACAGTTGCAAATTGTAGCATCATAGAAACATAGTAACATAGAAAATAGGTGCAGGAGCAGGCCATTCAGCCCTTCGAGCCTGCACCGCCATTCAATATGATCATGGCTGATCATCCAACTCAGTATCCTGTACCTGCCTGCCTTCTCTCCATACCCCCTGATCCCTTTAGCCACAAGGGCCACATGTAACTTCCTCTCAAATATAGCCAATGAACTGGCCTCAACTACCTTCTGTGGCAGATAATTCCAGAGACTCACCACTCTGTGTGAAAAATGTTTTCCTCATCTCGGTCCTAAAGGAATTTCCCATTATCCTTAGACTGTGACCCCCTTGTTCTGGACCTCCCCAGCATCGGGAACAATCTTCCTGCATCTAGCCTGTCCACCCCTTAAGAATTTTGTAAGTTTCTATAAGATCCCCCCTCAGTCTTCTAAATTCTAGCGAGTACAAGCCAAGTCTATCCGGTCTTTCCTCATATGAAAGTCCTGACATCCCAGGAATCAGTTTGGTGAACCTTCTCTGTACCCCTTCTATGGCAAGAATGTCTTTTCTCAGATTTGGAGACCAAAACTGTACGCAATACTCCAGGTGTGGTCTCACTAAAACCCTGTACAACTGCAGTAGAACCTCCCTGCTCCTATACTCAAATCCTTTGGCTATGAATGCTAACATACCATTTGCTTTCTTCACTGCCTACTTCACCTGCATGCCTACTTTCAATGATTGGTGTACAATGACACCCAGGTCTCGTTGCATCTCCCCTTTTCCTAATTTGCCACCATTAAGATAATAGTCTACCCTCCTGTTTTTGCCACCAAAGTGGATAACCTCACATTTATCCACATTAAACTGCATCTGCCATGCATTTGCCCACTCACCCAGCCTACCCAAGTCACCTTGCAGCCTCCTAGCATCCTCCTCCCATCTAACATTGCCCCCCAGCTTAGTGTCATCCGCAAACTTGGAGATGTTGCATTCAATTCCCTCGTCCAAATCATTAATATATATTGTAAATATCTGGGGTCCCAGCACTGTGCCTTGTGGTACCCCACTAGTCACTGCCTGCCATCCTGAAAAGGACCCTTTTACTCCTACTCTTTGCTTCCTGTCTGCCAGCCAGTTCTCTATCCACATCAATACTGAACCCCCAATACCGTGTGCTTTAAGTTTGTATACTAATCTCTTATGTGTGACCTTGTAGAAAGCCTTCTGAAAGTCTAGCTATAACACATCCACTGGTTCTCCCTTATCCACTCTACTAGTTACATCTTCAAAAAATTCTATAAGATTCGTCAGACATGATTTATCTTTCGAAAATCCATGCTGACTTTGTCCAATGATTTCACCTCTTTCCAATGTGCTGCTATCCCATCTTTAATAACTGACTCTAGCAGTTTCCCCACTACCGATGTTAGACTAACTGGTCTGTAATTCCCCGTTTTCTCTCTCCCTCCTTTTTTAAAAAGTGGGGTTACATTAGTTACCCTCCAATCCTCAGGAACTACTCCAGAATCTAAGGAGTTTTGAAAAATTATCACTAATGCATCCACTATTTCTGTGGCTACTTCCTTGAGTACTCTGGGATGCAGACTATCTGGCCCTGGGGATTTATCGGCCTTTAATCCATTCAATTTACCCAACACCATTTCTCGGCTAACCTGGATTTCATTCAGTTCCTCCACATTATTTGACCCCCGGTCCCCTGCTATTTCCGGCAGATTATTTATGAATCCTTAGTGAAGACAGAACCAAAGTAGTTATTCAATTGGTCTGCCATGTCCTTGTTCCCCATGATCAATTCACCTGTTTCTGACTGAAGGGGACCAAATTTTTTTTAAACTAATCTCTTTCTCTTCACATATCTATAAATACGTTTGCAGTCAGTTTTTATGTTCCCTGCCAGTTTTCTTTCATAATCTATTTTCCCTTTCATAATTAAGCCATTTGTCCTCCTCTGCTGAACTCTGAATTTCTCCCAGTCCTCTGGTAGGCTGCTTTTACTGGCTAATTGTATGCTTCATCTTTTGTTTTTATACTATCCCTGATTTCCCTTGTTATCCATGGATGCACTTCCTTCCCTGATTTATTCTTTTGCCAAACTGGAATGAACAATTGTTGTAGTTCATCCATGCAGTCTTTAAATACCGTCCATTGCACATCCAATGTCAACCCTTTAAGAATCACTTGCCAGTCTATCTTGGCCAATTCACATCTCATACCTTCAAAGTTACCTTTGTTTAAGTTCTGAACCCTTGTTTCTGACTTAATTATGTCACTCTCCATCCTAATGAAGAACTCAACCATATTATGGTCACTCTTGCCCAAGGGCCCTCGCACAACAAGACTGCTAACTAACCCTTCCTCATTACTCAATACCCAGTCTAGAATAGTCTGCTCTCTCGTTGGTTCCTCTACATGTTGGTTTAGAAAACTATCCCGCATTCATTCCAAGAAATCCTCTTCCTCAGCACCCTGCCCATTTGATTCACCCAATCTATATGTAGATTGAAGTCACCCATTATAACTGTTTTACCTTTGTTGCACGCATTTCTAATTTCCTGTTTGATGCCATCCCCAACTCCACTACTACTGTTCGGTGGCCTGTACACAATTCCCACTAGCGTTTTCTGCCCTTAGAATTTCGCAGCTCTACCCATATCGATTCCACATCCTCCAAGCCAATCCGCCATCAACATGAATTTTACCTTAAATATTGTTTAGCGTCCTTAGGGGGCGCGGTAATAATATGTCTGTCGTTCTTTAATGGATTATATTTCATAAAGTCCTGCTTTCGATATCTGTTGTCTGCCCACGGTTCCTGAATGCAGTAACTGTCAATTGCAGTGTATTGGTTGTGCATTATTTTCCAAGATTATTGACAATGAGGCATCGAATGTGCGATACGTTAGCTTAGAGAAATCTTGAAGTGAAAAGCAAGGGGACTAGAAAAAAAAACCTCCCCTAAAACGATCCCTTCATTAAAAATATCATAGACTAGGAAATCTGTATACCGTCGTGTCCTGCTATAAAGGCGCACCCACTTCTTTACTGTGTATAATGAATATTATTAATTAAGATATTCAATTTCTAAAACGGATATATTATCCGTGTTATTCAGAGTTCGCAGCAGAACAGGGTTCTTGGTTCTACTTACAATTGGACCGTCTACTCAAGTCAATCGACACAAAGCTGGAATCTGGGCCCGCGCAGAATTCGTGTGAATATAAATTTAGGAAACTGAAAAAACATGTGAGTGAAAAGTTCCTAGCCCTGTTCTCCATGGTCCCCCACTTCCACAATAAAAAAAATCATACCCATATCTTTACGTCTTCATATCGCATTCAATAAAGGCGATGTGCGCAAAATTTGCTAAATCACACGATGCAATAGACAATAGACAATAGAAAATAGGTGCAGTAGGCCATTCGGTCCTTCGAACCAGCATCGCCATTCACTGTGACCATGGATGATCATCCACAATCAGTAGATCAACGGGGTCATCCCCGTTCCTGCCTTCTCCCCATATCCCTTGACTCCGCTATCTTTAAGAGCTCCATCTAACTCTCTCTTGAAAGCATTCAGAGAATTGGTCTCCACTGCCTTCTGAGGCAGAGAATTGGCTGGTACTCAGGCACTGTGTAATTTTCCTCCTGATATCCTTTCACAGTTACGCATCCTCAGGAATGTCAGGAAGGACTGTGGACACCTTAGTTTAAGTTTAAGTTCCAAAGCTTTCCGTACTTCGACTTTAGCATGTCTCCCAATCACCACCCTGTATCGTGAGCATATTGGTGTGTCGATAGATGATGCATGGCGTTTAACTATCATGAACACCAATAAGAATTTACATACCAAGTTGCATTGATAATTTTTCTTAAGTCGGGACAATTTCTCTTTCATGTCATAACCCTTGATCTTATCCAGTCCCCGCCGCCGAGGGTCTACCTGGTTGCAATAACACTCTTCCATGAGAATTCAGCATCTTTATCTTTTAAACTTTGCAAAGCGATCTAGCGACCTAAATAACGTCATCTTCACCCAGCTATATGCCTAAAGTTAAAGTAAATCTCATTTCAACCGAAACTAGATTAAGTCTTCACATTGATGCTGTCCACAATCAACAGAAATTATGGTGAGCACGGTGCTTTTGGAATCAGTATGTGCCCGTGCTTGGATATTTTTAATGCTACTGGTGATAAAAGCAAAATCCCAGACATATCTGTCAGTTGTAGACAATTGTAACACATAGTATTGCGTGGAAATTGTAACACATAGTATTGCGTGTTGCTTAAAGCTGACTGCTCTAGGCAACAGATTACTCTGCACCTCCTCACACCTCACATCTCCCTCTACCCACCCTACTCCTTAAACTGGGTTGCATCGAGATGGTGGAGATTTCATTTACACTGCCAGTAATCCACCCTTCGCGTCTCCAGCGCGACTTACCCACAAGATAATTCACTTCTCGTGTTGAGAAACGAATTGCAAATCACCGGAGCTGAGAGGCAGAAAAGGTCACAGCTCGGGGTTCCTATACAAACAGGTGCCAAATACTCTGCAACAGATATTAATGCACTGTTTATATGTATACTATGCTTTATATTGTCTGTATATATTGAACTGTAAATTAAATGTAAACGGCAATCTATTTTCCTGGAAATATTATACGGTAGTGTATATGAAACTAAGCACTCTGTATCTCTTCTAATACTCCTTAAATTGTTTTGTATAGACTATAAGTTTTATTAAATATTTTTTTATTAATAATTAAAGAGAGCACCTTCAAACAACTCGTGGATTCATTGTATGTTAATGGGTCGTGGCTTACACAGTTTAGCATCTGTGGGGAGAAAGCAGGAACGGGGTACTGATTCTGGATGATCAGCCATGATCATATTGAATGGCGGGTGCTGGCTCGAAGGGTCGGATGGCCTTCTCCTGCGCACCTATTTTCTACGTTTCTATGTTTCTATTATATGAGTGGCAAGATTTGTGGCACGTTCTGGGGCCTGCACCGGATCTCATCATTTTCAACCACGGACACATTTCTTAGTTACAAGACAAGTAAGGTACGCATGAATGCAATGATATGAAGAACTAATCTCCGTGTGACTTTCGGGTTGATTGCGAGGCTGGCTCAGCGCTGGGATAATGGTTTGCAATCTCCAGTGTAGCAACTGGCAGACTGGGGACAAAGTAGGGACAAGGTAAAAGATGCCTTGTTACATTCACAGTTGTGTGGTTTCCTACCTTCTGAAGATAATGTTCTCTGAGAACCGTGGACGTTTTCATAACTGGCACAGTTGGCCATTCATACCCGGCGCGTTGAAAGCATGTCCGATTCAGCGGTCCATTGATAAGTCCATTTTCAAAGTAGATTGTAATTTTCTGGGGTACACGAAAGGCTGGAGAAACTCAGCGGGTGTAACAGCATCTAGGAGCGAAGGAGATAGGCGACGTTTCGGGTCGAGACCCTTCTTCAGACCTGGGTTGCATGATCTGCTATCGCCCGACCGCAGAACAATCTAAATGAGTGCTGGCGCTTGATATAAAGACGATAAACTTCCCAGTCCAATTCCAGATCCCTTCATCAGGACGAATCTGTATTTTCCAGCGAGATTCCCCGGGACGTTATTCGGAAATGAGTTCGGGCGACATCCTCTCTTATGCTAAAGTAACTCAGCGGGTCAGGCAGTATCTTGAAGGACGTGGATAAGGGAAGTTTCGCGCCGGGACCTTCTTCGTATCCGTTTGAGGCTCCAGAGATGTCCCTCAGAGATGCTCCCTGACCCGCTGAGATACTCCAGCACCGTTCATCGGAGTATCATTTGAATTGCGATAAAATCAAGGTTCCGGCAGGTAAACTGACTAGCAACTAGATTATGTGGGTGGCACACAAGGCTGGAGTAATTCAGCGGACCAGATAGCATCTCTGGAGAAAGGGAATAGATGACGCATGAAGAAGGATCTCGGTCCGAAACGTCACCCATTCCTTCTCTCCAGAGATGCTGTCTGACCCGCCGAGGTACTCCAGCGTTTTGGGTCTATCTTCGATTTAAACTAGCATCTGTAGTTCCTTCTAATACATTATGTGGGTGACATGGTTTGTGGTTCGTCCTGGGGGTCACATTCACATTTTAGGGAATAAGTTATGTTAAGTATAGGCACAGTTTAACCCTTTGATGCAATGCAAACCACGAACTGGTCTCACAGAAAGATCAATATTCAGATCAAGATGCTGATTCTACGAGTCCCATTGGACGGCGTTTGGCCCATATCCCTTTAAACCTTTCCTATCCATGCACCGGTCCAATCGTTTCTTGAAAAAAAAGGCTCTTATTGTACTGCCTCAACTACCTCCTCTGGCAATTCGTTGCATAAACCTACCACCCCCTGGGTGAAAAATATATCCACACCCTCTGAGTGAAAAATCTTAGGCTGTCCTTGCAGCACACGGTATTGGTGGTTCAGTATTGATGTGGATAGAGAACTGGCTGGCAGACAGGAAGCAAAGAGTAGGAGTGAACGGGTCCTTTTCAGGATGGCAGGCAGTGACTAGTGGGGTGCCACAAGGCTCAGTGCTGGGACCCCAGCTATTTACAATATACGTTAATGATTTGGACGAGGGAATTAAATGCAACATCTCGAAGTTTGCGGATGACACGAAGCTGGGGGGCAGTGTTAGCTGTGAGGAGGATGCTAGGAGGCTGCAGGATGACTTGGATAGACTGAGTGAATGGGCAAATGCATGGCAGATGCAGTATAATGTGGATAAATGTGAGGTTATCCACTTTGGTGGCAAAAACAGGAAGGTAGACTATTATTTGAATGGTGACCGATTAGGAAAAGGGGAGATGCAGCAAGACCTGGGTGTCATGGTACACCAGTCATTGAAAGTAGGCATGCAGGTGCAGCAGGCTGTGAAGAGCGAATGGTATGTTGGCATTCATAGCAAAAGGATTTGAGTACAAGAGCAGGGAGGTTCTACTGCAGTTGTATAGGGTCTTGGTGAGGCCACACCTGGAGTTTTGCGTACAGTTTTGGTCTCCTAATCTGAGGAAAGACATTCTTGCCATAGAGGGAGTACAGAGAAGGTTCACCAGACTGATTCCTGGGATGGCACGACTTCCATATGAAGAAAGACTGGATAGACTTGGCTTGTACTCGCTGGAATTTAGAAGATTGAGGGGTGATCTCATAGAGACTTAAAAATTCTTAAGGGGTTGGACAGGCTAGTTGCAGGAAGATTGTTCCCGATGTTGGGGAAGTCCAGGACAAGGGGTCACAGTTTAAGGATAAGGGGGAAGTCTTTTAGGACCGAGATGAGAAAATCGTTTTTCACACAGAGAGTGGTGAATCTGTGGAATTCTCTGCCACAGAAGGTAGTTGAGACCAGTTCGTTGGCCATATTTAAGAGGGAGTTGGATGTGGCCCTAATACAGAGTTTCAGGTATTATACTAATGGGTTGGCAATTTGCATGTGAAAATACAAACCTTTCATTTACCAAGAACAACACAGAATTGGAGAAATATGAAATAGGTTTTATGTACATTTTGTACATTTTGCTGCTGGTAATCACATCGTTTACCAGAAGATTATTAAACAATTGGCAAAAAAAATCCAGTCACATTGTCCACGTTTTTCTTGATTCCGTTTCCCACCTCGTTCGCGCTTTTCATTTGCACACTCCAAAGATTAAGGGAAGTGGAGCGTTCTTCTATGGGAAGCAAATTTTCATGGCCCTCAACAATGCGAAGTGGCTCAGTAACTATCTGAACATTGACAGCCACTTGATTTGTAAGAGTGTCAAGGGTTCTGGGGAGAAGACAGGAGAATGGGGTTGAGAGGAATAGATAGATCAGCCATGGTTGAATGGCGGAGTCGACTCGATGGGCCGATTGGCCTAATTCTGCTCCGCTGGCTTATGAACCCTTACACTAGTTCGAGCATACCTTGTCTCCCTGTGAAATAACGGATTCCTTTTTTTTAGTCATCGGGCGAGATAGGAGGTATCAGGAGGAAAGGGGGGAAATTCTGCAAATAAGAAGACAAATAAGGAAGAAATAGGAAAAACAATCAGAAGTTATACTTTAATAGAGGGAATGATGGGGTGGAAGATTGCAACCTTCGCGTGGTCCGCCCTGTTTCGACTAATGCAATCAACTCGACGTGCACAAACGGAAGATCAAATAGAACAAGTTGTCCAACAACTTTAGGTTGTGCACGCCACACGAAAGAAGAAGAAGAGGGAATGAATAGAATAACAGTAAAAGTATGACAGCAAATTGCGTGCCCATTTGAATCAGCATGTTGGTTCGAAGGATCTGTCTGGATCTAAGTACTAAATCGCCTATCGATTTATTCAGAGAAACATCATTTGTTTTATGCCGTTATTTCGTGATTCTTATTGTAATCACAAATTATCTTTCCACTTAGTACAAAATGAATATAAAATAGCAGGATGGGCAACGTTAAATAGATTCCAGTCACTGCATTAGACATTTGAGATCACTCAGTTTAGCTGAATATTCTGTCAGTGAGGAGGAGGTGTCAAAAAAAGTCCTCATATTAAAAAAAAAAGTACCCGCTATATGTAACCCAGCGGGTCAGGCCTCATTGCTGGAGAAAAGGAATAGGTGACGTCTCGGGTCGAGACTCTTCATCAGACCCTTCACCTATTCCTTTTCTCCTGACCCCCCTGAGTTACTCCAGCATCTTCGGTATAAATCGGCATCTGCAGTTCCTTCCTACACACTAGCTAAAGGTAACGTATCTCCTCCACAAGTCAAGGCAAATATTACAATCTCTACTCTTGACCATGCATGAGTTCAATAACTAAAGTAAATTTGTTGCTCACGTAATTATCTAAATTCTGATAATGAACTGCGAAAATTGGATATATTTTTATAAATATATTCTTATTCATCGGAAGTTGTAGATGTATGTCGCAGCGTTGAAAATACAACGATAAAGTGGAAGAACTTTAATTACTTCAGTCTGAAGTCTGAAGAAGGGTCCAGACCCGAAATGCCACCTGTCCATTTCCTCCCCAGGCGCTGCTTGACCCGCTGAGCTACTTCAGCACTTTGCTCAAGATTCCAGCATCTGCAGTCTCTTATGCCTTTAAAAAAAGTATTCCGTGTTTACCAGCATATTATTGTCAGACAACAACCTAAATGCCTGACAATACGAGGACGGCAATGCAATTCCCCAATGGAGAAAAATAATAGGTGATGTTTTGGGTCGGAACTCTACTTCAGACTGAAAACAGAGGTGGTGTTGGGGTGGGTGGGAGGATGGAGGCGAAGAAATGCCTGAATACATCAGAAAAGGATGACCTGGGGAAGGGTGGAGCCCATAATGATCCATCGTTGGCTGGGGAAGGTGTGATAGCATCCCCCTTTTCATTTCCATACTGACCTTTCTGTCCTGGGTCACATGCAAAATTGGACCTCATATTTTGCTTGGGCAGTTTACAACCTAGCGCTATGAACATTGATTTCTCTAATTTCAAGTAGCTCCCGCATTCCCTACCCTTCCCTCACCTCACCACCCCCCCCCCCCCCTTATCATCATACATGTTCCAATGTTCACATCCTTGTATCACTATTCATCTCAAAGGAGTCTGAAGAAGGGTTCCCACCCGAATGGTCACCTATTCATTTTTAGTTTAGTTTAGTTTAGAGAAACAGACCAGTGATCCCCGCACATCACTAGGGACAATTTTCTTTTTACACTTATACTAGTATACAAACCCAAGCCAATTAACCTACAAACCTGTAGGTCTTTGGAGTGCGGGAGGAGACCGAAGATCTCCGAGAAAATCCACGCGTTGTCGCGATCGAACCCGGGTCTCTGGCGCTGAGCCACCGTGCCGCCCTCCAGGGATGCTGCCTGACCAGTTGAGTTACTCCAGCACCTTCAGTATAAACCAGCATCTGTAGTTTCATCCTACACACAATGCAATTTCTCTGCAGATTATAGAATGAAGAGAGTATTTGACCCTTCAGCCCACCACGTCAATGCCAACCACTGAGCACATCTATATTAAACCCATTCACCGTATTTGGTCAGTAGACTTCTTTCTATGTGTTGTACTGCTAGAATGATACGAAATGAAACTTGAAGTCTATCTGAGAAATTTTAAAATTTAGTGCATATTTTTATTCCCCAACAATTCCCAAGTGAAGAACAAAAATGTTTCAAAGAGTTTTATTTAATAGTTCTATTCCCTTGACTGTATCAAAAACAAAAAAATTCTGGAAACACTTAGTAGGTCAGGCCACATCCATGAAAAGAGAAACCAAGTTCAAGATTGAGGTTCACGAATGGCGTTTTCAACAATTTCTGCATTTATTTCAGATTTCCAGCATCTGCATTGTTTTATTTTCGTTTTAATTTACTTCCCTAAGTGGACCTTTTCATAAATAGATTTATGCATGTGGGATGCTCACCTTCCATAGCTGGGACATGGAATAAAGGTGCAGGAAGTCTAGGCCACAGCTGCAATTCTGTGTGCAATTCTGGCCACCATGCTGTAGAAATTGCACTGGATACTGTGTAGAGGGGATTCACCAACATCTTGCCTGGGAAGGAATGCTTAAGATATTAGGAGTGATTGTGTCTGTTTTGCTTAGAACAGAGAAGTTTGAAGGGAAGGGGAGGGGGAACCTGAGATGGTACATAAAATTATGAGAGGCATTGATTAGGTAGATTGGAAGAAACACCTTCCCATGTAAGATATAGCTACTTTAGAGGGCATAGCTTTAAGTTGAGGAGTAAGAGATTTGAGGAAGAATTTTGTTTCACCCTGAGGGGGTTTGCAATCTGGAATGTCCTGCCTATTTTTGGTTTAGTTTTGAGATACAACTTTTGTGTTAAAGAAGGAACTGCAGATGCTGGAGAATCGAGGGTTACACAAAAAGCTGGAGAAACTCAGCGGGTGCAGCAGCATCTAAGGAGCGAAGGAGATAGGCGACGTTTTGGGTCGAGATCCTTCTTCAGACAGGTCAGGGATCAGGGAAACGAGAGATATAGACGATGATGTGGAGAGATAAAGAACAATGAATGAAAGACATGCAAAAAAGTATTGATGATAAAGGGAACAAGCCATTGTAAGCTTTTTGTGGTGTGAAAATGAGAAGCTAGTGTGACTAGGGTGGGGGAGGGGGGAGATAGAGATAGAGGGAATGCCAGGGCCCGAGGGCTGAGGGAGAAGTGGGAAGGGGAGGAGACAGCAAGGGTTAACAGAATTGAGAAAATTCAATGTTCAAGCCCAAAGGATGCAGACTCCCCAAGCGGAATATGAGGTGCTGTTCCTCCAACTTGCGGTGTTGCTCACTCTGGCCGTGGAGGAGGCCCAGGACCGAGAGGTCGGATACGGAATGGGAGGGGGAGTTGAAGTGCTGAGCCACCGGGAGGTCGGGTTGGTTTTTGCGGACCGAGCTGAGGTGTTGGCACCTTAGATGCTGCTGCACCCGCTGAGTTTCTCCAGCTTTTTGTGTAACCCCCATTTCTTTTGTGTTAGGTTCCTTTTTTACACTGGCATTCTAGGTAGATGGCACAAATAAATAATATGTGAATTACAGAGACTACAACAACCTGAAACTAAGACAAATACAACAACTGATCATCCTTTGGAAAATAATATAGCTAGTTGGAGATGCCTAAAGGTGGAAGATCAGATCCCAAGTAAAATAAATCTATGCAGGAGACCCAGCTAATTTTATCTCAACCAATTAAGTTAGCAAAGGAGGATTAAAAAGGTGAATATCTTCCTCTGCATTGTACCAACATTTTATGATTTCTTTCCAAATAAATGTTATTGGATTTGCAAAAAAAAAAAACCTGGGGATGTTGAACTGTGTAAAGTCTGTTTTTCCTTGTATATGCTGCCTGACCTGCTGATTGTTTCTAACATTTTCTAACATTGGATATCTGTAATCAGTAGGCATGTGTCTAAAGAAAAATTGTTAATGGTGTGAGAGAAAATCTTGCAGCTTTCTTCATCCACCTTTGGGAAGATGCATGGTTACAGATTTAATGCAGAACAAATAGAGAACCAAAGAGCCAAAAGGGTTTTTGTGAGAATTTTCAAAGTAAAAAAAACACACCATGTACACGTATTTGATGTATTCTCTTCCCACCATGTCAGGACTGCAACAACACCTACATTTCCAGCTCACTGATCCCAGAACAGAGCCCTGCTTGGAGCATGCAAGGACTGTCTAATTGGTGTGGCAAAGAGAATGTCAGGAGTTAATTAATTCACAGCAACAATATATTTTGACTTGTCCCAATATGAAATTGGCAATTTTAGATACAACTCCTCTCTGCAAGTAATGCTAAGTGTGCGTGAATTTCCAATAGTTAAATACCTGCTGGGCATCTCTGAGTATTACTCAAAATATGACCATGAAATCACTGTGTCAAAAGTGATGTTAAAGTAGGCAATCGTTAGAAATTTGAATGGCAATATGGTCGAATGCCCGAGTTTGTTGGTGAAATTTCAGAAGCAGATTTGGGTCAGAATGCATGTTGCCACAGTCCATGCCAGAGGTAGTTTATTTCAAGTGGTTTTGTTGCTGATGGAAAACTTGATTTCTATTAAGTCATCATCGCTATGTTACATGTTTGGCATTGGTGCAAGGAAAAGGTTAGCCACACCAATGTGGACTAAATGGGTCATGAACAGAAATATTGATTTATTGAGGTGGAAGTTTTATTAAATGCATTTTGCAATGTTAGTCTCATTCTGGGTTCTATTTTTCCATGGACGTGGCAAACTAAAGGGCTTGCAACATTTCCTTAAAGCCTGTAATTTCATAAAGACACAATTTCTTGCTATATAAATTTCATTTGCAGTCATGCAATGGTAAGAAAATGCAGTTTTTCAGCATGAATGTTTAGGAATGCTCTGGCCTCTATGCCTGTACAACCAAGAACACATTAGTTGATTTACTGACTGGCAATATTATTGCACTGGTAAGCATAAGGGACCTGCACTTTAAGCACAGCCAGATTCTTCAGAAGAAACACAACATTTTGTAGTGGTTAGCTTATGTTATAAATTTAGCTTATAAGAATAAATCTGTGAAAATCCAAATTAAGACAAGAACATTTTGTAACAGATCCATCTGAGTCAGTACCGAGCATGTAATGAATAGAAAATATAGCTCTACTTGGCTCCATGTCCAACATATGCAGTGCAAAAATCGCTATTTGAAAATAAATTAATATAAAGCAATTTATTAGAAGCTCAGTTACTGAGACAAAACATTTGGGCCAAATCAACTCAACATTATCCTAATACTTAAGTGAATATAAGTTTTCATGTGCATACCCAGAAGCTTGTTTATGCAGATTGTATAACATTAGAAGAAATTATTTAAATCAAAACTATGTACTGCTTTGGAATATGTGCAATTCAATCATTACAACTCACTAAACAGTTACATCCATTGTAAGGGCAGAGACAAAAATAGTAATTTGCTTCAGGATGTTAGAGTTTTGTCTAAAAGATGATGCATGCTTTTCTTCATTCACAAATGGATCAGGGCCAAATTAAAAAAAAAAACTCCCATTGCTTCTGCAGCATTTCCATTCTGTCTGTTGTGAGTTTGACAAAAAGACAATAACTTAAGGTACCTAGAGTCAGCTGTAGCTTACAGTTTTTATGTGGTGTTTATTTATAATATCTGATGGACTGATATAGGGACAGATATATTTCCAGGGTGATATCAGGTTGGTTGCTCTCTAACTGAGGAGCCCTTTGCTGAATTCTGGGCCATTTTGTGTGGCATAATGCATGACCACAGTCACAGGAACCTTCTCATTATATTAAAAGTACATGACCTCCCTTTAATTCCATACAATAAAGTACAATAAAGAAATTGGCAATAAATAAATTGACGTGATAATATATCATTGAATACACTGTGGTTGCACCAGGAGCAGATGCCACACATTGGAAATCAGGTTGAGTTCATCGCATGAATTTATTGAACAGAGAATTTCTCTGAAGGATCCATGACATGTCCACAAAAGGCAACGGAGACCAATTCACTGGATGTTTTCAAGAGAGAGTTAGATATACAGTGGCTTGCAAAAGTTTTCATACCCCTTGAACTTTTCCACATTTTGTCACGTTACAATCACAAACGTAAATGTATTTTATTGGGATTTTATGTGATAGACCAACACAAAGTGGTGCATAATTGTGAAGTGGAAGGAAAATGATACATGGTTTTCACATTTTTTTACAAATAAAAAACTGAAAAGTGTGGCGTGCAAACGTATTCAGCCCCCTTTACTCTGATACCCATAAATAAAATCCAGTGCAACCAATTGTCTTCAGAAGTCACCTAATTAGTAAATAGAATCCACTTATGTGTAATCTAATCTCAGCATAAATACAGCTGTTCTGTGAAGGCCTCAGTGGTTTGTTAGAGAACATTAGTGAACAAACAGCACAATGAAGCCCAAGGAACACACCAGACAGGTCAGGGATAAAGTTGTGGAGAAGTTTAAAGCAGGGTTAGGTTATAAAGAAATATCCCAAGCTTTGAACATCTCACGGAGCACTGTTCAATCCATCATCCGAAAATGGAAAGAGTATGGCACAACTGCAAACATGGCCGTGCACCTAAACGGACAGGCTGGGCAAGGAGAGCATTGATCAGAGAAGCAGCCAAGAGGCCCATGGTAATTCTGGAGGAGCTGCAGAGATCCACAGCTCAGGTGGGAGAATCTGTCCACAGGACAACTATTAGTCGTGCACTCCACAAATCGGGCCTTTATGGAAGAGTGGCGAGAAGAAAGCCATTGTTGAAACAAAGCCATAAGAAGTCCTGTTTGCAGTTTGCCACAAGCCATGTGGGGGACACAGCAAACATGTGGAGGAAGGTGCTCTGCTCTGATGAGACCAAAATTAAAGTTTTTGGCCTAAATGCAAAACGCTATGTGTGGCAGAAAACTAACACCGCACATCACCCTGAACACACCATCCCCACTGTGAAACATGGTGGTGGCAGCATCATGCTGTGGGGATGCTTTTCTTCAGCAGGGACAGGGAAGCTGGTCAGAGTTGATGGGAAGATGGATGGAGCCAAATACAGGGCAATCTTGGAAGATAACCTGTTAGACTCTGCAAAAGACTTGAGACTGGGGCGTAGGTTCACCTTCCAGCAGGACAACGACCCTAAACATACAGCCAGAGCTACAATGGAATGGTTTAGATCAAAGCATATTCATGTGTTAGAATGGCCCAGTCATAGTCCAGACCTAAATCCAATTGAGAATCTCTGGCAAGACTTGAAAATTGCTGTTCACAGACGCTCTCCATCCAATCTGATTGAGCTTGAGCTATTTTGCAAAGAAGAATGGGCACAATTTTCAGTCTCTAGATGTGCAAAGCTGGTAAAGACATACCCCAAAAGACTTGCAGCTGTAATTGCAGTGAAAGGTGGTTCTACAAAGTATTGACTCGGGGGGCAGAATAGTTTTGCACGCCACACTTTTCAGTTTTTTATTTGTAATAAAATTTGGAAACCATGTATAATTTTCCTTCCACTTCACAATTATGCACCACTTTGTGTTGGTCTATCACATAAAATCCCAATAAAATACATTTACGTTTGTGGTTGTAATGTGACAAAATGTGGAAAAGTTCAAGCAGTATGAAAACTTTTGCTAGCCACTGTAGCTCTTAGGGCTAACGGAATCAAGGTATATGGTGAAAAAGCAGGAATGTGGTACTGATTTTGGATGATCAGCCATGATCATATTGAATGGCAGTGCTGGCTCGAAGGGCTGAATGGCCTACTGCTCCACTTACTTTCAATGATTCTATAAATCTTGTTTCTGTCCCTGTACTGGAGGAGTAAGAGGACAGGTTCTTGTGGCACCATTGAGTCTGCTTTTCTAAAATATTTTGCTGGCTGGCACTGTATTGCGTGGCCGTGACAGCCTGAAATCTGACTGATTTTAGTGCTCCAGAAAGTCTGTACTTCTGAAAGATGTTTTCTGGAAAAACATGGGCTGCAGACTGGCACAGCTGGTAGAGTTGCAGTCTCACAGTGGCAGGGATCCGGGTTCGATCTTTACGTTTGGTGCTGTTAGTGTGGAATTTGCATATTTTCAGTGGGTTTCCTCTGGGTGCTCTGGTTTCCCCTCATATCCCAAAAATATGCAGATTTGTAGGTTAATTGGCCTCTGTGAATTGCCCCTAGTGTGTAGGGAATGGATGCAAACATGCGATAAAATAATTAGTGTGAACAGGTCAGTGTGGACTCGATGGGCCGAAGAGCCTGTTTCCATGCTGTATATATCAAAAATAAAACGAAAGTATTATTTGCATTATGTCTTTTTGGGAATTCAAGAAGCCTTATCTAATTTTCCCTCAGGGTTTTATGACATGCTTCTCCTTGAATTTTTTCAGTCTGTCATTATAGCATAGATATTAGTTTGTGTAGGAAAGAACTGCAGATGCTGGTTTAAATCGAAGATAGACACAAAATGCTGGAGTAACTCAACGGGACAGGCAGCATCTCTGGAGAGAAGAAATGGATGACTATATATATATTAGTTTGATTGACTGCTGCTCAATTGAAATAATGATCAATATTTTGGCAAAGTAATTGCACATTTGTCAAGATTTAACCATAACATCTGGATCAAGGAAAATATCTGAACAGTGTTTCAAAACATTCTTAGATTAAATGAAAGTTCCTTTCCAAACTTTTCTACACTGATTGACAGTGAGGTCAAAAACAAAACTGAACCATTATATGTATGCTTTGGGATGAGTGGCATATTTAGATTTTTTAAGGAAAGTTTGCACAGCAGAAAGTTATGGCAATTTTAGTAAGGTCATTAGAATTTTTGCTCAAAGACTAGTCAGTCTGGCAGAATGTACAAGATTATCTTGGTAGTCAGAATGTATCTACAATGAATAAAGATCTAGCCAAACACTGGGGTTTGAGACTGCTTAAAAATAACTCATGTGGAATTTGTAGAGATGTCCCAGGAGTTCTGCATGGCCAGTGTAAGTCTGTGAACATATTCACTGACCTCCTCTCTGCGCTATGCTGCTTGGAGAATCCATTGAAGCAGTTTGAACATGCTGTAGACCTTGTATTGTGTTACACCCAGGGTATCTGCTAGTCCCTTCATTTGAACAGATATATTACAGCTGCAGTGAAGAAGGGCATAAATAAAGTGAGTCACACTTGTTATATTTATTTGTGTTTGCTGAAACCTTTGTAAAATTATGTAATTGTGCTTTTCAGGGTATTGAAGGGATATTTTAAAGTTTTCAATAATTTGTAATCTTTAAAATTTTTTGCTTGCTAAAGTTCAGGAATACTTGGCAGCATTGAAAACATATGGACATAAACATTTGGAACAGGAAAAAGCCACCTTGACCTTTAAATCTATGCTGCTCTTTAAAGTCATGGCTATTTTCAACTTCTGCGACAGTTTGTTTGATAGAAAGACATCACAAGGAAATAGGCCCTTAGGTCCCAGAGTCTGCATAGACCATCAATTATCTGTTCACAACTAGTTTTCCCTATTTCTCATCCATTCCCAACACATTCTGGGCGACTTACAGAGGACAATTAACCTGTAAACCCACTCGTCTTTGTGATGTGGGAGGAAACCAGACGGTGCCCAAGACGGTGCCCAAGGTCAAGATCGAACCTGTCACTGTGAGACAGCAGCTCTATCAACTGCACCACAGTGCCACCCTTGCATCATTAGTCAGCAAGATTAGAACTGAAAGTCTGAAGGAGTGTCTATACCTGAAAAGTCCCAGATTCCTTTGCTGCACAATTGCTGCCTGTCCTGCTGAGTTACTTCCGCATTTTTGTATCTGTCTTCATTCGGTTTAAAACATATGGAACTGGGCTTCATGCAGCACATGCACTGATAGCACAGCATTTTCACTATTTTGATATCTCTTGATGGATGGATGGCTGGATGGATGGATTGATGGATGGATGGATGGATGGATGGATGGATGGATGGATGGATGGATGGATGGATGGATGGATAGATGGATGGATATCCCTGCAAACCAATTGATTTCCGTAAGATCCAGAAATTTATTCATCTCTTCTTTGGAATCAATTTAACATAATTTTCCTGGATTCTCCCAATATCCTTGATTACTTACCTATATACCACTGACACCACCTCATATTCTTGTTCTACTCGCAATCCCGACTGGCCGAAAACCTGGAAATATGACTTTTGTCCATCACAGGCAAATAGCTAAGATTGTAATTAATTTATTAATAATTTTTCAGGTATAGGCACATGTTTTGCAACATACAAAGAATTTGATTTTGCCATACCAAAAACAAGCAACAAAACCCCCAACTACATAAAAATCAACATAAACGTCCACCACAGCGGCTCCACCACATTTCCCACTGTGATGGAAGGCAATAAAGTCTTATCTTTTTCCCTCATTTTCTCCCACGGTCAGGGCAGTTGAAGCATCTGCAGTCGGGGAGATCGAAGCTCCCGCAGCCGGCCATCGAAGCTCCCATGTCGGGGCTATCGAAGCTCCCGCATCGGGGTGGTCGAAGCTCCTGCAGTTGGAGCTCCCAAAGACGGTCCCTAATCAAGGTAATGCAAGCTCCATGATGTTAAGTCCGCAGGCTCCTTCGGTTGGAGCTCCCGAGGTCGATCCCCAGCACGAGGTTGCCAGCTCCACGTTAGTCCGCAGTGCAGACGGAGGTACGACACGGAAAAAAGTTGCATCTCCATCGAGGAAAGAGATAAAAATAGTTTCCCCCACCCTACCACATAATACAAAACTAAAGGTACACTAAAATATACATTTAACAACAGATTAAAAACAACAAAGAAGAAATAGACAAGACAGACTGTTGACAGGCAGCCATTGTTCGACACCCCCTACTGTGCCTTTCAATACAATTGATGGATAGTGAATAGCTGGGGGCCCAATCACTAATCCCTTTCTAATATAGAGATCATGGTGCTGAAATTACTTAAGATGCACAATTTCTGGACACAAAAGACACCGTGAGCTATGGAGAGGAAGTAGAAATATGGTATTGAGATGGGTTGTATTGAAAGGCACAGTAGGTTTGAAGGGCTGAATAGCCTCTTCCATATTTTCAATGTTAATGTCTTTCTATGTACCCCACTGGTCACTGCTTACCAATCTGAGGAAGACTTGTGTATTCTCACTATTTGCTTTGTGTCTGTAAACCAATTGTCAGTGCTTGAGCTATTTGAAGCACAATTCCATGTACGCTCTAATCTTGCTGATCAATTTGCCATGTGCCATCTAATCAAAAGCCTTCTGAAAATCCAAATGCCCAACATCTGCTGGTTGCCATTTATCAATTCATTCTTCATATCCTCAAGGAACTGTAGTAGATAAGTCAAGCATACTTTCTATTTCATAAATCCATTGCAAATTTTCTTTAATCCTATTATTCTTTTCCTTGAGTACAGTTTTGAAATAGAACATAGAATAGTTCACATGAGAACAGATCCTTCGGCCCATTATGTCTTTGCCAAACATGATGCCAAGATAAACTAATCTCATCTGCCTGCACTTTATCCATTCCCAGCATATCCATGTACCTATCCAAAAGTCTCTTAAACACCAGTTATATCTGCTTCCACTACCCCCACCCCATTCAGCATTTCCAAAGAAGAGATGGATTGGTTTTTGGACCAGCAGAAAGTTGAGGATTCAAGGGACCTGGCAAAATAGTGAAATTGGGAACTAGGGGCAGATCAATCACACACGATGAATGGTTGAACAGGCACAAGACATTGTATTGCTGACTTTGTTCATTTTCCCTTACATTCCTATGTTGCAGCTGCCTCTAAACTGAATTCAATTGAAGGCACCATGGGCAGTGATGGACTGGGACTACAAATTGGCACTGGCATTTGAAGAACTCCAGACCAAGTTGAGGTTGTCGTGAAGTAAGGCTTCTCACGATTTAGCAAAACAGTAATGTCATAAATAATGGATACAAATGAGAGCAAAAACTAATAAATAAAGACAAGGACCGAATGGACTGTTGCTTCTTTGACATTGATTACATTGCTGTTTAATTTATTTATTTCACCAAGCCTGGCTCACCAGTCTTTAGAACATAGGCAGGCGAGAATTCTGACAATAAATCACCAGTGCTTCCTTATGAGCACTGAACCTTCTGCCATCCACCAGGATGTCAGATGACCAATCTGGTCCTGATGCTGGTAACAAATAGCATGGTTCATCACTTCAGTCACAATCATTTGATCCTGACAGTTGAAATACTTAGCTGGACTTCCCTACCTTCACCGTGTACCTGTGGCACAGCGGCACAGCAGTAGCGTTTCAGCCTTAAAGCACCAGAGACCCGCGTTTGATCCTGATTACAGGTGCTGTCTGTACGGAGTTTGTACGTTCGCCTCGTGACCATGTGGGTTTCCTCCTGGTGCTCCGGTTTTCTCCTACATTCCAAAACATGCAAGTTTGCAGGATAATTGGCTTATGGATAATTGGTGTATGGATGATCGTTGTTTGGCCTGGACTCGGTGGGCTGAAGGGCCTGTTTCCACGTGTATCTATAAAACTAAAACCAAAAGCCAAAACCTTATTTTAACTTCAAACAGGTCAATTATACACTTTCGTCTTGTCAATGGCTTGTTCTATTTAAAGGTGTAACATTTCTCCAGGTACAAAAGGTCATTCATTTCAGTTAAGGAGGAATGGAAATAAATCAGTTTTGGGACTCATTCACAGATCTTAACTGCACCCTTCTCTGATAATACTTCTGAGAAAAATCTATTACCATATCGTTGATGGTCCTTGTAAGTAACTTCAGAACATTCTGACCAGAGAAATAATAAACATTTGTATTACATGAAAAGAGGAGTGGGGAACATATTGTAAAAAGTGACTTCACCACAGGGAATTAGTTCACTTTAAGATTTATTCCCGACTCTTATTACCTGTTGAATACAAAGGCACAACAAGGCAGGATATTTTTCTTGGCCAAGCAGCTTGGCACAAAACTGAGAGCAGGAAAAAGAGAACCTCAGTGAATGTTGAACTAAACCATTTAATTCCAAATTATATGGTAGCCAGATACTGGACAAAAACTGTAAGAATCTGGAGGTATTCAGGAGGCAATGGAGCACATTTGTAGTAGAAGGTACGATCAAGTTTCATCATCCATAATAAATCCATGCCAAAAAAGTGACTGTATATGTAACACAAGTAATGACATTAGATTTCTGCCATACCCTAACTTTCCCAAAAGTTTGCAATTATCTTGTGGGTTTGGCAAACCACAATTTGAAGCAAACATTAGGAAGTTTGCACATCTGCACTTAATACACATCCTAAATAATGTTCACAACCTTTTAATAGGTCACAAATGTGCACAATCTGAAAAATTGGATGCCTATGGACTAATCAACTACAGCTTTATAGCATAAAACATGTATATTTTTAACTTTATGGGGCTTCATTTCCTTGATTTTCTCTTTTCCCTGTCTGCCGTCGTTGATGGGCTGAAATGTGGTTCAATTGTCACTGTCCACCATTTGGTGCTCCAATCCAAGAGAACACTTTTCATATATAATTTGGTTAAATCATTTTACCAGAGGCATCACGGTTGAACCCCATCTTGTTCTCAACTAACATCCATCTGCCTGAAAATTGCAAGGGTGTGTTCTCATTCCCCTTACATGTGGTCAAATTCTGCTCGAACTCCATCTACAAATTTGCACAATTTACACTGGTGAGCTGGATCTCAAATAACGATGAGATGGAGTACAGGGGGGAGAAGATGGGGAAGGACTTATTGACCAAGCGTCAGGGTAAAGGGCCTGTCCCACCAGCATGGGACTCCATGCGGTGAGCGCGACCTAACGTGGTCGCTTGAGCTGTCCGGCCTTGCGGGGCCGGTCCCACTTCGATCGCCGCAGCCGTATAGAGTTGTGCGGAGCTGGTCCCGACATCGCGCGGAGCTCCGAAAAACTGATCGTGTTCAAAAATTCCGCGCGGCAACGGCCTGTGGGCCCGCAGCTGCCGCGACGCATTACGCACCGTCTCACGTCGTGCCTCCATGTCCCTCTCTATATGTGCCTCCGTGACCCTCTCTGTGTGTGCCTCCGTGGCCCGCTCTGTGTGCCTCTGTGACCCTCTCTCTCTGTGCCTCCGTGGCCCTCTCTATATGTGCCTCCATGACCCTCTCTGTGCCTCCGTGACTCTCTCTGTGCCTCCATGACCTTCTGTGTGTGTGCCTCTGTGTCCCTCTCTGTGTGCCTCCATGACCCTCTCTCTGTGCCTCCGTGGCCCTCTCTCTGTGTGCCTCCGTGACCCTCTCTGTGTGCCTCTGTGTACCTCTCTGTGTGTCCCTCTCTGTCCTTGCGAACTTACCGTGGACTTCGCTCCAACTTCGTGCCACATCGCGCCACTCACCCGACCTCCGCACGGCCCCCGCTGCCAGTTTGGTCGCGCTCGCCGCATGCAGGCGCATGCTGGTGGGACCGGCCCTGTATGGGGCTCACCCGACCTCCGCGCGGCCCCTGCTTCCAGTTTGGTCACGCTCACCGCATGGAGGCGCATGCTGGTGGGACAGGCCCTTAACAACCTCTGTCTCAATGTCAGCAAGATGAAGGAGCTAGTTATCAACTTCAGGAAACGGGTTAGCGTGCATGCCCCGATCAGTATCCATGGTGCTGAAATGGAAATGTTTGAAAACTTCAACTTCCTTGGTGTAAATGTGACTAACAATTTGTCATGGAACATCCACATTGAAGCTACAGGAAAAAAAACACACTATTGCCTCTGCTCCCTCAGGAGACTGCAATGTTGCATGTCTCCAACGTCTCTTTCAAACAACAGACGCACCATAGAAAGCATACTGTTGGGTTGCATCACAGCTTGGTTTGGGAACAGCTCTGCCAAAGACCGCAAGAAATTGCAGAGTTGTAGATGCAGCCCAGTCCATCACACAGACCAGACTCCCTGCGTTGACTCCATCTACACTTGGGAAAGCAGCCACCATAATCAAAGACCTTTCTCACCCGTCATTCCTTCTTCTTCCATCTCCTGTTGGGCAGAAGATACAGAAGCTTGAAAGCACCTATCACCAGACATGGGAATAGTTTCTTCCACTCTGTTATCAGATTTCGGAACTATCTTTCCATAAGCTAGGGCACAATCCCAATTTTCCAACAATACTGAAATCTATATTCTGCAATCTGGTATTTCCCTCTATTTTTTGTATACATGTATGGCTTGATTGTATTTGTATATATTATCAGACTTGACTGGTTAGCATACAAACAAAACCTTTTCATTGTACACACGACAATAATAAACTTAAACCTGAACTAAACTCATGGCGGAGTCACTGGATCCAGGACAATGTTTCTACATCAGCCTCAAGCTGCGAAGAGCAGTGGTAGAGCCCTTACTTGCACATCAAATCAGATCAATAAACTCAATGTTGACCAATAATCAAATATTTTCTATAAGTGAAAACTATGTTGAAGAGTGCAACAAAATCTGCAATGTTAGACTAATTTTATCACCGGGAGAAAAGCACTTAACAGAAGTGTTAACAGTTTGAAGTGTATGGGTTGCCAGAGAAAAACATACTTGTGAGATGATTAAAAACGTGGCCACAGGGGTGGATTTTAGTGCATCTGAATATTAACGAAGTATTGCCGCTCTAGCTCAATGTTCAGCCACATGTTTGAAATCCCATGAGGTAGAAACTCAATGGGCAAGAATCTCCTGTCTACATCATTGCACTCAGTAGCACTTCTGCCCGTCATCCCGTAGATCACTGAAAGAATAATGCAACTTTTCAGTTTGTGGTAAACACTCTTTGAAAGGATTGCCAACGTACCACGGCATGGGTGCAAAATTTTGACAGCTGCTGTGCTACAATATAGTGACAAAAAGGCAGATGCAGATTTAATACGCTTACAGAGTCTCCAAAAGGGTTCCAATTTTCTTTAGTTCAGTTTAGAGTCCCAGCTGACCAGCGATCCCCACACATTAATTCTGGTGAAAAGTGGATTGAATCATTCTGATGGGAGAGGAAGCTCTAAAGGGCCTGTCCCATTTGGGCGTCATTTGCGCGTCATTTACACGACAGGCCGGTAGTGACTGTCACGCGAAAATCGTCTAGCAGTTCGACAGTCGCGTGCCAAGTGCTCTTGAGGGCCATGCTTCTTTTGGGAGTATTTTGCGATGTCGTTCCTACTTAGTCCGATCTCTGTTGCAAGGATTTCCCCAGTGAAAATCAAAGATACTATGGTGAAAGTTTTTCAAAACTACACGTGCTTTATACCTGGATGGTCACGTGGTGCGGCGCTCAAATGACGCACAAATGGTGTGCCGACAGTGTATGGGCGGCACGTGGTTATGGACGTTGATGCACGGTGACGCATAATAAATTAGCATAGGCAATGTTCGTACGTCACCGTGCGTAACCATGCATCACCACGCGCTACATATACGCCATCAGTACATCAGTGTACGCCATCAGTACGTCAGCGTGCGCAAGGGATACGTCACGCAGGTGGCGAGCGAGGATTTTGAGCATTCCAAAATCCTGGGGTGCAGCGCTATTCATAGAGCTATGAAGAAAAAGGTATGTTATGTCCCAAAGTTTTATTCAATAAACTACTTGTCTGAATATCTTAGTTTATGGTTTGTTGCATCGTGAGCCATTTGTGATACATGATGACAATTTGGAATGAATTAGACCTGTCTTTTAGCTTGACAGGTGAGCACAGAATATACTGTACATGCAGAAAATAAGATTTCATGAGCTATAATCACTGGTGCCTTCTGCAATAATTGAACTGTACAATTATTCCAAACGTTTTTGTAAAAGGCCTGATGGGTTCCACAATTCTTCATTTAGTGAACTTGGAATGGAAATAAACCATGGGAAATATTGGAAGTTTAGTTTTATTTACAGTGCAATAAATCACATTTGGTGGATTGTCATTGAATTAACCTTGCACACATCCAGATCCTATTCATTTTTATCTTTACAAGTGTCACACTGTTATCACAGTACATCTTCTATGTACTTTAGTTCCTTGAATTGATCCATTTGTAAGGCAGCCCTCTACCAAGACTTGTATAACTTAAAAATTCTTCCTTCAATCAGCAACTGGAAATGCAGTTAAAATATACAACTTATTTAAAAACAGGACTGAGATCCTCTATGTTGGAGTATAACAAACAATTAACCTTCGGGAGAGAGATTACAACACAACTTAAACAAGTAGTTTAAGATGGAACTGCAGATGCTTGAAAATCGAAGGTAAACAAAAATGCTGGAGAAACTCAGCGGGTGCAGCAGCATCTATGGCGCGAAGGAAATAGGCAATGTTTCGGGCCGAAACCCTTCTTCAGTCTGAAGAAGGGTTTCGCCCGAAACGTTGCCTATTTCCTTCGCTCCATAGATACTGTTGCACCTGTTGAATTTAAACAAGTAGTGATGTTTTTCCATGTAGCTTTTTATTTTACAATCAGAATGATTATAAGGCTCTCACGAGAGGATGAGAATGTTCAACACATGTCAAATGCATGGCTAATAAATAATAGATTATTTTGCATAACACATAATAAAAATGGAACTAAAATAAAACACAATGGAATGCGTCAGTGTTCATAAGTCCACTTCAGGTGGAGAGGTGGGGCCAATAAATTGAAAGAGGGAATGTTTGATCAGGCCCTGAGCATGAGCAAGCTTAAAAACCTCTCTCTTTGGATTGTGAGAAAGGTACAAGCAAGGTCAAGGGGGTTGTCAACTGTTGTGCCAAGGAATTTGAACTTCATAGGTTTAGTGTTAAATGGTTTGGGGTAGTGCAGAAGCAGGACCACACTGGGTACTTTACAATGGTCCCACACGACTTATACACTTGACACTGTCTTCTGGACAGAGGATCATGATAGTTTGTGACCATCCTGATAAGCCATGGACATTGGGCATTGCAGCACTTCCCCATTTATTGTGGAGAATGCCTTGGTTCTTGCTGCATGCTACCAACATCTCACAAATATTTTGACTGATGCTGTGCATTGCTAACCTACACCAATTCAGACATTTGGATTAACTATGATTATTTATGCCCTTCTGAACATTTCGACACGCAGCTTTATAGGAGAGTGGTGAAGCTAAAGGACTGATATGGGATAGTGTTGCTCCTTCTAAGTTTATAGGGAACAGAAGCCTTTCTAAAAAGGCAAGAACAGTTATTTCCCTGTTCAGAGCCTCAAGAGACCGGAAGAGAAGCTTCTTCTCCTAAAGACCACTGTCACCATTCAGGCCACCCAATGCACCAGAAGATCCTTGTAGAATCTTCTTGATGTTCAAATGTCTTAGGAATCTTCATTATCTATCAATTCTTCCCTCATTGCACTAAGTACCTGCTTGTATGCTCGCTGGTCCCATTAACAGTACCTCATATTCCGCTGATATACCTGCACCTTAGAAAGGTAAAGACATTGAATTCACAATTTTTGGGCATCTTCAACTCCCCACCCCTCCCCCTTTCTTACCCTGCTCTCTCCCATGTGCCCCACCTGGATTAGGACCTAATGTTCCTTCCCCTCCTACTCCCTTACCACACATATTCCTTCTGTCGCTTCACAATTTGCAAGTCTTCAATATTTTTGTCTCACACCTATCTTTTCATCTCTGGGATTTGTCCATCCACCTGGCTATCAAACCTGCCCCCTGCATCACATGTATCCACCCATTACTTGCCAGGCTTTGTCCTGACCTTCATCTTCACCAGCTTACCCCCCCCCCCCCCCCCCTCCTCATGTCATCTATCCATGTTCTGCAAAAATGCTTCATGACCCGCTGAGCAACTCCAGCACTTTGGGTCTTTTGCACTTGCTATTGAAATACTCCATTCTGAGCCCTTATCATTGCAGATAATCATAAGACCCTTACTGAACAGCACAAAACAGCATTCTCATAATCTGCACCCACCACCTAACTGAGAAACACCATGCAGCCAAGAAGGAAGAGGGAGAAGAAACTCTGTTATTCTCTAAAAAGGACACAAAGTGCTGGAACAACTCAGTAGATCAGGCAGCAACTCTGGAGAACATGGATAGCACAAAGTTTTGAACCAAATACAGTGACCATTACTTTGCCTCTACAGATGCCGTTCGATCTGCTGAGCTCCTGCATCAGTTTGATTTTTGCTGCAGATTCCAACATCTGCAGCCGCTTGTGTCACCATCCTGGTGTAGAGGACTAAAGAAGCAGGTTGGAGGGACACACTTCACATTGAAATTGGTAAATTGACATCAATTCGGACACACAGGCATCCTAGTTCCCAAAGGAGATGTTGGGCATTGTTGCTGCTCTGGAGGGATTTGATGCGGATTACTATGTTGAGTGTACATGGAAAAGGTGATGCAAATGCACTGTCTAATATTAGGTGTAATCAAATAATGGTTTCCATTAGGTGCTGCATGAAATAATGTAAAAAATGCCAAGAAGCATGGAATGGTCCACTCAGGAAATGCTATGCACTTCCATGCTCAATATGCGCAACATCAACACTTCTGCATTGCCACAAGCTCTTGGTTGCATGGTGTTATTGTAGGCACTTTAGATGTTATTTCATCATGTGAACCAGAAAGATTCTTGTCCTGAGGGAGGCAAGATCAAAATCTTAAATAATGACTGCGCAGTAAAAAATATTAGCAGAGCCTGAGATTATATTAAGAACTAAATCATTTAGAAAACGCAGCATGGCAATTTAAATAGAACCCACTATGGAGTCTTTGTGTAGGAAAGAACTGTAGGAAAGGAAAGAATTGAGTCGTTGAATGGCCTCGTTGCTTTGTTTTGGAAGATTGACTGGAGGATGGAAAATTGCTTCAGAATGTCTCAGGGGGCTGCTGCTATAACTATATAGTAGCTGTTAATTAACAACTTGCTGTAAAATGTTAACTGATGGATAAATATATGCATTGGCATACTTCATAAGACTTTTGTCATTGAAACACTGATGCACAGCCCAACTATCTTAACACTGGTCACAGGGCTTAACTGATGTTTGCAGCATACATGTGAAGCACAGATAGAAATACATTGAAATAGAAATACAATGTGTAGTTCCCTCATTTCAATTAAAAATGTATACAATTCTGGGCATATTCAATTTTATCTAATTAATGGAATCACTACATCAAAGGAGTGTGGGCAGGAACAAGAAGGTTGAAAGCTGTATTAACAAGTACATTTATGTCTGTGACCCTCCCCACAGTGAAGTGGGAAGGCAGCACATAATCAAAGCTAAAGAGTTCCCATTTTTATTTGCATAGTCATTACAGTGGTGGTGCTGCCAATAAAGGTTCTCCAGAGTAAACAAAAGACAATACAAAACTTTTTTTGTGGGAGAACGTGGCGAATGATTGAAGTTCAGGCAGAAGGGAGGAGGGGGGTTGGTGAAGTGGGTGATGAATCTTTACAAGGTCAGCAATGGAGTACTTTATTTGAAACCAATTTTAGTTCCATTAACAGACTCCAGATACAATTACTCAAGGCTCTCCAATCTGGAAATACCTTAATTGCTAATTTGGTCTTGACAGGTTTCGAGTTAGATGAGATTTGGTAGATGAGAATTTGACATATACAGAAGAATGATCTTAAAGTAACGCAATATTTTCCCTTGCCAAGGCTTGGAAAAGCTGCATCTATGCGTTTCAACAAATCTAAAGCATTCCTTAGATTGAAAAATAAAACTATCAAAATGAACTACAAGCAGACAATGAATGCCAATGGGTACTAGCCTGTAAAAATGACCCTGATACAAAATAGATTTACTTGCTCAGGCTATCCATAGATACTAAAATTACATTGCAATCATAAATGGCTTTAGCAACCAAATATTCATTCATGCAAACACCTTATCAAGTCTGCTTGGAAGTCATGTTTAAAATGAAATATATTTTTGTTTGTCATATGGGCATATCTCTGTTCTTAAACACATTAGAATCCTAAGAGTATTTAAAGTATAATTTAATTAGAATTAAAATAATTATTTAAATTTAACATTATATACACACACTAAGGTTTATTACATGTTTGCAAGATCTGTCTTTAACCATTCTATAACCAATTGAGCAATCTCTACATTGGCATCCAAAACAAAGGCATGACGAATTCCTTTTTGGCAAAGCAGAATAGTTCCTCCTGGAAAACTTTTCTTCATATCTTCATAATAGGCAACAGGGCACCAGTGATCATTTGATCCATAGTAAAAGATAAGCTAAAAGGGAGACACAAATACATACTGTCAATAAAGTTTTGGTTCCTGAACTCCATCACCAGCTATTTCTTCGATTAAATATATAACAAATGAATGAAATGCTTTGAAACCATGTTAAGGCGTGATATTCCAGCATTAAATTTTGTTGCGTGGAAATCTGATGCACAACCAAATGGGAGATGGGGATGGATTCAGACCAGTGCCTTGATTCAAATTGGGGATTAGGTGCAATGGAGAGAAAGATCAGGCATTAGCCTTGAATTTTGGTTTAGGAGAGTAAGGCAAAGGATAGGGTTTGCATTTTGAGTTAATGTTCTTAATTTTGGAGATACCTTAATCTGGAATTGACAAATTTCTAGTTCAACATTTGCCAAATATAGTGGATGAAAGGATGAGGGGTGAGATCAGGTTTTTGCCTAGAATCGAGATGGGTTGGGGGGAGGGATTGGATTGTGCCTTGAGTCAGCCACATCCTTGGCGTGTATTGGAATTGGTCCAATCCTTGTGCCAGCCTTGCCGTGGATGGGAATGGGTCTAAACCTTGGGTCAGAATCTTACCTAATAGAGGTCACAGTTCAGTGTAGCATCGGGATGAGTGAGATGCTTGAGAATGTGCAACAACAGTTGCTCTTGGGACAATATGATGCAGGCTCCTGGTGCTTTCTTCAAAAGCACCATTGCATAGGGAATGATGCCGTCCGGTGCACCTCTGACTAAGGGTGACCAATTGAATTTCCCGAATGAAGCAAAATGACACAAAAACATTTTTTCATCACATTTCCCTGCTGGAAGAAACACTGTCTGAAACTGCATCATATTGCAAATAAAACAGGGATACACCACTGATTTTTTTACCTCAGATTGACTGGAACAGATTATGCAATTTTTAAACAAATCTGCATGCATCATAAGATACTATAAGATACTACAATATACATTAATGATCTGGATGAGGGAATTGAAGACAATATCTCCAAGTTTGCGGATGACACTAAGCTGGGGGGCAATGTTAGCTGTGAGGAGGATGCTAGGAGACTGCAAGGTGACTTGGATAGGCTGGGTGAGTGGGCAAATGTTTGGCAGATGCAGTATAATGTGGATAAATGTGAGGTTATCCACTTTGGCGGGAAAAACAGGAAAGCAGACTATTATCTAAATGGTGGCCGATTAGGAAAAGGGGAGATGCAGCGTGACCTGGGTGTCATGGTACACCAGTCATTGAAAGTAGGCATGCAGGTGCAGCAGGCAGTGAAGAAAGCGAATGGTATGTTAGCTTTCAGAACAAAAGGATTTGAGTATAGGAGCAGGGAGGTTCTACTTCAGTTGTATATGGTCTTGGTGAGACCACACCCGGAGTATTGCGTACAGTTCTGGTCTCCAAATCTGAGGAAGGACATTATTGCCATAGAGGGAGTGCAGAGAAGGTTCACCAGACTGATTCCTGGGATGTCAGGACTGTCTTATGAAGAAAGACTGGATAGACTCGGTTTATACTCTAGAATTTAGGAGATTGAGAGGGGATCTTATAGAAACTTACAAAATTCTTAAGGGGTTGGACAGGCTAGATGCAGGAAGATTGTTCCCGATGTTGGGGAGGTCCAGGACAAGGGATCACAGCTTAAGGATAAGGGGGAAATCCTTTAGGACCGAGATGAGAAGGACTTTTTTCACACAGAGAGTGGTGGGTCTCTGGAACTCTCTGCCACAGAGGGTAGTGGGGGCCAGTTCATTGGCTATATTTAAGAGGGAGTTAGATGTGGCCCTTGTGGCTAGGGGGATCAGAGGGTATGGAGAGAAGGCAGGTACGGGATGCTGAGTTGGATGATCAGCCATGATCATATTGAATGGCGGTGCAGGCTCGAAGGGCCGAATGGCCTACTCCTGCACCTAATTTCTATGTTTCTACTATGTAAGGTGGGATCCACTTCTGAAAATAAACTTTCCAAATACAGTTTCAACAAGCTTCATATCTTATATATCATTGTACTTGGCACATCATTTTTTTTAGCCTTCGACAGGTGATCTTATAAATTATGTTACTGTGCTGGCTTGAGTAAAGTTTGCGAATATATTTTCAGAATTTTCACTGCTTGTGAAGGCCATGGAAACTTCACAAGTATAATTACAGAGCAGATTAAGCAGGAAATAACTATTTGCAACATATTCTGTTTGAAGTTGTGCTTGGAAACTTCAGTTCACTGAAGGCAGTATTGTCTATTTCAGTTCAAGACATTCCGATTGGAATAGTCTTAAGATTCCTACAAAAAATATTTCCGGAATAATTACCAGAACCTTCTTTACAACACTCAAGTTCTCATTCGACAAAAAAAAAATAATTTGAAACTGCAATTATGAAAAGCTTAACAACTTTTCCCATATTTAGCTGGCTTATTTTTTAATTTTACGATCACATTTCTAGTGATGAGGGAACAACAGCTGGCTTTCAAGAAATGTTTCACAGCACTTAACAAATAATCACCAAAGTACTTTAAGCTGTCAATTATTTAATCACATACCTTCCATTTGTATTTTGGAATTATTTAAAACAATGTACTTTAACTGCTAAGAGGAAATAAGTTGAATATTATTTATGACAGTTGCTTTGGAAACAAGTGGCCAAAAGTTCAGAATTCGCAGAGTGCCCAGATGACTAGCTACTTGGCCAAGAAATGGATTAGAATGTTGTCAGAATACATCACTGGGCAGGGCTTGGAATTATTACAACTCAACACTGATATTATTCTTGGACGGAGTTAGGACATTCTTGGAACTCAAAATGTGTGCCTATTTAAAAAAAGTATAAGTTGATCCACAATTCACTTTTAATCCATTAAAAAAATGTGATTTATTGGGTGCCTTTAGAAGCAGAGTACAATAAAGTGTAGATTTACAGCTTTGAGTAAAATATTTGCATTTCTTACTTCAAATGAGACAAATAATAATGAAATGCCATTTAAAACACAAGTACATTTCTCGAATAAGTACGGTTTTCAAAATTACATTTAGTAGTTTCAAATCTTACCATAAATCAGAGTTCAAAGGTTAATAGCTGGTGACAGACAAGGGGGTACATTTTCAGGTGCTAAATCCAGCAGCACAGGGGCAGAACAGGTGCTGGGGGAATTGAAAATTTGGCCTGGATCCACAGGACTAGAATCATCAGATTTTTGTGCCAAGTGCAATTTTCCAGCAGCCTTTTCGACTGCTTGATCTTGCTGAGAAGGCAACACTACTGCATTTGAATATAATAACACACTATAATTAAACCCATTTGCTTCGAATAGGATGGGATTATGCCCATGCAGAGCACGTCGACAGTAAGCTCCATGAACGATGGAGCTTTCAAAAAGGCCAATATGTTTTAATCACTTTGCATTTCAAGTTTTGACTTTCCTGAAAGTGCTCACTTTAAAAAAGACTTTCTCCTATCAGGGCATTATATTTACACGAGAACAAAAATCGGTTAAATATTTCTGCTGAACACCATCTGTAAAATATACATTTGCATGATTTTAGCAGGAAACTAGTGGAATGCCTGATATCACAGGATCCCACTGAGGAACAAATGGAGAGTCCCGTGGTGTTGTCAAGTCTTATTAAAGATAATGATGCTCACTGATTTTAAAGTGCCACAGATACACAATGTTTCATGCTTTAAGTTATATAAAATGAAAGAAGGTATTGGGATTAGATTGTTTTTACATGGCATGGAAGGGAGGGATAGAGTATATGTTAAATTTCCATTAATGAACAAAATCTCAAACATTAATGAACGTAACTTTACTCAACAGATTAAAGTTACAACACTGCCTGGTGAGGAGATGCAGATCAGGGATCAGACAGGCATTCAGACTGGCACGCTTCAGGGAAAGGATACCATTTTGGACATTTTAATTATTATTCATAATCTCTTCTGCTAGACACGAGTGAGGCATTGACATGAGTAAGGCTTAGTGGGCATATTAGCTAGGGTGGTCTGCACTCAGATTCCACTCACATGGGCTAAATTAAAGCAGAAAACCCGCCTGGCAATTTTAGGATCAGGGAGGTCTAAAGGGTGCAAGGTCGCAGGTCTTGGCCTGAATATAGAATTACAATAAATCAGGTTGGTTTCCTTCAATTATCTGACCAAAAAGCTGTTTGCAATACTCTAGATATGCTATCACCAGGTCTTGTAATTGCAAAAAGACTTTCCTACCATCACACTTTAACACCTTTGAAATATCTGCCAGTATAAAGACACAGACCTATTAAGGTTATTATTTGAGAACCAAGGGCCGATTGCGATTCTTTCACTTAATGATTATGATATGCCAGTATTATTTCAAAGATCAAGATGATATGATGAATGCATGCTTAGAAGCCTTTCATTATCATCCTTTTGACGTGTCAAACACAAGACCTACAACGCAATACTCCAGCATCCAAAGCTGCAGTTGTTGATGAGAGCCAAGTGGTTATTGAAAGTGTGTTTAATGCAAAAGGGTCTGGCTCCAACTAATTCCATGCCTGCAAGCAGCAGGATCTGGACAATATTTAGTTCTCGGCTAAAAACTGATAGGTAGCATCAATTCCACAAAGATGATGACCTTGTCTCATGAGGATTTAGTTGGCATTTGTTGGTTGGTTGGAACCAGTCTGTGATAATTCAGCAGTTATTATTCAGACTGGATCTATTCTCTAGTTGTGGGAAAACTGCTCTCCCACTCTGCTAAGTGGCTGCACAATGAAGTTGCTCAACATGTTATTAGAGAAACACTGATCATAATATCATAATGTCATTGAGAGACTGCATCTCTGGACTGCGTCATACAATCTGCATCTATTTTCGCCACCAGATAGACCGTAAAGTGTGCTTAGGCAAGGTAGTCTGCTTCCTAATTGACTTGTCATGGTGCTCAGACGTATCTGTCCTGATGAGCTCCCGGTCCCCGGACCTGGAATATCACAAGGTAAAGTACCATTCCTAATCCCTGCCGTGGGAATTCACTTCTGCTATCCTGAAACAGTCCACTCCAAGCTGATGCTAAGCTTGCATGAAGAACTACACACAGTTACCAATAACCTTGAAACAAATTACCCCAAGACCATGTTCGTAAAAGCCAGGGCCAACTGTAATGTTGTGTTACCAAAATACTCTCAGCACTGTCCCACCAGAGGATCAAACAGTGAGTAAGAAAAAAACTGCATTTCCTGGTTTAGTCTGAAGATAGACACAAAATGCTGGAGTAATTCAGCGGGTCAGGCAGCATCTCTGGAGAAATGGAATAGGTGTCATTTCGAGTCGAGACCCTTCATCAAGCTAAGAGTCAGGGAGGGGGACACTGGAGATATGGGAAGGTGCAGAACAAGGCAGAGGTATGGGAAGGAACAAACAGCCTTGGTCACTACGACACAACCACCAAAGATGCTTCTCACTTCAACTTTGGAAAATCTGACAATCAGTGTTTCTAGTTCCTGCTCACAAGCACAAACTGAAGCGGGAGGATATGGCACACAAAGTCATATTGTGCTGCTCCGAGGAAACGGTTGAGATTCTTCCCGAGTGGTGCACTGGTCCATATTCAAGGACTCGGCGGCCACCCTAAATAAGTAGGCCACTGCTGTCACAGACTGATGACAGGGCACCAACCTCTCCTTCAATGTTAGCAAGATGAAGGAGCTAGTTATTGACTTTAGAATGCGGTGGGAGTACATGCTCCAATCAGCATCAATGGTGCTGAAGTGAAAATGTCCTGGACCAACCGTATTAAAGCTGCAGCCAAAAAGGCATATCAACACCTCTCTTTCTTCAGAAGACAGGAAGTTCGGCATATCTCCAACAATTCTTACAAATTTCTACAGATGCACCGTAGTAAGCATATTATCGAGTTGCAACACAGCTTGGTTTAGGAACAGCTCTGCACAAGACCACAAGAAATTGCTGAGAGTTGTGGATGTAGCCTAGTCTATCATATAGACTAGTCTCCCCACCAACAACTCTTTGACGCCTCACTCTGCTTTGGAAATGCAGCCAATATAATCAAAGACCTTTTTCACCCCAGTCTATCAGAAGATACAAAAGCTTCGGAACACTTATCTCCAGATTCAGGAACAGCTTCCTCCCCTGTGTTATCAAACTACTGAGTGGTCCTCCCATAAGCTAGGGTGCAGTCCTAATCTGTCAATTTACCACATTGTAGATGTTGGACTTTTTCTGTGTAACTATAATGCTCTCAAACTATATTCTGCACTGATATTTTTCTCTTTGCACGACCTGATGCATTCGTGTATGGCTTAACTGTACTTATTTATAGTATGATTTAACTTATCACACAAACACAAGTTTTTCACTGTATCTCAATGCACATGATAATAATAAGACAATACTAACACCAATCTTATTTTTAAATAAGTAGGTCCTGAATTTATTCCAATGAATTTTGCTGAATAGCTCCGTTTGAACCCTCTTCATGATGGCAGGGACCTGGTTGCAGAATTCCCCATGTCTGCAGGAATTTTGTTTTGCCCTTCTAAAAGGTGGAGCTGCTGTGCAATTCTTACAAGAGTCCTGACACTGGACTCAATCTTCACCAGGCTTTTTGAGGTGGTTTAAATGATGATAAATTGGTTTCCCTCCGTGGCAGCAATTAATGCTTAATTTTATAAGTGCAGTTAAATAAACAGATGTGTTTGTTTATTTAACAACATGAAAAATATTCTGAACAGTGGTATAGAATAACATTTAAGATGACAGTTTAAAGTTTCCTGTCAGAGTGTGACCCAAATCACATGTTGTCAATGCAAAAAAGTGCCAAAGGACCTAGCCCTTTTCATAAGAATATTCTCAAATATATATTACCCCTGCTAGTATGAAAATACATTTTCCATTCCTTTTACTAACAGCCTTGTATATTAGCATGGCTTTTTTCGTGAGTATTCTTTTGGGTATCCAACTGGGTATCCTTTTTAATTTGTTACAACTTGTACATTGCCATAACAATGGATTTAATTAAAAGGTTTATATGCAGAACTTAGGGGGAGGTGTTCATTTTTAAAATATGCTGTCAGAAATAGCAAATAAAAGATCAGAACATATCGCTGTATCATTATGGAGTTTAAAATTAGTTGCAATGTTGAGAAATTAACCTTGAATTTTCCTTGAAAAGGGAATTAATAAAGTATTTATCTATCTATCTATCTATCTATCCATCTATCTATCTTGAATGTACACAACTGGAAATTGGTCACATTTGGGAATCAGAGGCATGGCCATTTTAACATACAGATTAATTTGGATGTATGTTTTGATGGATGGACACAAATGACGGAGAGGCTTGGGCTTATAGTTCACTGGGAAACCCATTCACTTCCAAGAGTCTACAATGTTTTGAGTCAAATACTTTACGGTAAAAGTTGAGGGAATTCCCAGAAAATTGATGCTACTGTGGGTCAGGTACAAAACCCTACAACCATAAGACATTGGGCTATTCAGCCCATCACTGAATGTTCCCTGCTGTTGGGGGAGTCAAGAACCAGGGGTCACAGTTTAAGAATAAGGGGTAGGCCATTTAGGACAGGAAAAGCTTTTTCACCCAGAGAATTGTGATTCTGTGGAATTCTCTGCCGCAGAAGGCAGTTGAGGTCAATTCACTGGATAAATTTAAGAGAGAGTTAGGGATAGCAGAATCAAGGGATATGGGGAGAAAGTGGGAACGGGGTACTGATTTTGGATGATCAGCCATGACATATTAAACGGCGGTGCTGGCTTGAAGGGCTGAATGGCCTACTCCTGCGTCTATTTTCTATGTTTCTATCTACTCTGCCATTCAATCATAGCTTATCTACTAGGTATGTTACAAAACTTACCTTCAGCGGTGCTGCAGTTCTGCCACTGCCCGTGTGCACGACTTTGGCGCCTTTGAGAGGGGGGCGGGTTTAAAATGCCGTTTTCTCCAGCCTGTTCAAATCGATCTTTGTCAGGCTGTTTGATTGCTGAAGAAAAATCGCTCCGACATATGTTCCGGCAGAAAATTTATTCCTGCTATTAAATTATCCAGCGTAGTTTTTTTTAAACTACGCTGGATAATTTAATAGCAGGAATAAATTAAAAAGCGTCTTCTAAAGCCGTCAACGGGGCAGATCTCACGTACGGGACAAAGCAAGGTACGCTGTTTATTTTTACATATAAACGTGCTTCTTAGGATGCCTTTAATCAAAATTTCACATTGCGAAAAGGTGACTTAGGCCCCATACGAACCGGCAGTATTTTTCCTGCCGATATGGGGTTTAAATAAACTGCAAATGCAACGTTCCAAACGATCGCATTCCACAAAATCCCTCTCGCAAGATGATTTAAATGGCCATTAATTTACGGGAATTAAACACTAAACTCCTTCCATTTGGCCTATAAATTCACGACAATGAGATTTTAAAATCATGTTATATTGTGAATTCTTGTGTGAATGTTATTTGGATACTTAGGCTATTTAAAAATGTTAACTTTTTCTTAAGAAATGGATAGATGTTTAGATCTAGTAATTTAATTTTGTAATTAGCTACAATTAGGTAACTAACTAATTATATGCTTTAATTTCAGGTCATCCAAGTAAGATTGTTTCATATTTGTTTCAGAATCTATAATAACTGAAAATTTCATTCAGTTCTCTTAATTTTTAAGAAAGTTATGGGCTTTTGACTCTCCTTGATCACAGCTTTTGAGTTAAGGCAATGGAAAAGCAATAGGGAACAAGATGCTAATTTCCGAGTTTGAAAATGGCTATAACCTTTTTAATACTGAAGATATGAAAGTGAATTAGGAGTGTCAAATTAAACTTCTTTTTATGCTTTATCTGGTGGGATAAATTGCAGACTTGATTTTTAAAATCCCAAAATGTTGTACCATTGCTATATCTACCTTTTCCTCTCCACCCTATTTGACAGTTGACAAATTTCTCCCCACAAATGTTGACACCCTTATGTGCCTGTCCCACTTACGCAACTTTTTCGGCAACTGCTGGCACCTGTCATAGGTCGTTGCAGGTCGCCGATAATTTTCAACATGTTGAAAATCTAGTTGCGACCAGAAAGATGCTACGACTCTTTGGGCGACTGAGGAGACTACTCACGACCATACAGGTCGCGGGGTGAAGCCTGAATGGTCATGAGTAGTTGCCCAAAGAGTCGTACCTTGCTCTGGTCGCCGCTGGATTTTAAACATTTCGGCGACCTGCAACGACCAATTACGGGTGCCGGCTGTCGCCGAAAAAGTCGCGTAAGAGGGACAGGCACATTACTAATCAACATAGCAACAAAGCATCATAATAATCAAATTCACTGTGTGAATAACATCAAATTGTTTTATGTTATTCATACAGTGAATTTGCAAAGCAATTTGGACTCACCAAAATGCAAAATGTGAAATATATAAACAAATGAAATCCATGTTTCCTATGTGAAATAAAATAATTGCTATTTTATATTAGTTATTTATAAATCTTATGTTCATGGATTCTGAAGCACGACTGTTTAAATAAAAATAATTAAAATCCTTTTCAAGGGGCACACAGCGAAATGGTTACTGCTTGGGAAAGGCAAACATGGTTCACATTTGTGAGATTAAACCTGAAATTAATTGAAGGGTAAATAAAAACTTCCACAAGAAATAGGAAGTTAATTATCAAGGTTACGACTGTTTATTTGGAAGAAATCAAGCAACTTAGGTGCGGAAATATTGCTAATAAACAATCCATACCTAGATGAAAGACAAGTTACATTTAGTAATGGAAAGCACTCTTGGGAAATACAACGAGTTGCATCTATCACTAGGAGTGATTAGGGTGCCCAGAGAACTACTGCATGCTTCCAGCTGTTATCCATCTGGCTTAAATCCAGCCACTATATCACAGAAAATCCATGGAATGAATTTGAGGATTTTTCTTAAATAGTTAAATGTTGTGAAATATATGTTTCAAATCTCATAATTCCAAGACAAATTTTCTCAGATACATCATGTGAGATATTTGGTCACAAGATCCTGGTTGCATCATTGTATTTATGCTGGGTTTCATTGTAGCCATGAAAATAGAGTTATGTTATTAGTTTAATGGCTTTCAATTTAGCATATGGTAAAAAAAACAACCAAACCTGTGACTCCTTCTCATATTTGTTTCCTCCTCTTTTTCTACTCTGTCATTCTCTTTGCTAATCTGTTTTACTCTGTGTTGAATATACTTTCTCTTTATTTTATTTTAGATTAGTTTAGAGATACAGCGTGGAAACAGGCTCTTTGGCCCACCGAGTTTGCACCGACCAGCGATCCCCTCACAACAACATTATCCTACACACACTACGGACAATTTACACATACCAAACCAATTAACCTACAAACCTGCACACCTTTGGAGAGTGGGAGGAAACCGAAGATCTCAGAGAAAACCCATGCGGTCATGGGGAGAACGTACAAACTCCCTACAGACAGCACCCGTAGTCGCTATCGAACCCGGGTCTCTGGCGCTGCAAGCATTGTAAGGCAGCAACTCTACCGCTGTGCTACCGTGCCACCATCTTAGCTTTCAATATCATAACTCATCTCCAAATCTCTGCCCTTCTGTTTCCCTCTCTCTACGAAAGAAAATTATTTCTTCTTTGCACAGCTTTAAAAAACATTTCTTTAAGAACTTACTCAGGAAATATATTTTATTGCTCAATTCCTAGTTTAGCAGTATCTCTGGCGACAAGAAACTACAGATGCTGGAATATTGAGCAAAACCCAAAGTGCTGGAGGAACTCAGCAGGTCAGACAGCATCTTGGGTCGGGACTGAAGAAGGGTTCTGATCCAAAACCTTGGCTGTCTATGCCCTCCCTAGTTGTTGCCTGACCTGCAGAGTTACTCCCGCATATTGTGTTTTGCTTTCAGTAGTACTCTACCCTGAATAAGGTGCCTTTCCTGTCTCGTTGATAGAGGATCAGCAGCTGTACAGTAGCTTTTTCTTGTATTGGTCAATCTGAGATTTACTGTGAGACTGGAAAGATCAGAACATCCTGGCTCTTGAAAGGAAGGCAGTCACTTGATCAATGTGAGAACAAAGCTCACATTGATGTCAGGATGACACAGGATGGCATTTGTGTCTTAAAGAGAGTGAGTCTCAACCTGGTACTGCTGCATGTTTGAAACAGCGGAGGAGCAGCAGAGAGAAAAGAAACCCTGGAAAAATGCTATGGTGGTATATACTGATTCAGTTGCACAAACTGAACAAATATCCGGAAATGGATGGAAGAAATTAATAACTTATAAACATGGAAAACATTCAGCCTGCATCCAAACATTAGAAATTTTTCAAGTTTCAGTGAAATCTTCTGTCTTCTAAATTCTGGAGATTATAGAAACATAGAAATTAGGTGCAGGAGTAGGCCATTCAGCCCTTCGAGCCTGCACCGCCATTCAATATGATCATGGCTGAATCAGTATCCCGTACCTGCCTTCTCTCCATACCCTCTGATCCCCTTAGCCACAAGGGCCACATCCAACTCACTCTTAAATATAGCCAATGAACTGGCCTCAACTACCCTCTGTGGCAGAGAGTTCCAGAGACTCACCACTCTGTGTGTGAAAAAAGTCTTTCTCATCTCGGTCTTAAAGGATTTCCCCCTTATCCTTAAGCTGTGACCCCTTGTCCTGGACTTCCCCAACATCGGGAACAATCTTCCTGCATCTAGCCTGTCCAACCCCTTAAGAATTTTGTAAGTTTCTATAAGATCCCCTTTCAATCTCCTAAATTCCAGAGAGTATAAACCGAGTCTATCCAGTCTTTCTTCATAAGACAGTCCTGACATCCCAGGAATCAGTCTGGTGAACCTTCTCTGCACTCCCTCTATGGCAATAATGTCCTTCCTCAGATTTGGAGACCAAAACTGTACGCAATACTTGTGGTCTCACCAAGACCCTGTACAACTGAAGTAGAACCTCCCTGCTCCTGTACTCAAATCCTTTTGCTATGAAAGCTAACATTCGCTTTTTTCACTGCCTGCTGCACCTGCATGCCTACTTTCAATGACTGGTGTACCATGACACCCAGGTCTCGCTGCATCTCCCCTTTTCCTAATCGGCTACCATTTAAATAATAGTCTGCTTTCCTGTTTTTGCCACCAAAGTGGATAACCTCACATTTATCCACATTATACTGCATCTGCCAAACATTTGCCCACTTATCCAAGTCACCTTGCAGTCTCCTAGCAGCGAACACTGCCCCCAGCTTAGTGTCATCCGCAAACTTGGAGATATCAATTCCCTCATCCAGATCATTAATATATATTGTAAATAGCTGGGGTCCCAGCACTGAACCCCACTAGTTACTGCCTGCCATTGTGAAAAGACCCGTTTACTCCTAAACCCCTAATACCGTATCTTTAAGTTTGTTATGTAGTCCCCCTTTCAGGTTAAGCAGAGCAACATCGATTTGTTTATGGTGGACACAAGGAAATGCAGATACTGGTTATGAAATCAGCCAGTTTAATCTCTCTTCCTATAGCAAAACTGCCTTCCTTGGAACAAGTCTAGCAAATATTTGCTGTAGTCCCCCTTTCAGATTAAGCAGAGCAACATCGATTTGTTTATGGTGGACACAAGGAAATGCAGATACTGGTTTACAAAAAAAAAACCAAAGTGCTGGAGTAACTCAGTGGATTAGGCTGAATCTCTGGTGAACATGGATAAGCGATGTTTTGGGCCTATCTGTATTCTCCAGAGATGCAGCCTGACCCCCTGAGTTACTCCAGCACTTAGTGTCCTGATTTCCATACACCTTGGTCCCTTTGAACATCAATGTTATCCAATCTCACCATATATAAAATATTCTCCTTTTAAGTTTTATACTTGTAGACAGATTTACAGGTATATTTTATACCAGCATACAGGTATCATACCTATGAAAAGGTCTTGGTGGAACAGGACAAATTGCCTGCATCTCCTTCTATTTCTTATAAAAAGGCAAGTAGAGGCCCGTGTCAAAGGCCTCCTCTAGGTCCAAGCTGGCCAGGCAGGTGACCACTCCTCTACCCTGCACCTAAGCGATGGTAACCCGGAACAGCACGAGGCTAGCTAAGATCTTTCTGTGCTCACTTGCTTCCATTATTCTCATTTTACACCAACTCGTGGTCATTGTTTAACATACAGCCTACTGGTCAAGCAGTCTTCAGAACACAGGTCTAAATATTCCACAACACTTTTGATGGAATTTCAATAGATGATCGAGGCATACAAAGTTTTCTTGCGGTTTTCAAGCCCAAATTCCATCAAGCGTTTCGACTTTCTCACTCTCTATTTGGAAAATTACAAATTTGCTTGGTTACACATTGAATGATGGGGGGGCCAGTAGAGTTGCAAAGCCAGGTTTTTCTGCTTTTATGTTCACGAGGGAAAGTTAAGCTCACAGTTAGAAGGTACAGCTGTTTTTATGATCAGCTGAGATGGGCGAAAACAAAGGATTTTCTGAACGAGGAGAGGTACAATTGAGATTTCTTCAGCTGGGAACAACCTATTGCAGTTCTTTTATGGCATTCTCATATTTTTCATTTCCTTATGACATAAAAAGAGACCATCTGGTGCTACGAATTTATGCCAGCTCAGAGCAATCCCATTCCCGCACACTTCCCTGTAACCTATTCTCGTCTCAAATGTGCGTTAGCTCCCCACTGACTCTCCTACTCCACACCTACGTTCAGAGTAATTTACGAACCAGCATGTCTTCTGGTTGTGGGACAAGGCTAGAATATCTGGGGGAAAGCTATTGGACACAGGAACAACTTCATACAGACTGCTCCGGTGGTCGGGATTGAAGTCGGGGTGGGAAGAGATGTGAGAAGGGTTGCAGCTGTGAAGCAACAGCACTCCTGCTGCACCACGGCGCCACCCCTGCTTTCACATACCTGCGTTCCTTTAACAGAGGTCACTAAAGAACTGGTTACATAAAGAAGGCTGCCAGTCGACCCTTGCCCATTGACAAAAGGATCCTGGCAGCAACAACCCTGTGATTCAGTACTAGTGCACCCTGGTGTCAATGTAGTAGAGGACTGGCCGCATCCACACCGGTTGGAGTAAAGGAAAATCAGGGAGGACTTAAGGAAAAGGGAACTCACTAGGTTTTACATCTATAAAACATGGAGCAAAACTGATTACACAAGATCTTGAGAGACACAGAAGGAGTTCAACACTCACAACACTGAACGTGCTTTCCTGTAGGTTGTTCCTCACATGTTTGTTTCTGAGCAGCTTGGTGTGATGGTTCATTTTTGTCACGTTTAAACTTTACTTTGCATGGTATCTTGGCAAATCAAACCATATATGGCTGCATCAAACCACGCACAAATACAGCAGGTAGAGAAAGCAAACATTATTCTGTTGAACCCTTGAGAAAAACAAGGTGCATCCAATTGCCAAGGACTGGAACCTGTATTCAAGATGCTGATTACTGTCTACTGACTGCAGAGTTACTGTATGTGCCCATTAGAGAGTCCTGCTGCTTCCTAGCTTTTACTCAGGTAGATGTTTGGTGTAGAATGCAACAACATTGAAAGTGTCAAATGAAGGGTGTGACTAAGAAGTCAAATACTGCTATGATAGTGCTGCAACTGACATTGGATTTTTTGGAGGGGAAGGAGCAGGGTAAGTCAATAGATGTTGATAAATTTAAGAAAGGCAGAGATAGTGATATTTTCCCCCCAGTCTTTCTCCCAGGGAGGAAAAGTCAAATACTGGTATCTGCTGCTAGGGATGGTGCTGGAGCAATGTTTAATAGTCTTTTGGACAGGCCCATGACTAGCTAGAGAATGGTGGGATATTGACCAATTGCAGGCAGCTGAGATTAGTTTAAAGTGGCATCGTGGTTTGCATATATATCCTGGGCTAATGGGCCTGTTCTTCTGCTGCACTGTTCTATGTTGTTTAGCATAAGAGTTCCAGCCACAGATTGATCTCAAGGGGCTGCACAAAAATCCTCACATACTCTCTTCATGATGAAACTTTTTATCTGAGTTTCCAACATCTGTAGTATTTTTTCTTTTATATACTTCCTTTCAGTTAGGCATCCTTCACCATGGATTTGTCAGTATGAAAAAAAGATGAACTTTTTCCTCAGGTCATTCACTTCCATTAACAAACTCACATTTCCACATGCTGCATGTGTGTGTGTATACATATATAGATGTTTGTATTTGTGTGTGTGTTTATGGGCATGTGTGTGTCCATTTGTGTGTGGGCATGTGCATTTGTGGATGTGGGCGTGTCTTTGTGTGTGAGTGGATTTGTAGACATGTGTGTGTATTTGTGGGCATAGGTGAGAGCTTGTGATGGTGCATTTGAGGTGTGTTGTGGATGTGTGTGTTTGTGGTCCTGTGTGAGTATGCATGTGTGTGTCTGTGCATTTTTGAAGGAAATGGGAGAGGAACACCATGCATGCTCATTATCACAGTTCACAGAGCACTCACTGTCTCTCTCTCTCCTCTTCCTGCTTATCATCATATTTGACCACCCTGTGGTGGATCTTGAGGAAGGACAGGAACACACAAAGAGTGGATGTGTATTAACTCCTCACAATTAAGAGGTTATATTCAGAAACGTTCCAAATCATACCACAACTATGTAAAGATTTACAAAAAAATTTAAGATGACAAAAATATTTGAGTTTAAATATTTTAAACCCAATATTTTAAATTTCAAACCAGGCAAACAGTTGAACAATACTTCATAGAAAGTTTCTGTCTTTAACAATGTAAACGTGGAGATTGAGGGGAATATTTCCCAATTTGTTTCCAAAGAATTAATAAAATTCATTGCACAGGACAAGACAAATAATAGTCTAGAATCTTGTTTCGAATAACAGTAAGCTACACCACTCACTGTTGAATGGTGACTTCTGGAATCTGTACATAAATAGCTGAGGATAGGTATCTGGTCAAATCAGACCAAATTTCCACACTCCCACACAAGCTATGCTCAACACACACTAGTTAAATGGAGAGTGAATTATTATCAAATTACCTGCATTGAAAACTTAATTTTACAATTGTCTAGAAACATTCTTCAGAATTGTATCATAGTTGGAGGTTGAATATAATATTTTCTCAACCGTCTCCTTAAATCCAATTTTTCCACCTAGCCCTCATTTCCAGATATGAATCAAGCTAACAATTCATGGTTTTTACTTTTTCATTTATCCATTTGCACATCACAGAATCATAGAATCTATGACAAGGAAACAGTCCCTTTGGCCCGACTTGCCCCAGCTGATCAAGATGCCTATCTACATTCTTCCCATTTTCCTGCATATGGCTCGTATCCCTCCATTAGTTTCCTATCCATGCAGAGTGGCTTGCAAAAGTTTTCATACCCTTTGAACTTTTCCACATTTTGTCACGTTACAACCACAAACGTAAATGTATTTTATTGGGATTTTATGTGATAGACCAACACAAAGTGGCGCATAATTGTGAAGTGGAAGGAAAATGATACATGGTTTCCAAATTTTATTACAAATAAAAAACTGAAAAGTGTGGCATGCAAAAGTATTCAGCCCACCTGAGTCAATACTTCGTAGAACCACCTTTCACTGCAATTACAGCTGCAAGTCTTTTGGGGTATGTCTCTACCAGCTTTGCACATCTAGAGACTGAAATTTTTGCCCATTCTTCTTCGCAAAATAGCTCAAGCTCAGTCAGATTGGATGGAGAGCGTCTGTGAACAGCAATTTTCAAGTCTTGCCAGAGATTCTCAATTGGATTTAGGTCTGGACTGACTGGGCCATTCTAACACATGAATATGCTTTGATCTAAACCATTCCATTGCAGCTCTGGCTGTATCTTTAGGGTTGTTGTCCTGCTGGAAGGTGAACCTCCGCCCCAGTCTCAAGTATTTTCTTCCAAGATTGCCCTGTATTTGGCTCCATCCATCTTCCCATCAACTCTGACCAGCTTCCCTGTCCCTGCTGAAGAAAAGCATCCCCACAGCATGATGCTGCCACCACCATGTTTCACAGTGAGGATGGTGTGTTCAGGGTGATGTGCAGTGTTAGTTTTCCACCACACATAGCGTTTTGCATTTAGGCCAAAAACTTTAATTTTGGTCTCATCAGACCAGAGCACCTTCCTCCACATGTTTGCTGTGTCCCCCACATGGCTTGTGGCAAACTGCAAACGGGACTTCTTATGGCTTTGTTTCAACAATGGCTTTCTTCTCGCCACTCTTCCATAAAGGCCCGATTTGTGGAGTGTACGACTAATAGTTGTCCTGTGGACAGATTCTCCCACCTGAGCTGTGGATCTCTGCAGCTCCTCCAGAGTGACCATGGGCCTCTTGGCTGCTTCTCTGATCAATGCTCTCCTTGCCCGGCCTGTCAGTTTAGGTGGACGGCCATGTCTTGGTAGGTTTGCAGTTGTGCCATACTCTTTCCATTTTCGGATGATGGATTGAACGGTGCTCCGTGAGATGTTCAAAGCTTGGGATATTTTTTTATAACCTAACCCTGCCTTAAACTTCTCCACAACTTTATCCCTGACCGGTCTGGTGTGTTCCTTGGGCTTCATGATGCTGTTTGTTCACTAATGTTCTCTAACAAACCTCTGAGGCCTTCACAGAACAACTGTATTTATACTGAGATTAGATTACACACAAGTGGACTCTATTTACTAATTAGATGACTTCTGAAGGCAATTGGTTGCACTGGATTTTATATAGGGGTATCAGAGTAAAGGGGGCTGAATACTATTGCATGCCACACTTTTCAGTTTTGTATTTGTAAAAAAATCTGAAAACCATATATCATTTTCCTTCCACTTCACAATTATGCGCCACTTTGTGTTGGTCTATCACATAAAATCCCAATAAAATACATTTACGTTTGTGGTTGTAACGTGACAAAATGTGGAAAAGTTCAAGGGGTATGAAAACTTTTGCAAGCAACTGTAACTGTTCGAAAGCTTTTTAAATGCTGTGATTATATCTGCCTCTCATATACCTCCTTCGTATACCCACCAGCTTCTGTGTTAAAGCTTGATCTCAGATCTTCAATTATTAAATATTTCTCCTCTCACCTTAAACCCACGTCCACTAGTTATAGTTTCCACCTCCCTTGGAAAAAGACTGCGACTAAATACCTTATCTATGCCCCTCAATGTTACAATCCCAGTCTATCCAATGTCTCTTTCTAACTAAAGCCTTCCATTTCAGGGTACACCCTGATGAATGTCTTCTTCGTTCTTACTATTGCTGCCAAATCCTGTTGATAGTGTGTCAACCAGAACTGTACACAATAAGCCAAGTGATGTATCACCAATGTTTCATACAACTGCAAATTGACATCCCAACTCACATACTTGATACCTCTGCCTCAGAAGGCAATGAAGTTAAACACCTTCTTCATAACCTTATCCAACTTGCACGCAAAGATCCCTCTGTACATCAATGCTTCTAAGGTGCTGCTGTTTACTATATACAGTAGGTCTCCTGGTAGCATCGGATGACTCAAAATGCATTGCCTGGATTAAATTCCATCTGCCAGAGCTCTGCCCAACATCCCAGCTGATAAATGATGAACAGCAAAAGTCCCAACAGGGGTTGCACCATTGGTTACTGACTTCCAGTCAGAAAAATAACCCTTCATTACTACGATACGATAAAACTTTATTCATCCCTGGAGTGAAATTAGTCTGCCAACAATCACAACACACATGGCACAAAAAATCCTGAAATTAAAAGTGCATAAAAAAAGAAAAGGACAAGCAAATGTTGGCTGGCTGCTGTGTGCACAGCGCCTTTACCGGAACAAACTACAGGGGGCAGGGGGCAGGGATTTAGATTTTTAGACCACTGGGATCTGTTTTCGAGTAAGTGTACAAAAGGGAATGGATTGCACCTTAACAGGTGGGGGACCGGCATTCCGGCAGGCAGGTTTGCCACTGCGACATAGGTGGTTTAAAACTAAATAAGGGGGGGGGGGGGGGGGGGGGGGGGGGGGGTCAAATAGGATAGTCAGGGAAAGAGTTAAAGGGAAAGAGAGTAAAGGGATAGTTAATGACCCCAGAATCAACGGGAAAGAAAGCTCACAAAGGGATAGGAGAGTATGGCCAAGTGTAATAGGGATTGATGTGAATGGTGAGATGCGTATGGAATTAAAAGTACTGTATTTGAATGCGCGAAGTATAAGAAGTAAAGTAAATGAGCTTGAGGCTCAGATAGAGGTTGGTAAATATGACATTGTGGGGATTACCGAGGCGTGGCTGCAGGAGGATCGGATCTGGGAACTTAATATTCAGTGTTATACATCCTATAGAAAGGACAGGCAGGTGGGCAGAGGAGGGGGGGGGGGGGAGGGGGTAGCATTTGTATGAACTATACAATTCAGTCCCTTGCGAGGGAAGACATAGGGCCTGACGAGGTAGAGTCACTGTGGACTGAGTTGAGGAATTGCAAAGGCAAGAAGGCACTAATTGGTGTTATCCACAGACCCCCAAATAGTAGCCTGGATGTAGGGTGTAAGTGGCAGCAGGAGTTAAAACTGGCATGTAACAAAGGTAATGCCACTGTGGTGATGGGAGATTTCAATATGCAGATAAACTGGGAAAATCAGGTTGGTTCAGGACCCCAAGAAAGAGAGTTTGTAGAATGCCTCCGAGATGGATTCTTAGATCAGCTTGTAATGGAGCCGACCAGAGAAAAGGCAATTCTGGATTTTGTGTTGTCCGATGAACCAAATTTGATAAGTGAACTCAAAGTAAAGGAACCGCTTGGAGGTAGTGATGATAATCTGATTAGTTTTAATCTGCAATTTGAGAAGGAGAAGGTTAAATCAGAAGTGGCAGTAATGCAGTTGAACTAAGGGGACTATGAAGGCATGAGAGAGGAGCTGGCCAAGGTAGACTGGAAAGGGATACTAGCAGGAATGACGGTGGAACAGCAAAAGCAGGAATTTCTGATTCAGATTCAATTTATTGTCATTGCATTTTTCAGTACAACGAAATGGTTTAGTCTGTAGTCATACATAGAATAAATAACAAAACACACACTCAACACAGTTTCACGTCCACCACAGTGAGTCCAACAGGCACCTCCTCACTGTGATGGAAGGCAAAAGTCCCAAAGTCCATGTCTCTTCCCTCCTTGCTCTCCCTCTGCGCTGAGGCGATCCAGGCCTCCGATGTTGTGACCCAGCCGGGTGATGGTAAGTCCAGTGAGCTCCGCGAACGGGCCGGTGCAAACACCACGGCTCGGTGCGGTCGAAGCTGCCACCCTCCAGTCCAGCGGACGCAGCTGTTGTTGCGGGAGCTCCGGAAAAACAGGTCACCAACCTGTGACCTGCGAGCTCCCGACGATGCCGTCCACTGGCCCACGGCCGAGACCACTGGGACGCGGCCGAGCCTCCGAGTCTCCGAAGTCTGGTCGGAAGTCGGGTCGGAACACCACGACAGCCCCGATGTCGGCCAGCCTCGCGTTGGTAAGTCCTGGCTCTGCCTCCGGAGCCTCGAGGTCGGTCCCTGTTGGAGGCCGTCAGCTCCGCGATAGGCCTCAGCGCAGACGGAGACGGGGGATACGGCAAGAAAGGTCGCAGCGCCCCGAAGGAAGAGTCAAAAAACAAGTTTCACCCACCCCTTAAAACATAAACAACTAAAATAAACCGAAATAAACTGTAACAGCGGGACAAGATAAAACAAAAAAAGAAAAGACAAACGGACTGCAGGCGAGCCGCAGCTGCAAGGCAGCGCCGCCACTTCCCGAACCACTCTGGGCATAATCCGGAAGATGCAGGATCATTTCATTCCAAAATGGAAGGAAGATTCTATGGGGAGTAGGAGGCAACCATGGCTAACAAGAGAAGTTAAGGATAGAATAAAACTAAAAGAAAAGATGTATAATACAGCAAAGAGTAGCCGGAAGCCAGAGGATTGGTAAACTTTCATAGGACAACAGAAGGAAACAAAACGAGCAATAGTGGCTGAAAAGATGAAGTACGAGGGGAAGCTGGCCAGGAATGTAAAGAAGGACAGTAAAAGCTTCTTTAGATATATTAAGGGAAAAAGAATAGCAAAGTCAAATGTGGGTCCCTTGAAGGCAGACACGGGTGAAATGATTATGGGGAAGAAGGAAATGGCAGGAGAGTTGAACAGGTACTTCGGATCTGTCTTCACTAAGGAAGACACAAACAATCTCCCAGTACTGGAAGACAGAGGATCTAAGGGGGTCGAGGAACTGAAATAAATGTTCATTAGGCGAGAAATAGTATTGGGTAGGCTAATGGGACTGAAGGATGATAAATCCCCTGGGCCTGATGGACTGCATCCCAGGGTCCTCAGGGAGGTGGCTCTAGAAATGGTGAACGCATTGGTGGTCATTTTCCAATGTTCAATAGATTCAGGATTAGTTCCTGTGGATTGGAGGATAGCTAATTTTATCCCACTTTTCAAGAAAGGAGCGAGAGAGAAAACGGGGAATTACAGACCAGTTAGCCTGACTTTGGTGGTGGGAAAGATGCTGGAGTCAATTATTAAAGAGGTAATAATGGGGCATTTGGATAGCAGTAAAAGGATTAGTCCAAGTCAGCATGGATCTATGAAAGAAAATCATGCTTGACTAATCTTCTGGAATTTTTTGAGCATTTGACAAGTAAAATGGATGAAGGGCAGCCAGTGGATGTAGTGTATCCAGACTATCAGAAAGCCTTTGATAAGGTCCTGCATGGGAGACTGGTGACCACAATTTGAGCACATGGTATTGGGGGTAGGGTGTTGACGTGGATAGAAAATTGGTTGACAGACAAGAAGCAAAGAGTAGGAGTGAACGGGTCCTTTTCAGAATGGCAGGCAGTGGTGAGTGGAGTGCCACAAGGCTCGGTGTTGGGGCCGCAACTGTTTACCATATATATAATGATTTGGAAGAGGGAATTAGGAGCAACACTAGCAAGTTTGCGGATGACACAAAGCTGGGCGGCAGTGTGAACTGTGAAGAGGATGTTAGAAGGTTGCAGGGTGCCCTGGGCAGTTTGAGTGAGTGGGCAAATGCGTGGCAGATGCAATATAATATTGATAAATGTGAGGTTATCAATTTTGGTGGCAAAAACAAGGGGGCGGATTATTATCTCAATGGGGTTAGCTTGGGTAAGGGGGAAGTGCAGCGAGATCTGGGTGTCCTTGTACACCAGTCACTGAAAGTTGGCGTGCAGGTACAGCAGGCAGCGAAGAAAGCTAATGGAATGTTGGCCTTCATAACAAGAGGATTTCAGTATCGGAGATGTTCTTCTGCAGTTGTATAGGACTCTGGTAAGACCACATCTGGAGTATTGTGTACAGATTAGGTCTCCTAAGTTGAGGAAGGACAGCCTTGTGATTGAGGCAGGGCAGCGTAGGTTCACAAGATTGACCCCTGGGATCGTGGGACTGTCATATGAGGAAAGATTGAAAAGACTAGGCTTGTATTCACTGGAGTTTAGAAGGATGAAGGGATATCTTATAGAAACATATACAATTATAAAAAGACTGGACAAGCTAGATGCAGGAAAAATGTTCCCAATGTTGGGCGAGTCCAGAACCAGGGGTCACAATCTTAGAATAAAGGTGAGGCCATTTAAGACTTAGGTGAGAAAAAAAGGTTTTCACCCAGAGAGCTGTGAATTTGTGGAATTCCCTGCCACAGAGGGCAGCAGAGGCCAAATCACTGGATGGATTTAAGAGAGAGTTAAATAGAGCTCTAGGGGCTAGTGGAGCCAAGGGATATGGGGAGAAGGCAGGCACAGGTTATTGATTGGGGACGATCAGCCATGATCACAATGAATGGCGGTGCTGGCTTGAAGGGCCGAATGGCCTCCTCCTGCACCTATTTTTTATGTTTCTAAACCAAAATGACCAACAAACAAACAAACACAGGCTTATCCCTTGCACAGAGGATCCTAAACTAGAGTCGCTCATGCCCCTCCCCCCCCCACACGCCAGGTCCCCCTTTGTTCTCCCACCATCCCTCACGCGGTCCCACCATGCTGGGTCCCCATTATCTTCCCCACCCCCCCCTTCACTTTCCACTGTCATCAAGGCTCTTGTTGCCGCAAACCAAACTCCTATCACCCCAAGCCAATTTATATCTGGTTTGCCTTGGTTCCCATGTTCCTCAACCTTGTAGGACAGACCTTGTCAAAAGCCTTGGTGGCCCGTCGTAAATGACGATATCATGGTTGTGCAGCGTTATGTCTTGTGGGATCGAGTGTGGCTCATGTAGATGACATGTGTGTACACCTTTAATTGATAGGAACGATGTCCATGCTAACCACTCCCCCACCAGTTAGTATAATTGTAACCCACACGCCCCCAGCTCTCTCTCTAGTGTTCGTGACAGACCACATACAGCCAGGGCTATGTATAATGTATGCTTAATAAAGTACTGAAGACTTTAAGGTGTCTGTGTACCTTCTCTACATGGTGTCAGAAGTGGGATAGTGCGGGCGCCTGATGGCCAAGTTCAAGTCCTTAGGGTTGATGCAGATCCGTATTTCGCTCTTGTCTTTCTTTGCAGCGACAACCATAGTAGAAACCCACCGGGTGGAGTCCGTTACTGGCTTCAGGATGCCCGTGGCCACCATCTCGCGAAGAGCAGACTCGACCTTGCCCCTCATGGCAAAGGACACACGGTGCGGGGGACGGACGACCGGCGTGATGTCGGGATTAAGGGCAATCCTGTAGCTGCAGGGCAACTTCCCCAGCTTCGAGTCAAACCGGTCCGGGAATTCGGCCAGCGGTTTCAGGGGTGCCTCTACCATGTGGACATCACTGTGGAAGCTCACCAATCGAGGTCCTGGCAGGCCTCCACGCCGAGCAGGGGGTCACATTTACCGTCTAGCAGGAAGAAAGAGAGGGGCTGAGTGGTCTTCAGCACCTTGCAGTGGAGAGTGGCCTTCCCCCAGGAACAAGTACGCCACCCCCATAGGCACGCAAAACAGCACTGTCCGTGGCAGAGAAGGCCATGCCATTCACTGTGACTCGGACGGTCGGGTCCGTTATCAGTCCAGCTGCACCTCGCAAGGAAAACACACTCAGCTCGCTCTGAGAAGAGTCAGGGTCAGACGGGGGAAGATCATCGTGCTGGAGATGGGAACCAGACGCTGTATCATCACGTGTCAGGTAGCGAGACGGTTTCTGCTGTGGCTGTGCAGGGATCCACGGGAACATCTCCCGTGACCATGCCCTGGGCTCCCCGGCTCAGCGACTCATGTCCCGAGTCACGAGGCCCACGGTCCCGGTGTCTCAGCAGTCCCTGTCCCCCTCCGTCTTTAAACCTGCCTTGGTCCGGGAACGCATTGCCGAAACACAGTATCCAGAAGCGTTCCACGACAGGTCCTGCCGTGTCCTCTGCCCTCTTCTCCCCGGCCAGGTCGTCCGTATGTGGTCCTCTTCTGGCCGTTCCAGGCTGGCCGTGGTCGTCGGTTCTGCCGGTTCCCCTCGTTCGTACCTTGTCAACCACGACGGAAGGGTGTACCGCCGGTCCCGCCAGCATCTCCGGCTCGTGAACGAGCCTCTCCCTCCCCCGGCGGCTCCGTATGCCCCCCCCGCTGCCACTGTCGCGGCCCTGTGCTTTGCCCGTTCCTCTGGGGCCGACCTCCCCTCGTCCTCCTCCGGAACGCCTCCCGGCTGCGGTCCCGCTTTCTCCGGCTTCCTCGCCCTTCTCTTCGCCGCCCCCCCGATGCTTTCGTCGCCAAGGGGTTCTCCTGTCCGTAGCCCCCACCATGCCCCAGCGTCCCTGCTTGTTCCCGTCGGGGAAGGAGGTGATGGCGAGGTGCGGACCCGGTCTGGTCGCCTGGTCAGGCCGCCGGTCCGTTACGGCGATTACGTGTGATCCTGTATCCCTGTGCTTTACTGTTTGCACTCACCCTGGCGCATGAGACGTGGTCGCCCTGTCACTCACCGTTTGTTTTGGTAGAGGAAGGGTGTAGATGACATGTGTGTACACCTTTAATTGATAGTAACGATGTCCATGCTAACCACACGCCCCCAGCTCTCTCTCTAGTGTTCGTGACAGACCACGTACAGCCAGGGCTATGTATAATGTATGCTTAATAAAGTACTGAAGACTTTAAGGTGTCTGTGTACCTTCTCTACAGCTCATGAGTCCGATGAGCGAGCCACACATGCCGGAACAGTGGGGGAACATGAAGGCCGCTGTGGGAAGATTTCGGGCTGCAGCTTTCCTTCTGACTCTGGCAAAAGCCTTGCTACCCTCCTGGTATCATACCCAAAGAAGATGCACCTAAGGATCATGAAAAGATCTCACAGTCAAAGCCCAGTAATCTCATCTTTTCCTCGGTACCCTATTGTTTAAAATATACATAAATGGTTTTGGAATTCTCTTTAATTATGTTAGGCAGGGCAATTTCATGTCCTCTTTTTGCCCTCTTAACTGCTTTCTTACGATCTCTCTTACTGTATATCTATATTATTAAAAGTCTGATCTTTACCACTTCCTATTGTTCTGTATATTGATTTTAGAAAAAACACTGCCACTTACGGCTGTGATTTTTGGCCATCTTAATCAGAGTCCCCCTCTGCTGCGCAGGACAAGCGGATTTTTCCCATCGATGAAAAATTAAAGAGTTATTAGTGTTTAAAAATTGTTGAGATTCTCTCTCCTGAAGGCCACACCCCTTCCGGAGGGACTATAAAACCCGTAAGTATTGAGCGCCTCAGTCAGTCTCTGCAAGATGGGGGAGCGAGAGGGTCACATCTCTCAGTCTGAGCTTTGAATAACAGTGAACACATGTTTACTAAACTGTGAGTGGTTTTACTGACCTGTCAGTGCCCTTAATTTGGTTTGAAAATATAGTTTGGTTGGTAAATGCTAAAGCTGTGTTGCCTTTGGTTTGGAAATGCTAAAGCTGTGTTGCCTTTTGTTTGGAAATGCTAAAGCAGTGTTGCCTTTGGTTAGGAAATGCTAAAGCTGTGTTGCCTAATTAAAGTTGCCTTGCCTAATTAAAGTTGCCTTGCCTTCTATATAATAAAAGTATAATCTTGACCACATCCTGTTTGCTCTTTATATTGATTTTAGAACAAACGCTATGACTTACGGCTGTGATTGTTGGCCATCTTACTCAGAGTCCCCCTCCGCTCATCAAGCGCCGAGGATTTTTCCCATCGATGAAAAATAAAAGAGTTATTAGTGTTTAAAGAATGTTGAGATTCTCTCTCCTGTCAATCATGCCATGAAGGACAGGCCTCTTCTGGTGGGAGGGGGAGGGACTATAAAACCAAGAAGTGTGGGCGTGGCTCAGTCTCTGCAAGATGGAGGAGGGAGAGGTCACGACTCGCTGTCTTTACTGGCCTTGCACCCTGCTTGAAGTAGTAAGAAACTGCACGTGAATTTGGTAGCCTTGCACCCTGCTTGAAATGGAATTTCAAGGAATAGCCATGAGTCAACTGCCAGCCCACCAGCCGTGAGTGAGTGGGCTGCCAGCACAACAGGATTGAATGATTGAGCCGCCAGTCCAAGAATCCATTCGGCCCACAATGTCCATACTAGCCCTCTGGAAACCAGTCCCTTCTGCCCAAAACACCCACACTAGTGCTCCAGAAAGCCCCCCCCCCCTCACTGGCCACCAATATTGGAATTAGTGGAGAAGTGGAATATTGAGTTGGGGGACAGCTTGCTCTCCCATAGCACTACTTTTTAAATTCTTCTTGGATGCATTTAACAAATTCCACCCCATCTAGGCCTCCTACACTAAGGCGATTCCAGTCAATACTTAAAATGTTACATTTTCCTATTGCTTTTATGGCCTACTGCTATTTGTCCACATATCTATTAATCCATATCCCATTGACTGATTTCATGAAAGTGATCACCCCTTTCGCGTTTCTAAATTCTACCCAGAGAACTTCATTTACTCTTTCCTTCAATATATTCTTCTTGCTGTAATGCTTTCCCTGATCAGTAGTCCAACATCCTCTCTGCGTGTGAAATTCCTGCTATCACGCCTTAAAATACTGTTAAAACATAGAGATGCTATTTCTGTTCTTTCCTCAACCATGCTTCTGTGATTGAATGCATTCAAGCCTCCCAGGCCCCTGATGATCCTCCATCCATCCCTGACATTTCTGCTTATTAGACATGAACTCTATTTATTACATATGTTTCTCTCTTCCATTCAGTTACAGTAGTCAGCTGTCAGAGGTTATGGCGGGAAGGCAGGAGAATTGGGTTAGAAGGGAGAGATGGGTCAGTCATGTTTGAATGGTGGAGTAGATATGATGGGCTGAATGGCCTAATGCTGCTCCTATCACTTATGACCTTTTGACATTGTCCCAACACACTGTATCACAGGTTTAAACCACACTGAATGGCATTGGCAAATGTCTCTGGCAGGATATTGGTCCAACTGCAGTTTAGGTGCAACCTGTTGTTCTTGTAACATTATACTTGTTTTAAAAGAGATTTCGGTTATCATCTTTACTATGCACGTTCAGTCACTCGACACCTCCATCCGCCACCAGAAAGGCCTTATAGCCCTCGGTTTCTTCCTCGACCACAGAATCATCCAATTTCCCTCTACTAACCCCTCACCCTCAACAACGTCTTATTTGACTCCTCCCACGTCCTCCAAGTCCAAGGCGTAGCTATGGGCACCCGCATGCCCTTATCCCTAACCAGTCTGAGGAAGGGTCTTGACCTGATACGTCACCCATTCCTTCTCTCCAGAGATGCTGCCTGTCCCGCAGAGATACTCCAGCTTTTTGTGTCTATCTCCAATTATCCAGATATCTGAAGCTCTGCCCCTGCATACTCCTTTACGTTTAGGTTCATCATTGTCATGTGTACCGAAGTCCAGTGAAAAGCCTGATCCAATTAGATCAGATAAAACCATACATAAATGCCGTCGTCAAACTCAAATACAACAGAGGAGAAGATACTGTACAATGTACAGAATATAGTTCTCAGCCATGTATTTAGCTGTTCTATTTTACTATATCTAAGTTCGCTACCTTGGTGCACAAGGAGTAATCCTGAGATTACTATCAGAGGTCCTGTTGTTTAACTTTCCACCTAACTCCCTAAATTCCTTTTTTAGGATTTCATCCATCTCCTTACATTTGTCACTAGTAACAACATGGAGCACAACTTCTGGCTGCTCACCTTTTTTCACACAGAGGGTTGTGAATCTGTGGAAATCTCGGCCTCAGAAGGCAGTGGAGGCCAATTCTCTGGATGCTTTCAAGAGAGAGTTAAATAGAGCTCTTAAAGATAGCGGAGTCAGGGGATATGGGGAGAAGGCAGGAACGGGGTACTGAATATGGATGATCAACCATGATCGCAATGAATGGCGGTGCTGGCTCGAAGGGCCAAATGGCCTACCCTTGCACATATTGTCTATGGTCCCCTTTCAGAAGGTTCCACACCCACTCAGTGACTTTTGACTGGCACTAGGGAGGCAACACACCTTCTTTGAGTCATGCTTACAGCCACAGATGCAGTCTATCTCTCCCTAACTATCCACACACCTAACACTACTGCTTGTCTAGTCTGTGTCCTTCCCTGCCGCACAACAGAACCAGTTGTGGTGCTACTGATTTGCTACTGCTGATTTCCCTCGAGAGGCCATCCTGCCCCTCCACCCACCAAAAGTTTCCAAAATGGTGTTCTTGTTAGAGAAAGGAATAGCCATAGGGAACTCTTGCACCACCTGCCTGGTTCTCCTGGCAGTCACCTATTTATTTGGCTGAGCCGGTGGAGGGACCACGTTCATGAAACTCCTATCAATGATACTTTCTGCCCCCTGTATGCTCCTCAATTAGTCCAGCTATTACTCCAACCGGACCATGCAGTCTGAAAGGATTCCTCAGTCTACTTGGTTGAAGACCCTTGTACTTTTAGCTGATCACAGATGGTGCTGACTCCCTGCAGACAGCACCAGGTAGATAAGACAGCCATGACCAATAATGATACATACATGCACAAAAATGAAAGGGCGTCAGTGTGGTGAATGTTGACAACAGTTTTGGATCATCCAAAAATATGTTTACAGCAAGCAATGATTTTGAAATCAAATGCAATTAACAAATTCTGCATACACTCTGGAAAGCTGAACGCATTAAATATTGTGTTACAAGCATAAAGCAATTGACCTGTTGTTTTGGACAAAATTTCATATTTTAAGTTTCAGTTCAACTATTCATCCAATACACTAAATCTTGGTCGCTTGTTACTGAACTGCCTAAAGAATATTTCACACTTTCATATCACTAAATTTTCACTGGCATGTGGGCAGCAATCACTGCAGTACTGTACTTGGTAGGATTATTAGTGTTATATCTCCAACACTAATAAAATCCTGAAGGAATGTGACTGCTCAATTGTAAAATTGAGTTTTCAAGGCAAGTTGTTTGATAATTAACATTTAACATCCCTCGTGTCATCTGGCATGTTTTGTCAACAAATAATGGCAAATACAGAATACCATACCCTTCATAGTACCCGGCTATACTTTCAAGAGAGAGCTAGATAGGGGTCAAAGATAGCGGAGTCAGGGGATATAGGGAGAAGGCAGGAATGGGGTACTGATTGGGGATGATCAGCCATGATCACATTGAATTGCGGTGCTGGCTCGAAGGGCCGAATGGCCTACACCTGCACCTATTATCTATATTTTAATTGAGCAGACAGCAAAAGGAGGATTATGAGTGTGCATTGTCCTTTCATATGACTCACCAAGTAGAACATGCATTAAACTGGAGCCCAATTATTAATTGCAGTATACAAGGACAGAGTGAAGAAATATGATTATAATGGTATAATCCTTTCCACTGACAAAGGACCTGGCTTGGCATTGTCGTAATCAACTGAATGGTTAAATGTGCTCAAATTTCAATGATTTTTCATTGCATCTTATCCAGGATAATGTCTACTAAACGTTTATTGGAAGTTTTTTCAGACTTTTTGGGGTTTATTTTTCACTAGTATTATGATTATTAATTTATTGATTTAAAAATATATTTTAATTATTTGTGTGTATTGTGTTCACAGGCCTGTTAAGATGTTGCAAGAAAGACTGTCATTGCTCTGTTATTGATACATATTACAATTAAACTCTCTTGAAGTTTTCACATTTTTCCAGTGTTGTTTAATTATGGTGAGGAACATAACGATCTCAGAGTTGACGGACTTGTCTTAACGGCAACAATCGTGAAAAGCTTTGCTTTTATTTCACCAATAGGTCTGCCATCATCGAATACAGAAAGTTAATGAATGTGACGTGATAATTAATCAGCAACAGTGGACAGCTTTTAGATTTTAAAACAAAAACTCAAGAAGGTTTTAGGTTGTAACTTATTCTAAATACGACCAAACGTAGCAAAAGGATTGCGCCATCAACATTAACTTACAATGTAAATCTTTGACAGCAGTCAATTCTAGGAATCGCCATTAACTTTGAGGACAAATGTTCCAAGTTTAGCAATACAAGAATTGGAACATATTAACAAATTCAAATTTATTGAAGAGGTTAACACAAAATCTGAAGATTCACTTGATTACTCATCTGAATATTTTTCAGGACAGTACCAGCAAGCTAACTATTTGCAAAGGAACTTGTGTTAGGTTTTAGTATTGGACGGGTGATGAAAGAAACATTTGCTCCACTTCCCCAATGTGGTGACTGGAAAACCAATCTATTATTGTGATCAGGCCTCATTACAATAGTACTGGCAGGCTGCCAGTGGTGACAGGCAGTTTGTTGATTGTGATGAGAGGTTTGAGATCTGAAAGTTCCTTTGTGGAACAAAGCCAGAGGTTTCTCACTTAAAGTGGAAAGGAGTCAGGTATAGAGGGTCCAATAAAAGAGTACAGTGTTAAAGCTTTATGCTGCATTTGGTTGTGTCACACTAGACCTGCTTGCTGATGATATTTAATGGCAGTAATAAATTGCTTGGTTTGATGAACAAAACAGAAATCAGATAGAGATTCACTAAGCAGATATGGATGAAAGCTAAAAGTTAGGCAAAACTTATAATTGTCTATAATCTTTGAAGAAAGATTGAAAGACTTTTGAAAAAGTTTGAAAGAACCTTTCTTTCACCATCACCAGATGTCCATAATCTCCATTAAACACAATCTACATTAAATTGGTATTGCGGGACCACAGTTTGACAGAAGGGAATATGGTTTTATGTTTTCAAAATATTTCAAAATGGACCTGCAATTTTGTTCAATTGAAATATGATAAAAATCCGTGACCCATTAATCTTACTTTATTTTCTACATTTCTTGTGCCTAGTAAGATAATAATGTTTGTATTTTGATTTGATGTTGCAGAAGATATGCATTCTTTCCAGTACTGTTCAAATCTACCATTAAATGATTTCAGAGATGTAATTAAGGACATGCTTATCATCAAAATGATTTATAACATAGTTTTATGAATAGCTTCAGCTGTTAAAAAAAGTATTTAACCCATAATCTGACCATATATTTATATATATACTAGACTAAGTGCAGTTTGGTCTGCTCCTCCAACGGTGTGCGTTGGGGAGCTGATGAAGCTGTTTTTGAAATGAGGCCCTACTCCTGACATCACTGTGGTGGAATATTCAGTTTTACTGTACCATTGGGGGGGAATGGGACACTGTGACGTCACTGGAAGTGGTGTTTTAAAAGGTGGTTTTGGCTTTGTTTGAAATCATGAATAACCCGGGGGCGGGGGCGGGATGTATGAATAACCCGGGGGGGGGGGGGGGGGGGGGGAGGGAGGCGGCGGGGTGGTGTGAATAACCCATGGGGGGTAGGGGGGCTGGGGATGTGAATAACGAGGGGGGTAGGGGGCAGGGGTGTGGCACTCGGCAGCTTGAGAGTCCATCATGATTGGTGCACTGTGAGTGGGATTGTGACATCATCAGTGGAAAGTCCTGAAAAAAGGCTGTGTGTGACAACCGTTTTTTGCCTTTTTTAAAAACTTGAATCGTCAATAACTTGTGAAATATAGGATGAAACTGATTACTGCATGGAGGGGAAAAATGTGTCAGAATATGTAAAAATGTGAGCGATACCGTGTAGCATTTTGAAGAAGGTAGAAAAAACACATAAAGACACACACACACACGCATATAAACATACAAGATGAGACATTTAATAGTATATAGATATATATAAAATTTATGTTTCTGTGTGTTGCCTGAGTCTATATGCCTGTGATGCTGCTGCGCGCAACATTTTCATTGCATATGTACCGCACTATATTTGTGCATATGACAATAAACTCAACTCGACAGATTGAAACTTGATGAGATCATCCATTTGGAACAATGTTTTTAACCTCTTGTATTTGAATTGATTGATGGAAAGATACAGCATAGAATCAGGCCCGTCGGCCCACTGACTCCCCGCTGACCTGTTTACACTCGTTCAAAGCTATCCCACTTTTGTATCCACTCCCTAAAGACTAGGGTTAATCAACGTTATCCCACTTTCACATCCACTCCCTAAATTTACAGAGACAAATTAACTTATAAGCCCACACATCTTTGGGTTGGGGAGGAAACGGGAGCACCCGGAGGAAGCCCACACAGTCACAAGGAGAATGTGCAAATTCCTTACAGACAGGCACGAGGTCCGGATTGAACCAGGAACTGAAGTAATAATTTCGAGAGATAAGACTTTAATATTGAAACTACAGTACCTTATCCAAAAACTGTTTTATGGTGGAATCGTCCCTTTGCACGACCTGTACCATTTCTTGGCTTCCCATATACATGGCATTAGCTGCAGAGGAACCAGAATTCTCAGTTGAGTTTATTACGATATTAAACAGAACACTTCATATGAAGTCCTTTATCATAAAACAATGGCAAAACTATTTCATTCTAAATGTTAGCACAGACACAAAGAACACCGTTTTTATTAAAATGCACATCAGATATCTCCCATGCTGGGGCATTACTGTCCCATTGGAACAGAGAGTTTAGGATAATACTCTAGAAATGTTCAGATATATGAAATAAGTATTCAGCTAGATCATAGCAGCTTCCGGCTTTCTGTAACCTAGAAAGTATCTGGGTCAGGCCTTGCTGATACAGGCCCATTGCCTGCAGCTGCTGCCTGAAATCATCGCCCGTAGTTATCCCAGTCTCATAACTACCCTGTGGAGGGTCTAACTTGCTGGCCCAAAGCAATTGAGACCCTCCAGACTCTGATATGGCCAAAGTAGCAGCTGGACTTTCAAAGGGACATGGAGAAAGCTGCCTGTCCACAATTGCTGGTAGTGTAAGCTATTATGGATTTTAAATGTTTGACAATTAGAGAGATAATTCAGAGCTATGAATATTGAGGTAAATAACATATACAAATCCAAGGAACATTAGAAACAGTTATAAATAAACACAATAAATAGAACCAAAATAAGTTAAAAATAGTCAATACTTTCTCCTTTCACGTCCACATTGATGATTCTCAGGTGTGGATGCAGGATAAATAGTAAGATTAAACGAGAACTTACTTGTTTGAAGTTTGATCTTTATTTTATGAGGAGTTACGATGAGGGATTACGTGAAGAAGCCCCGCCAGGCGCATGCGCGTCATACTTCAAAGCAGCGGCGTGAAAAACACAGAAAACGATAGCCGAAGTAAGATAGTAAGGCTTACAGAAAACTAGAACTACCAGATGAACCTTTAGATTATGAGGGCCGGGAGCGGAGGGTACGTAATCCCTCATCATAACTCCTCATAAAATAAAGATCAAACTTCGAACAGGTAAGTTCTCGTTTAATCTTACTATTTTACTTTGGAGTCACGTGAGTGACTACGTGAAGATTTTAAAGCTCTGTGATTTTCATGCCGTAGATTCACTCTATACGACACACTGCTTCAGTTGACACAGTAGTGAATAAATAATATATTGAACATTGCTTCAAATTATTCAATAACTATGTTAATAATAATAATAACAAGGAAAGTGATAACCCCTCCATCCCAGGGGAAAATTACAACAAATTATATGAAACAAATGATATGAAAGAAAGCAAACAAATTGAACAGAACACAACACAGCATGTGCAAACCCTGGCACTGCGACAACAGGTTTATCATAAAATCTAGAAAAAGTTACTTCTGTAGACCATCCTGCGGCCTCTAGAATTTGATCGAGCGGCATGTCCTAGACATAGACATAGAAACATAGAAATTAGGTGCAGGAGTAGGCCATTCAGCCCTTCGAGCCTGCACCGCCATTCAATATGATCATGGCTGATCATCCAACTCAGTATCCCGTACCTGCCTTCTCCCCATACCCTCTGATCCCCTTAGCCACAAGGGCCACATCCAACTCACTCTTAAATATAGCCAATGAACTGGCCTCAACTACCCTCTGTGGCAGAGAGTTCCAGAGACTCACCACTCTCTGTGTGAAAAAAGTCTTTCTCATCACGGTCTTAAAGGATTTCCCCCTTATCCTTAAGCTGTGACCCCTTGTCCTGGACTTCCCCAACATCGGGAACAATCTTCCTGCATCTAGCCTGTCCAACCCCTTAAGAATTTTGTAAGTTTCTATAAGATCCCCTCTCAATCTCCTAAATTCCAGAGAGTATAAACCGAGTCTATCCAGTCTTTCTTCATAAGACAGTCCTGACATCCCAGGAATCAGTCTGGTGAACCTTCTCTGCACTCCCTCTATGGCAATAATGTCCTTCCTCAGATTTGGAAACTGTACGCAATACTCCAGGTGTGGTCTCACCAAGACCCTGTACAACTGAAGTAGAACCTCCCTGCTCCTGTACTCAAATCCTTTTGCTATGAAAGCTAACATACCATTCGCTTTTTTCACTGCCTGCTGCACCTGCATGCCTACTTTCAATGACTGGTGTACCATGACACCCAGGTCTCGCTGCATCTCCCCTTTTCCTAATCGGCCACCATCGGCCTCCTGTGCCTTCGCTGCGTGCATTGATGCCGCCCTTGTGGAGTTGAGATTTAAACACATGAGTGTGAACTCCAGCTAAATACAGAACCTGTTTTAACCATCTAGAAATAGTCTGTATTATATTCGGGATCAAACATTTATCCTCCAGCGATTGGTCGAGAGAGCGTCACGTGATTTGATATAATTTCAACTATTTTAGAATGTTGGCACGCTGACACTCCAACGATGTACTATTTACAAAATGACATCACTTTTATGACGACATTTTGTAAATAGCATTTACTATGTCGGGAAATCATGTCACAGCTCCGCGTGCATGTAACGGGAAACTCTCGCGCTGCCACGGCTACAGCGCCACCTCTCGTCTCGACAAGTGCAGTGACTCCAACTCTGCCGCTTTCGTCGGGAGATCGCCCGCTGAAAGGGCATTTTCGGAAAATCTCCCGCTCTCCCGCTTGCGTATAATTTCACCTGCCCGGGCAATAGTTTAACCAGAAACTCCAAATAAGGCCTTGATTTGTTTTTGCGTGTTTTCACTATCCACTGAAGTAATAAAGTCATCCAAATCTTCGTCAGTAAACTGACCAAATCGCCTAGTACTGGACGCCGCCATCTTCGTATCGAGCAGACGATTGAACTTGTTTACAAATTTACATCGCGCGCTATACTCCCGAGTAAAGTAGAGAAATTATACGCAAGCGGGAGAGCGGGAGATTTTCCGAAAATGCCCTTTCAGCGGGCGATCTTGCTGAAAGGGCATTTTCGGAAAATCTCCCGCTCTCCCGCTTGCGTATAATTTCTCTACTTCACTCGGGAGTATAGCGCGCGATGTAAATTTGTAAACAACTTAAGGTAAGCAATTATTCTTGTAAATGTTTGATCCCAAATATAAAACAAATATCCTTGGCCTTATTTCGAGTTTCTGGTTTAAACTATGGGCCTCGGTGCCTCCAAATAGTACTATTCACTTCGGGGCTGCGCCCTCAGTGAATAGTACTATTTTGGAGGCACCTCTGCCCATAGTTTAACCAGAAACTCTCAAGCCCAAGTATATTTGTATACTGTCACTTTTGTTTTTTTTGTAATTAAAAAAAAATTTTTTTTGTGTAATGAGTATTGGTGTCTCGCAATCTCGGAGACTCTTAGTTACTTCAATATATTGAGTCAGATGCGTAACCACACACAATGTTTGGTCGACAGGGTATGCTTTAAAGATTACCTTGGTTCCAGCCTTCCCTGGCTTGCTTTGCTTGCTTAGATCATAGACATAAAAAGTAATTTTATCTATACTGCATACAATCTAACCGCAACATTTGTAATGTTTGTACTCATTGTGCTGATACATAGAAACATAGAAATTAGGTGCAGGAGCAGGCCATTCAGCCCTTCGGGCCTGCACCGCCATTCAATATGATCATGGCTGATCATCCAACTCAGTATCCTGTACCTGCCTTCTCTCCATACCCCCTGATCCCTTCAGCCACAAGGGCCACATCCAACTCCCTCTTAAATATGGCCAACGAACTGGCCTCAACTACCTTCTGTGGCAGAGAATTCCACAGATTCACCACTCTGTGTGAAAAACGATTTTCTCATCTCGGTCCTAAAAGACTTCCCCCTTATCCTTAAACTGTGACCCCTTGTCCTGGACTTCCCCAACATCGGGAACAATCTTCCTGCATCTAGCCTGTCCAACCCTTAAGAATTTTGTAAGTTTCTATGAGATCACCCCTCAATCTTCTAAATTCCAGCGAGTACAAGCCAAGTCTATCCAGTCTTTCTTCATATGGAAGTCGTGCCATCCCAGGAATCAGTCTGGTGAACCTTCTCTGTACTCCCTCTATGGCAAGAATGTCTTTCCTCAGATTAGGAGACCAAAACTGTACGCAATAGTCCAGGTGTGGCCTCACCAAGACCCTGTACAACTGCAGTAGAACCTCCCTGCTCTTGTACTCAAATCCTTTTGCTATGAATGCCAACATACCATTCGCTTTCTTCACAGTCTGCTGCACCTGCATGCCTACTTTCAATGACTGGTGTACCATGACACCCAGGTCTCGCTGCATCTCCCCTTTTCCTAATCGGTCATCATTCAAATAATAGTCTACCTTCCTGTTTTTGCCACCAAAGTGGATAACCTCACATTTATCCACATTATACTGCATCTGCCATGCATTTGCCCACTCACCCAGTCTATCCAAGTTATCCTTCAGCCTCCTAGCATCCTCCTCACAGCTAACACTGCCCCCCAGCTTCGTGTCATTCGCAAACTTCGAGATGTTGCATTTAATTCCCTCGTCCAAATCATACTAATGGCATGAGCATAACCACTTTAAATATTAAGTTCTGAAAAGACAGTGACGTAATTGGAGCCCACTGCCGACGCAATGTGAGAACTATATTGACATCCCAGATTTCTGTATATCTGGGTTTGGTAGGATTTTATTAAAAATTTCTCTCATAAATCGGGATATTAACGGATAAGACTCGATAGATTGTCGTTCTGAAAATTGTCCTAAATAGGAGGACAAAGTACTCCGAGCACTATTAATGGCACTATAACTCAGGTGCAACATAGCAAGGAACTCCAATACATCCGATATGTTTGCAGTATGATAAAATATATCTAACTGTATACAAAAGATTTCCCATTTCCTTATATGAGACATATATTGTTTCTTAGTGCTATCTCTCCAAGCTGCAGTTATGACATCCATGGTCCTATCTGACAGTCCATCAGAACCTGCAGATTAACAATTAATACGATCATGTAATGGATGACTTCCCCTGCAGCTGGGGATTGTCATGGATGGCTGAGTCATCATTCTGAGCACCAATGGGAATGGCTGTGTAGATCAGTTTGGAACCACCAAACGCCTGCGGCGGAGTCTTGCTCTATTTTGGTGAGACATTGCCTAATCAGGCAAAATGGGAAAAACATAGAAGACTATACTTCCCCAATGTAGCGAGAATGCATCCACTGCTACTGCTCCTGGGTCTGGCTCCTATGAGACATATTTAGGCAACTGGAGATTTAATCTGGACGCAAACAGATCAATATTTGGTACCCATACCGACTGACAATCTTTTTGAAACTTCTGGATTTAACATCAATTCTGTATTGTTATTGAACTTTCGTGATCTGTTGTTTGTCACAATATTGTCTCTCCCACAGCTGTGGTATTGTCTACTTGTAATTGAACATGTAAGTCATTCATTGTAGAACAATAAGCTATCAATGCATAAAACACCCCCAAGAACTCCAAATAATTGATACCATGTGTTTGGAGAATTAATCGTCTTGGACAGTCCATCGACCACCACAACTGGTGGTGCTGTCCTTACCTCCCCATCCGAGAGCACTCCCATCAGTTTGTAATACCACTGAAGGTTGCTGAACCAAAATATTTTCTAGTAGCTTGTGCAACATTGAGAATCGACCATTGCAATTCAGCTAAAGCTTTATTTTGGTAACTGCATGGACCTATCAAATGACCTGCACGCTTTTTATTTTATTTTACTTTATATATTTTTTAAAAATTTATATTTATACATTTTTTATTTTTTATTTTTTTTATTTTGTTAGTGCTTGTCCTCTGGCTCTTTGCAGACTTTGATAATGCAGAGGTCCAAACTCGACAGCAGGAATGCTGCTACCATTTTACCAATATCCGTAACTACTTCTCGGATGGAGGGATAATGTCTCTCAGCGAGACAAGTACAGGCATTTGTAATATCCCCAACCTTATCTGTTAGCAAGACACTGACATATCAACTGAATTAATGACAAACCCCAAATAATCAATTGTTTGGGATGGCTGTAACTTAGATGTTGTTGGATGGACAGAAACCCTAGCCTTTCAAATGGGCTTATGGTTGCTGAAACCAGTTCTTCAGCTGTCTCCTGAGTGGCATTTACAATGAACATATCCTCTAGATAAGCCATTACAATGTGATTCTGAGCCCTCGGTAACACCAGTGCTGGTTTCAATAATTTTGTGAACAGCCTGAGAGCTGAACTTAACCCATTAGGTAATTTAAATTGCCTCAGCTGACCCATACAATTAATTTAAAGTACCTGCTATAATGATGAATTGGTACTGAATAATAAGGTATCTTTTTTTAGGTCTATAGTAGCCATATAGCAGCCTTGTGATAACATCTGCGTTACAGTGTTGAAGGTGTACTTTAAAAAAAAAATGCCTATACTGAACATATGAATTAAAGTTTGTGAGGTCCAGAATGACTGCAACCCCCATCTTCTTCGAAGAAGGGAATATATTTTCTACCTGACGAGTTTCTGGTGCAGCAAACACCAAACCGATCAAATATTATGCAGCATCATTCATTATAAAACAATTGTAATCTTACACCCAACCAGAGGTTGTTCCCCAGAAGTTCTATCTGTGATGGAATGAAGTTCCTGTACCTCCGTAAATGAACTAGAATATCTCCTTCTCCCAATATAAGGGTTGATGTGGGCTGTATTGGGTATAATACTTTGTACCCATCTCCCTGCCTCTGCTGGTCTCCCAGAATCAAACCCCCTTCGTATTTAACCTGCTTGTTTTCTCAGAGCAGGGATGAGAAGTTTTATAAGGCAAATATCCTGAATTGTTTTGGCAGATTTTCACCAATAATTAATCTGGTTATTGTCTGCCCTACATAGTCCTGCATTTTTTGGGTATAGTGTTGGCCAAATGGCAATTTTCATCATACAATTAGGTTCGAATAGGCATTGCAGAGTAACGCAAGCATGTCTTTATAAGTTTTGGACATTATCAACCCTTGTATGTCTTCCCCAAATGCAGTGATGCCAACTGATGTCAGCTAGAGGATATGCTGGAAACACATTTCCTGCCCTCGCATCGTTACACTCATGGGTGCCCAAATTACTGAGTTTACTGTTGGCAATAGATGGGTGTTTTATATATTTTTTACTGTTTCAGTCATAACAGTTTCTTGGAGAAGGTGAGAAACCAAATAATGTTGGCAGCCAGGTCTCATCCAGTCCATTGCGATATAGCAAAACTTGATGCTACATCGGGAACACCCGGAGCGTGACTCTTGTGCTCTGGTGCATACACATAAGTAGGGACACCAGCTTCAGGGTCAGTCTCCTCCTGCCCTGGTACTCCCGAGTCTTGCCCTAGGGAGACCTCATCCAGTCCTAAACAAGGCACTGGAGAGTCAGATTCCCATTTTTTAACAGGCACCATACTCAGTGTATGGAACTCCTTCGGAGGCTGCCTGGGAATCTCTGGGTCTTTGGACCCTTGACTGATTAAAGTTTGGAGCATTTTAGTCTTGCTCTAGGGAGACCTCATTCAAACCTAACAAGGCACTGGAGAGTTAGATTCCCATTTTTAACAGCCACCATACACAGTGTATGGAACTCCTTCGGAGGCTGCCTGGGAATCTTTGGGTCTTTGGACCCTTGACTGAGTAAAGTGTGGAGCATTTTCTCCATTTCTGGTCTCCCCCACATTCTTGTCCTCTCTTGGAGGAGAGTTACTTCTTTTACATTTTTTTGTGTATTTGTGCATAAACCATATATGTTCATGTTTAGAATTATAGATTCTGACAGGCACATTCTGCTTGCAGAATATTTGTATTAATCTCAGTATCACACAGATTATACACATCAAACTAAGGAAACTGCATCTGGTAACACATACTCAGAGCAGACCTTGTATGCTTCCCTATCGTTGAGGCCTCAGCCCATGCGACTCTAGAGCAGCTGGAGGGTTATTAACTACGGAAATAATGGCCACCGATATCGGAACCGGCACCGCACTTATCTATTTTCCCGATCGCTGCAATGGGACCGCAATGCTGCATGACCCACGCTTGTTCCTCCCGCTGTACCACAGGCTCCTGCTGACTCACAAGCCAGCCTTACGGAGCTTAAGTCTCGCTGGAAAGTTTTAAAACACTCACCTGCGAGGTTTTCTACTTACCGCTGGTGGAGCTGCGCTCTCCAGCTCCGTTCAATGCGACATGCGTCGACGTAATGACGCGCATGCGCCTGGCGGGGCTTCTTCACGTAGTCACTCACGTGACTCCGAAGTAAAATACAATATAGTGAATTGATTGAAAATGTTGGCACCCCAAATCTGTGTGTAAGTTTTGGACTTCTGTGTTTAAACATGCATGGAACCAGTGGTCTTGATTGCACTTGGCAGGAAATCTGGGCTAATATGCTTTAGAATAGAAAGAGAGAGATACAACGTTATGCAGAGACTTGTAAAGTGATAGATTTCCCTGGCATACCTAGCACAAATTGCACTGTAGAACTTGAGTTTGTGTTTTTAGTTTATATTGTCTAATATACTGGGGAACCTGAATCAAAACTAGGCTTTGAGTTTGTGTAGAAGTAATTATAATTTTATCTTTTAATAAATTTACCCATTACTTACTTCTAGAAGTAACATGCCTTTAATACATATAATTTGAATTCATTTATATATGTTAAGATTTCAGTATATTAGTGTTTACCATATATGCTCAGACATTAACAGGCTATTTTGTTCCAGCTTGCAAGATTTCTGAGACATTCTGAGGTACATTTTCAACTTGCTGTTTGCATGAGGCTGGTTATGCACCTCTTTTGCCCATTTTAAAAATCTAACATTTTATGATAAATGTGTTGATTTCTGCTTGGTTGAACATTTAAAGATAAACTCCGTGCTATTAAAGACCCTCATGTAGTTCAAACTTAGACTGCAAGCTTCACCCGTAGCTATAATAAAAACCTAACTTTTTTTTAAGGTAACATGTTGCAATATATTTCAATTCTGAAAGATAGGCAGTTTACAGTATGGGGATTGTCCCTCTGTCGTGAATCTGTGTTGCGTTAGTCTGACCATAAGTATGCTCTTAAAGATTTTGCTTCCCTACAGTGTTTTATAAAATGGCATTTTGCCAATAAAAAGCTTCCTCTGTGGAACATTTGTTTTACATTATTGATCAGAGTATGAAAAATCATTAAAAAATATTAGTCCCATGTCAATTAACAAAATTAAATGCGAGATGTATGCCATGGAGTACATAAAGTTAACCTCAAAGTTGCAGTTTGGAACTCAGCAGAAACTATTTGCAGAAAAGAAAAAAAAAAGAAAAATAGGGCAAGCATTAAACAACGGCATGCCTTGAACATATGGTACTGCCAAGTGCACCCATTCCTGCACTTGATTTTGAAGTAAGCAACATAGTGATTTCCTCCTGCAAGAGTTTGATGATTTATATATTTTTGTTTTAATGGAATCCATTAGTGATGTTTGAGCAGCGGGTGTCACACTATTGAAACACCACTTAGCTTCTGTTCCACAGCAGAAACATTTCATTAGTAGCAGAATCTGTTTTTGAGCTCTGAATGACGATATTGTGCTGCATGCACTGCTTAGACCATATTGGATGAGTGCTTGTGAACAAACACAGATTTAACATGCAAAACAAAATGTTCAGACCCCAAGCCAAGTGTTTCAGTCTACCATTAAACAGTGATCACACATGATTAGTATGTTTAAAGATACAACACTTAATTTACTTATATCACACAAATATAAAACAAAAGGAACCAAAAATCTACTGGCTCTTTAAGGCTACATTATGTTCTTGCCTCTGGCCATGAAAACTCAATTTATCATTGCCCAACTAATAACAGTACCAATTTTGCTTATCATTTTGATATATATATATATATATATATATATATATATATATATATATATATATATATATATTGTGCACGATGGATTGTAACAATACTTCAGAATACTCGACAGCTCAAATCTTCTCATTATTTCACTTATAGTAGTTAAATCGGAAGGACGTAACAATGCAGGAATCAATACAGGTGATTGTCTGAAACAATCGGTGCAATTTGTCTCATTTACATAAGGCTTATTTAATTAAGGAAAAATATACAAGAATTGTATGCAGTATTTACTGATAAAGTTCTGCATATTCTTGTTTGGAATTTTCACATTATCCTGTTGCCCACTGCCTACATCTGGGAACAATAATGACAATCCAAATACTGTAGCCTCCTTACATACATAAGACTATACTGAATAAAAACAAATGGAGAAATAATAGAAAAGAACATCAGCAACAGCTTTTGGTTCAGTTTCACATTGCATTCAGGGATTATCTTCCTTCTTGGAAGTTCAAATTTATGTGGTTTGAATTTGTGGTCTATTTGAATGAGTGAAAACATATTAAAGAAAGGCTTTCTTTAAGAAATTAAATTGTCTTGCAATACTGTTTCAGTCATGTGGTATTTCCCTACCAGTGGCATGATTTGACTCATTCTGATATGCAGCTTTAATTATCTGATGGAGATCTGTATCAAATCACAATTGACAGCGTGAGGAATTTAACAGAGAAAAGTGTAGATCTGCACCTGATCTGATAGAATGAGATGGGTTAGGAATTGTGAAGTGAAGAATATGCGCATCTTTTAAAAGTGGAGAATTCTTGTGTTTGGCAGGTCATTCTTGCTTATTAATTCAATCAGCATTCACAATTTGATAGTGGACTATTTTAGGTGTGCAGAAATGAACACTGCATTTTTCCAATCTTAAATTCTCCGTGCAGATTTGAGCACCAAGTTGTTCCTAGTATTAAGGCAAGACAATTTGGTGCCTTTTTCCTGGCAGTTATCTTCCAAATAGATCTGAAGGTAACCTATATCCTGCCCAGGAGTAATCATGGATGGAAATAAAAGATGTTTGCTCTCAGAATAAAAAGAAGTAGCTTTAGAAAGTAGATGTGAAGGAATTTATTTTGTCAGAATGTGGAGAATCTGTGATATTCCTTGCCAGAGACAGCTGTGGAGGCCGTCATTAGGTATTTTTAAGGTGGAGATTGGAAAATTCTTGATCAGTACAGGTGTCAAGAGTTATTGGGAGAAGGCAGAATAGGGTTGAGAGAGAAAGATAGATCAGCCATGATTGAATGACGGAGGAGACAAGATGGGCTGAATGGACTAATTCTGCTCCTATGACCTATGAACTCTTCTGAGATAATATACAGAGATTCATTCTGTCTTGCAATTTATGAGAGAAAATTACTGGCTTACTTGACAAGAGAAATGTTTTATATTTGTTCATTCCTGGGTGTTGTGAGTTAAGCCAGAGGTTATTGTTCACCTTAGGTCATCCTTAAAATGCTAACACAATACTTTTTTCTTAAACTGCTAGAGAATACACATTGAAGGCTGTCTCAGGACACCATAAATAGACAGTTATCAGAATTTTACCCAGTGGCAAAGAAGAAATAACAATGTTTATTCAGGGAACATGTTGTATGCCTTGGAGGTGAACTAGGTGGTGATGATGTTTCAATGTACCTGCTGCACTTGTCTTTCTAGATTTGGGAAATTCTACCAAAGAAGTCTTGGAAAGTTGTTGCAGGGTGGTTTACCAATAACATGCAATGGGCATGAGATCCAGGAGCTAACTAAGTGGAAATGCACAAAATTCTTGAATTGGATTGAATTGCACTGGATGTTTCATGGTGCCAGGGAAAGAAATGAAGCAGTTCTGAAGGCTCCCTAAGGCTGAGGTCCCATAATAAACTTGGGACATAGAAAACTGGAGACAGTTGGAAAGACTCAGGAAGTTCAGCAGTTTGCTGAAATGTTGAGTCATTTGGTGGCAGCAGGTCAAATCACAGCTTAAATGGTGGAGTGAGCACAGTCCCCCCCAAATCACCCATCTCCACAACCCCTCAATCACCTTCTTCCGATGGGCAGCAAAATTTGCAGGACTCGCATCGATCTCATCAGCAGAACAAAATCATCTTTGATTCCAAGAGACTTTGTAAAAAGATGATGTTTGTAGGTTCATTGACCTCTGAAATTGTCCCCAATATGCAGGGAATAGATGAGAAAGTGGGACAATGTGGATCTAATATGAATGGGTGATGGATTATTTGGCATGGACCCAACTCAACTAAATTAAACTAGTTACTCAACTAAATAAGTGATGAATAGTAGCGCTGGTTGCCAAATTGAGTTTATATTTATGGATCTTGTGAAACAACTGTTGTAACTGGAGTCAGTGTAGGGAGCAAATAAAATCTTCTTGCATTTGGGGTTAACTAAACTGAATCGCAAATGAATACAATGGGAGCAGCAAAATGGGAGGGAAATCTCACCGTCTAAATATTTAATTTATTTTTGCACATTGAATAATTTTGGCATTGAATCAAAGCTGCCGTCATTGATTTGCATAGTCACCACTTCCCATTCCTGGTGGATAATTAAGCATGAAACTCGTTATCCAAAGAAGGGAAATAAGTTTTTCTTCTTGCTGTTCCCTTTTTTTGCAAGAGTGTGAAGGAAAATTGGGAATCCTCATCCTTGTACATGTCGCTCGTCATTCGATCAGTTACTCTCCAATTTTTTAAAGAATATCTTCATTTCATTGTACTGCACACTGCTTTCAAGCTGAAATGGCTCACAGATTTATTCGTCTCCTAACTGAGGATCTACCCTTAAGTCAAGCTTACCGTTGGCATCTTGACTATTTAATTTAATGAGGCGCAACCTCAAAAGACAAAAAGCTCCTCTTGCCAGCACATGGCACACTCACCTATCACATCAATCTCATGTATGCCGGAGAAGAAATAATTGCCACACTCGTTTCTGGTTAACCTAACTTTCTGTAGAAGGCTCCACATGCGTCCTGCCCACTGAAGATGCCGTGTATTCCCAACATATTTTCTTCCTCTCTGGGAAGATTAACTTCTTGGCAGCTATGGCAGGAAGTAAACAAGCTTCCTTAATTGTCACAGCAGTAAAGATGGTTTTATTTTGTTCTTCAAATATTTCAAAACAATAACCATTTATATGTGGTGACATCCATGCTGAAAAAAATATTATTTGCTGTTGACTTTACAGTCAATATCGGTTACAGATGTGAACCATTCATGCCATGAACTGAGAATTATTTCCAAGAATTAATAGTTGAAGCAGTCAGTGAGTAAAGCTTTTTCAATACTCTGGCATTTTTCAACTTATATATGTTGGCAAATCTCAAATGGAAACAATTTTAAACTAAAGGATTTTGTTATACTTGATCCTTGTCAAATCTTAGCCATGTCCCTCATAGTCCAGCTTTAGTAGGCTATGGACTTAATATGGGTAAATGGGATTAGTATAGATGGCTTCAATGATCGGACTGGATTGGATCATACGTTTTGTTGCTGTCCAAATCTATGACTCCAAAACAAAATTGAAAAAAAAAGTAATAATATGGAGAGTAAAATAGGGTGAATGTTTCAGGTTTCACAAGAAAGATAATTGACCTGAAATGGGCTGGACTTCCTGAATCTAGCCCATCATCTGAACTTGCTGCTTTAGGTACCGGCCCTTGTGCACCACCTTGTTCTGAATCTGGAGCGCTGACCATATGCAAGAGTCACAAGCTGGAATCCCGAGGCCACATCCTCACAGTGTCCAGATGGTCTTATAACAGCTCACTATTATCCAAAAGCCTGGAATGGTTGCTAAATACCATGGTTAGGAAATGTTCAGAGAAATACGGGTAAAACGTGGGCAGGTGTGGATGGGGCATCTTAGTCACCATGGGCAACTTGGGCCAAGGAGCCTGTTTCCATGCGGTGTGACTCTATGACTCCCATAACCAAAAGCATTTAAAGCCATTTTAAATAAGCTTAAGAAATAATACAAAAATTGGAAAAAATAACACACAGTGAAAAAAAATGTTATTTGACAAGAAAATCAAAGAAGAGGCAGGAAATCCCAATTCAATTAATAGGAGAAAGAATCACTGTTGCACACAGCTCCAGCGACTGGGTTAGAAGCTCACATTGGGTGCTCTTTGTGTTGATTTCAATGTTCTCAGGTGTGCACCAGTTTTTTTTCCTTACATTCTCAAAATGTCTTGGATGGTTAATGGGCTTTTGTAAAATATTTTTTTTAAATTACGGACATATTAAGGAGACAATAGACAATAGGTGCAGGAGTAGGCCATTCGGCCCTTCGAGCCGAATAGATTACAGATGGTAAATGGACGAAGCAGACTAACTGAGAATGGTAAAAGCTCTAGCAAGAATATGGGCTGAAAGGCTTGCTTCAATATTGTAGCGGGCAACTGGAATTAGTATAAAGAAGCAAAAAGATTGGGCATGGATGTGATGGGCTGAATGGCCCACATTTGTGCTGTAATCTCTATGACATTAGCATATGAAAATAAAGAAAAGTAAGTGACAAATAAAAGGAATTAAAGCAAATGTAAAGAAAAGGAAGAAAATAAACTGCACTGTAAATAATTTCTCCTGCACAGCTGTGCAATAAACAGCATTTCTGACGTACATTAATGTTGTTTAATTATTGAGCTATTTCGTCTTTAGTACTGTTTAAATATAATGCTTCATGGGCTAGATACAGATTATATATTTGTTGCAATGTTCAGGAAATGGAAGGTGAAAGTGAAAATAACTGAAATAGATTTGCAAAGGAATGAAAATAAGCGTGCAATCATTGTATTCACCAGATATCTCAAGGGATTCAAATCTGATCAATTAATTTTGTGGTGCTGTTATTTTTGTCGGCAAATAGGGCAGCAAATTGGTGCAGTTACTCCCATAAGTTACTTGGATAAGACTAAAAGTTGAAAGTCAGATAGACTACTGGAGAATATTCTTATTAATCTTCAAAAATAACTGGGGATCTCGTCCATACCTGATAGCTAGATAGGGTCTTGGCATAGCATCATATTGCAAAAATATCTCCTGCAATGCAGCATTCCCTCGGAATGCTGAAATGTCAACCTTACTTCATAGTTCACAAGTTGGTGTGAAAATTAAATCCACAATGTATGCCTCAAATGAAAGATGCACAGCCAACTGAGCCAAGATGATATTTGAAAAATAATAATTGCTGAAATTATAATAAACAGACACTGGTAGCCTTGGAAAGAAGAAACAGAACCAGTTATACCTATCACATTGTTCTACATGAAATAAGAGTGAAGGGAGCTTGTTATTCAATCGCATGCAAGTATCATCTCCAACATGACATTAATTTTGGGATCAAGAGTGACTTTTTACTGTCTTGCTTTGTTTTATTATTCTTGCAATGATTATAAAATGTCACTGGAATATTTATGTGTAAAACTCTCCTCTATTGGAAAAGTACATTGGGCTTGTGCCAGTTCACAAAGGACAGAATGTAAGTAAGAAACTATGAAAAATAATTTAATAAGCTCACTGATCTAAAACTGGTGCCTTCAATGTTGGTACTGGCCTACTCCTGAAGGATATGCTGGCTTTCTCGCACCCAACAGCAAAACAAATAAACAGAATCTAACTGTGAAAATGCAAAAAAAACCATCAATAGATAATTCGAATTAAAGAGCAATACCACATGGAAACATGCCTGGTGGTATAGTTTCCATCACAATAGTCTGTCCCCTGTGATGGACACAGAGGGATTAAGAGAGGGGGGGGGGGAGAGGTGTCAGAGATGGTACAAGCGAAGTTGAGGGCAGAGTGGTAATTAGTGGTAACGTTCAGTTACTAGTCCACTATCACTCACCCTGCCTTCAAATTCACTTGGACTAACTCTGTGACTCACTCCATTTTATTAACCTCTCTGTCTCCTTCACAGGGATAGACTGTCCTTGTTCCAAATGTATGTTGGCACTTTCCTCCAACTCTTTCTCCGCTACATTGACTGCATCGGGTCTGCCTCTTGCACTGACGGCAAAATTACAGGTCAGTGCCTATCCACGAAACCACCTCACAGTTTATAGTTTAATTTATTGTCACGTGTACCGAGGTACAGTGAAAAGCTTTTGACACATGTTATCCAGTCATCGGAAAGACAATACAAGCGAGCCATTTATAATGTAGAGATACATAATAATGGAATAACGTTTAGTGCAAGGTAAAGCCAGTAAAGTTCGATCAAGAGTCGAAGATCCTCCTCAAGATTCCAATCACCATCTAAACATTACTAGATCAATATGCAGCCGCTGCACACTTACAAAATAATGACAGAAGAATGTGGTGTGCTTTTGTTAGTGTCATTAAACTTGCCATGTTTCAGTCTTATGTATCTGCTTGAAGGATAAGCTGGTACAGTATGAGCAAATCAAGGCAAGCAACAGCTTGCATGTGGAAAGTGGTTGGAGATCTGAGTATTACCAGCTTTTAATCTTTTAATAATAATTTTGGATAATATGCAGGACTGATGAGGTATTGTCAATCGAGTGATGCAGGGTGAATCCAGAGGCCTGAGCCAGTTTTGAACACAGAGGCACACAATAAATGACACAATATTATCACAATACAAGGATCAACTGAAAATATAAGTATCTTAAGATAAGTTTTCCAGTTTTTTGTGGGCTTACATTAAACTATCTAGGCTGGTGGACCACATTGGTAGCTCATAATGGCTTGTATCCTCTATTTGGCCACTGAAATACACCTAAGCGCAAGACAAATATGTGGACAGTTCTGTTGTGGAGATATTCAGAGATAATACTGTGGTACTATCATTCACAAACGAGGAGGTGTGGTGGCTACATCAATGAGGTGCAAGCCCCCATCAGCCAGATGGTCAAGAGAGACTTGCACCAATTGCAATCAGGACTTACATGTAAAAAAAGAATTCAGATACCAAACTATGTGGAAAATGCACTTCCAGCTATAGCAGCGTGAACAATATTGACCTTGCCAGAACAGCTCTCAAATATAGTGCCTGGTGAAATTGAAATTAAAGATAGAAAATGCTGGAAACATTCGGCAGGGGAGCCAACAGTTCCTGAGAGTTTCCAGCATCTTTTGTTTTTATTTCAGATTTCCAGCATCTGCAGTTAAAAAAATAATAATTTGCAATTGTCTGATGAAGTTGATTTTTCACTCCACAGACAAGGGGTGGGGGAAGGGCTAGGCTGAATTTCCTCTGGGCTTTTCATGCAATTGTGAACAAAAAGGAGTGGGAGAGGCCCCCTGAGGATATTTCAACCGTGTATGTGTGTATATGAAAGGAAAGAAGTTGGTATCATCTTATGTTACAGCCAAAAGTCTATCTTTTTCATAATAGGTATAATAATGGAAATAAAACTTTGCACCACTAGCTCTCCTCCTTCTTCTGTGCTTTTACCAATCATTCTTAACGAAAGGATATGCTATATTAACATCTATTATTCTGCACTTCTATATAAAATTGTCATAAAGATTTGTCATTAAATGCTCCACATTAGAACCAAAGCAAAGGGATGGGGTACAAAAAATCCAGTCAAGATTGCCGGTTAAAGGATGAAAAATCCTTTATGACAATAAATGTTTTCCCTTCTACTTCATAACATTCAGAAATGTACTGAATCAATTTATAGATGTAAATAACTGTATATATTTTCAGTGCTCAAACAATTTAAGATAGGGCAGGGAGAAATTGAACAGAAAACATAATACTTACAGTACAGCATAGAAATCTTGGGATAATATCTTTTTTTTGTGTGTTTTTTACTCCTGCCAGGCCATAAACAGCTAAATTGGTGCATGGTAAGATAATTCACATTATCTTATAAAGCATTCCATGCAACTAACTAGCCACAGATGAGAGATAAGAATCAAAGAGCAGAGGAATGAGATCGATTGCAAAGTCCACAGCCCAGACAAGCATTCCTTCTGCTGTTTGTGATCATTGCACCTGCACTGAGGAAACATATTAAAGTCTGTGTCAGGACACCAGGTCATCAAGCTCCTAAAAAGCTTTTAACGAGAAAAGTGCTATCAAAACTCTGCAGTTTCAGTGGATGATGCGCTGACAGCTTCAAGTGGTGTTCTGGAGGGCTGGGATTTCTCTCCCTAGCCTGCTGTTCAAAATTTTAAATTTATGTTCTGAAATGCTCAAAGCTGTTCTTTTAATGGATTTGGTAGGGTTCAAACAAGATGGAGGGAATATTTAGAAGCAGGTTACAGGACAAAGATAAATCCACACAATATACTCGATATGTTGTGCTATGGAGAGATGTGACAACATTTGTTGGCTTACAATTTATTGTTCAGCTTAAGCCCAGTGGCAACATTCTTGTCTACAAGGCAAAAGGCCATGATTTCAAGTTCTACCCCAGAGGGTTAACAGAGAATCAACCTTACTTTGTACAGTTGAGGGAAAGCTGCACTGCCAGAGGAACTTTTTTTAGGACAATATTTTAAACTCAATCTACAGTATCCTGGCCAATGTTCATCCCTTCAAAACAGCTGCCAATGTGTAGGGTGGCTGTCTGAAACACCTAGCTCTTTGTAAATTGGCTGCAGGTTTGGCTAAAAATCAACAAAGCTTTTACTTCAAAAGCAATTCAATAGTTGATGTGCATGTTCTGAGAGTCAGACCAATGATTTAAATTTAAATACGAAACTATTTTTTACTCCAAAAATAAAACACTGGTAGTTCCAAAGCTTCGGGTTCCCAGTTCTTACTCTATGTTTTGTTCTACAACCTGTCAAATTCCACCATAATAAATAGTACATGTCACCGGTAATTTCTGCACCAAATGAAGGAATTATTGTAAAAATATTCTGATAAAATCTTACACATTTATTACATTTCTGCACACCAGGAAATTTGAAACAGAATAGCAATGACGTTATTATGTGAGAAATCATGGCCAAAACATGATGGGTTTCATATCATGAAGCTTACAGAGTTTCATGTGTCTTCTTGATTAGCTGTGTTGCTGTGATGTAATTGGGTCATATTGTGATATTGGAGTGGATCAGATGTCATTATTTACACCAACATTTTTAGCTTGTGTACATTATTTAATGCAGGAGAATGTTTTGGTAAATTAGAAGTGCCCGTTTTTGCAATAAACTGCCATTACTAAATGCATCCATATGCTAAAAAAATAATACATTTCATCTGCATTCTATCACTGGCTATGAAACCGATAACAACAAACATCTTGTATAAAACAAAAAAAAAACAAATTTGTGAAAAAAAGTTTATTGTCGCCGGTTTTAAATATACACAGAAATATAACAAATTATTGATTAATAAAAATAATTCAAAAGATATGATGCTATTTTAGTTTCATGGTTGTTCCACCACAATTATTCACTTGAAGCTGGGGAAGCATGTTCACTGCCACACAAGATAGACACAAAAAGCTGGAGTAACTGGGTGGGACAGGAGAGAAGGTGACATTTCGGGTCGAGACCCTTCTTCAGTGCCATACAAGTCAGCTGAGTGAGCAAGCAAGTCAGCAAGCATTGAGTGAGGATCTCAGAGCTGTCCCTGGAACCCAAAGGGATTTTGTTTAATGCTTCTTCTCCCCAACATGAAATAATCTGGTTTGCAATATGTACCCAATAAACTGGTTGGACAAAGATGGGAGATTATGTTTGCTGCAAGGCAATTCATGTTACAGTTCGCAATCATTCCTGAATGATTTAATGTTTTAGGACCTTCGATCTTATTTAGATGTTTTCCTCATTGATATTTTGACTCTGTTCTGGAATTCTGGTCCTGGGTCTTAAAATGGATACTCAAGAATGGGCAGCATGTTTTAGAAAGGAATGTGACTGTCTTACAACTGAGCCCTACCTTGGCCTTACCAAGCAACCATGTGCACACAGCTGTAACACGTGTTGGTAAATAGGAAGAGATATACCTTTGATAACACTTTATTGTGAGCAATGTAACCAGCTGTAAGTTGAGTCATGTCAGTAATCCACAGAACCTAAAACTAAGATTCCAAGAGAAACTCTCTTTGTGCTGCCTGCTCATTCTTAAACGACGTTATATTGAACGTTTATCTAATTGCGATCAGAGGTGGCTAGGGAATAAACTAATATGAGCAGGCACACCTAATAAACTTATTGGACAATGTCATTGAGAGTCATGATGTTGTTTTGCATCATGTCACAAGCAAGGGCATGCATTGAACCAATTTGGAGAAAGTTGTTGCTGCAAAGGGAATCCAAATTAATTATTAACATGGTTTCTACTTTTATTGTCTTGTGGAAGTCAGATCAGTTACACCATCGAATTGCAGTCTCCTTTATTCAATTGCCCCATGAGGTATATGCATCACCTTTCTCAACCTAAGGGTCAACATGCGCCATGTTGGTGTAAACATTGTGGAGGCTGGTGGACTGAGAAACTGGGAGATTGTTATGACAATCGGAGATGTGGAGATTATTATGTAGGGGTGTTTAGGAGGATGGAAGGCGCTGTATCATTGCGGGTGCCAGAGCTGTAATCAAAGTGAAAATCACAACGTTGCAACCTCTTGGGGAGGATTGGTAGTGGGGCAGTCATTTAAATTCAATGGGGGGATGTACAAAAGAGTAGATAAGTAATTTTCAGAACTTGTGTGTCTCCCATCTGGCACGGTTTTAAAACTGTGATATTGTTGGAACGAGACTAGTGCAGGCTAATATGGTCCGTTCATTCTTCAATAGCCCAATAGAAAAGTTGCACCGGGAATAACTTCATCCTATAATTTCATGGTTAAAAAAAAAAACTTTTCCCATTGATATTATTAATATTAACACTTTGTTGAGGAAGACAGAGGTAAGAGGACACACTATACCTACCTGAAAGGAAAAATCAGGTTGAGTAGAACTACCATGTAGTTGAAGTGATGATTTTCACCTCTTAAACTTGCTCAACCAGTTTGTTACCTGTTGAGCTTAACAAATACTAAAAAGAGAAGGGAAGAGAACTTACTGATAGGATAAGAGAAGAGTACCAAATTTATTCTTCAAGCATTCTTTGATTGTCACTTGACAGCATAATTTAGCTCATTTTGACATTAGGATTTGTTGTGCTTTATCTTAGTAAACATTTCACTGGGGTGAACAGGACTTGAGGAGGTGAAATGCTAAGGTGAATGATGAATATGAATGTGAATATGATTATAACATATTCATGAGAAACAAACTGTGGTCATACTGTATGTATTTTAGTTCAAAAACAAACATATTTTACTATTACAAATGTCCAATTAAATGTAATTTAAAATATATTTAACTTATTCTTATAGGTGCCTTTCCTTCCATGATTGAAACTTTGACTGAAATAAAAGTGCTTCAGATAGAGCATCAATTGGCAATTTCACTGAGACATGATCTCGGATGCTTGGAATCCTGGAATACTGTAAGCACTTCTGGATAACAATAATATTGGAAGGATGCATAGACTTTGAAGGGATTCCAGCAGAGATTAACCAGAATGAGATCTGCACTCAAGGGTTGAATTATGAGGAGAGGTGCACTCCCTGGAATTTAGGTTAAGTGTTAACTCGATTGAAGTGTACAGGGTATCAAGGGGAATGATGGGGTAGATAAAAAGAAACTATTTCCATTATAATTGTGCTTGTGGAGACTCCGATTTGGAGAACAGCCCGAAAATGTTAGAGCCAGATCTTTCAGGCGTGAAGTGAGGAAACACTTCCACATGCACAGGGTGGAGGAAATTTGGAACTATGTCGCACAAGCTGAAATTATAATGAGCTGAATTATTTACTTTAAATCTGAAGTTGACAACTTTTTTTTAATCACTGAAATTATTCACGGATATAGGGAACAGATAAATGGAGCAAATACACTGATCGGCCATCATCTCATCGAATGACATGTCAGGTTTGATGGGGTAAATGACTGTTATCCAGTTCCTATGTTCCTAATAATGAAATGAAACAGAAGTTTCAGAACTGTTTGTTTGTAGTCTCAACAAATCCCTAACGCTTATCCGTAGATTTCCCACCTCAAATACACAATGTGTTGGAGTAACTCAGCAGGTCAAACACCATCTCTGGAGGCCCAACCCACTAAGTTAGTCCAACACTGTGTTCTAGATAAGATTCCGGCATCTGCTGTTCCTTAACTGGAGTCAGGTCTAAAGTGACTCGTCTAGACGTGGGCTGATTTTCATCATCCAGAGTTCATCCAAAATATATCTATATCATATTCCTTTATTTCTGGTACTTGATTCCACAGAAACTCGTACTATATGTTGGCCCCTTGTGTTCGTATTTAAGTATTAGTTGCAATAGTAATTGAATATAGATTCAAGACAGAACTATATGAATCAGGTAAACACAAGGAACTGCAGATGCTTTTACATGGGGTCAGGCTCAGGAGAACATGGATAGATGACGTTTCAGGTTTTTTCATACTGATTGTAGTTGGTAGATGGGAGGGGGAGAGAGCTGGGAAGAGAGGTGGGAATAGAGCAAAGCCCAGAAAGTAATAGGTGAATATGGGAAAGGGTGGGAGATGTTTGGAAAAAAGCCTGAGTTGAAAAGACAAAAAGTGTGAGATAAGGAGGGAAGGATAGAAGAGACGCTTATATGAAACCAGAGGCAGGGACACAGGTGGAAAAGGATAGGGGGAGGGGGGGGATGAGGGGAAGTGGTGGGTGGGTGGGAGATGGGGGACGGGAGGGGGGGGGGGGGTATGGGATGGGAGAAATGGATGTGCATACAGGTGGAGTTCAGGCAGCAGTCATAAGCAAAGGCCAGGAAGTTCTCCATGTAAGTAACAATGGGACCAGAAACATGACCCAGTCTGTGCCATTTCTCTGGGACCATTGGAATTTGGTACTGGTGAGGGAGAGGCCCAATGTGAAAAGCCCAAAGACCTAAGCTCATTTATCCATACAGCCATCGGAAGAGTTAATAAATATGGCACCAACAGTAGCCCATTTAAAAAAATTTGGCAAAGTATTGAAAATTGTTTTAGCATCCTTTTGCTACACATTGTGAATTTTCATATTGAAGTGTATGTAAAAAGGAAGCTTAGCCTATCCTAAAACTGCTTTCCAATCCAAACCAAGGTGGGAGTTTTCATAACTGGTTGCATTCATTTAAGACAAAGTTAGCATTTACTGTCCGCCTGTAATTGCCCCTGAACAAAATGGCCTACACATTTCTTTAAAGGGCAACTAAGCATTGTGGGTCTAAAATTATAAATATGCCAGACTGGGTAAAGATGGCACGTCCTGGACCTGAAGGACATTAGAGAACCAGATTTCCGTTCAACATTCTTTTGTTTTGTTTTGGTCTTCATTACTGAATCCAGATTTTATTCCAGATTACTTGAATTCAAATTCCTTGGATGCCAGGATGAGGTTTAAAATTAAATCTCATGTCTTCAGATATGGAGCCAAGTAATTTACTGTGGTACACATTTTATAACTCAGTCTAAAAGAATCCAGAACCTCACATGAATCTTTTTCAGAATTACACCATGTATTGCTATTACTTGGCACTATTAAAGTGTTTGCAATCTTGAGCTATGTTGTTTTACACTCATTGCCACAGGACCTGAGGATTTTTATAAAAATGGCCCGTTTATTCAAAGGATGCATTTGGCTTGTCAACACGGGACTCCTGCAGCTTCTTGATATGTTTGTTATATTATTTACGTATTGAATTATGTTAACATTTTGATAAACGTATAATAAAATCAAAACCTTGTGAAGTGCTGTCCTTACACATTTCAATTACGTGAATGCTGTATGATGTGAACCAGAGATAAATAATATCTTACAAATAGAAAAATTCCCTTTGTGAACAAATGGTCATGTAGCGTATTCCCTAAGAAAATGTAGAAATCTATCTCGAAGTGGAGAAATTGAATGTTAACATAGAAACATAAAAAATAGGTGCAGGAGTAGGCCATTCGGCCCTTCGAGCCTGCACCGCCATTCAATATGATCATGGCTGATCATCCAACTCAGTATCCTGTACCTGCCTTCTCTCCATACCCCCTGATCCCTTTAGACACAAGGGCCACATTTAACTCCTTCTTAAATATGGCCAACGAACTGACCTCAACTACCTTCTGTGGCAGAGAATTCCAGAGATTCACCACTCTCTGTGTGAAAAAATGTTTTTTTCATCTCGGTCCTAAAAGATTTCCCCCTTATCCTTAAACTGTGACCCCTTGTTCTGGACTTCCCCAACATCGGGACCAATCTTCCTGCATATAGCCTGTCCAACCCCTTAAGAATTTTGTACATTTCTATAAGATCCCTCTCAATCTTCTAAATTCTAGCGAGTAAAAGCCGAGTTTATCCTGTCTTTCTTCATATGAAAGTCCTGACATCCCAGGAATCAGTCTGGTGAACCTTCTCTGTACTCCCTCTATAGCAAGAATGTCTTTCCTCAGATTTGGAGACCAAAACTGTACGCAATACTCCAGGTGTGGTCTCACCAAGACCCTGTCCAACTGCAGTAGAACCTCCCTGCTCATATACTCAAATCATTTTGCTATGAATGCTAACATACCATTCGCTTTCTTCACTGCCTGCTGCACCTGCATGCCTACTTTCAATGACTGGTGTACCATGACACCCAGATCTAGTTGCATCTCCCCTTTTTCCTAATCGGCCACCATTCAGATAATAGCCTACTTTCCTGTTTTTGCCACCAAAGTGGATAACCTCACATTTATCCACATTATACTGCATCTGCCATGCATTTGCCCACTCAACCAGCCTATCCAAGTCACCTTGCAGCCTCCTAGCATCCTACTCACGGCTCACACTGCCCTCCAGCTTCGAGTCATCCCAAACTTGGAGATGTTGCATTCAATTCCCTCGTCCAAATCATTTATATTGTAAATAGCTGGGGTCCCAGCACTGAACCTTGTGGTACCCCACTAGTCACAGCCTGTCACGAAAAGGACCCGTTTACTCCTACTCTTTGCTTCCTGTCTGCCAGCCAGTTCTCTATCCACATCAATACTGAGCCGCCAATATCGTGTGTTTTAACTTTGTATACTGATCTCTTATATGGGACCTTGTCAAAAGCCTTCTGAAAATCCAGATATAACACATCCACTGGTTCTCCCTTATCCACTCTACTAGTTAAAAGTGAAAATCGGTTGGGAGAGGGGTGGTTTGTCTCACCTGCACAATCGACACTGAAGAGATTAAGGGAAGCAGAGACAGTGGCTTCATCCAGTGGTTGTAGACTCTGCAGCGCCCACCTCACCATTGAGGCCTTGACACTTCCTGGGAGGAATGAAAGGAAGTAGATCGGAACATACACCAGGAAGCGAAGATTACGAAGTATTGGTGTCAGAACTTTGCCCTGCGGTGACTCGGCCATTCGTTCAATTGTTGGAAAAAGTAATATCGCTTTCAGAACCTATGGAAGCAGTGAGAGGAAACGCAAATAAGTAAAGCCTCTGGCACTATCAAATTCTGGAACCAGGGCCCTCGTTTCCCTCCTTTTGAAGTGGAGCGAGGTTTGTCAGGTACATTAATAACCTTTGCACATAATTACCGGCTGCTTGAAATGCCTGAACTAGATAAACTGGTAGCTTGGCAACACTGAAAGCTGTTGTCAAATTCCAAAGAAAAATGGTTCATAACTTACTAATTTAGGAGGTATTGAACTGCCACAGGAGACAATGCACAGAAACACAGGGCATTCTTTTTACGTTTTACAAATACATTTTAACAGAATTTCAATCAGCTGCACCTAATTTTTTAAATATGTTCCAGAAAAGTAATTGGTTAATTGTAAAATAATATTAAACTTTCACTTTTAGAAATATATTATTAAATGTTTGAATATTAAAGAAATTGAGTGATGTGCAGTTTGGCCAACAAATCATGTATAGATAAAAGATCAGGCATGATCTTCCTGAATAGCAGAGGTCTGAGGAGCGAATAGTCTTTTCCAGCTTCTAATTCTTATGGTCATGTATCCTCTTGAAAGTAGGTGAATCATAGAACAGTTCTTTCCTTTTTGTTTCAATTCATTGGGATGGAAAGGTTACGGATTTCAAACCAGTGTGATGTATAGTAAATACAGGTATCCAAAATATGTTGATTGTGCTTCATTCTTTGGGTACAAATCAGCATTGCTGTAAAGTTGTTGGTAAGATTAAAGGATAAGACGTAGCTCTAATAATCATTTGTTCATCAAATCTTTTTCGCAATTTTAGTATAGTTTAGAGATACAGCACGGAAACAGGCCCTGCCGTCTACTGAGTCCGCGCCGACCAGTGATCCCCATACACTAACACTATCCTAAACACTAGGGACAATTTACAATTTTACCAAAGCCATATTAACCCACAGACCCGCCCATCTTTGGTGTGTGGGAGGAAACTGGAGCACTCAGAGAAAACCCACAGGGAGAACGTACAAACTCCGTAGTCAGGATCGAACCCGGATCTCTGGCGCTGTTATGCCCCTGTCCCACTTAGGAAACCTGAACAGAAACCTCTGGAGACTTTGTGCCCCACCCAAGGTTTCCGTGCGGTTCCTGGAGGTTTCCGGAGGTTTTTGTCAGTCTCCCTAATGGTCGAGTGGTTTCCGTTTTAAAAATCGGTAATTTTTTAGTCGAAGCCGGTTGCAATGCTAGTTGAAGGTGGTTGCCGGAGGGCAAAAACCTCCTGGAACCTCCGGGAACCGCACAGAAACCTTGGGTGGGGCGCAAAGTCTCCAGAGGTTTCCTAAGTGGGACAGGGGCATAAAGCAGCTACTCTGCACCACTGTCTCGCCCTTTCTTTCATTCCATACTTCACATTGAAGTAAGTGTCCTCATTGGACTATATAAAGTAAGGAAGTGCCTAGATTGTGTATGTAGTAAGAAACTTGCTCCATTAGCAGAGCTTCTCTGTCGCTGGATAGCACATGTTTATGGTAAGGGTCAGGAGACTTTGAGCAGGTTTAAGAATGCATTTTTTCATCCAGAGGGTCGCTGAAATTGGGAACATATTGCCTGGTAAACTAACGGAGGCAGGAACTCTCACGACATTGACTAAGTATTTAGATGAGCACCCGAAATGCCATGGCATTGAATGCTGCTGGTGAGTGCTAGGAAATGCAATTGGTATACATGGAACATAGAAAAGTACAGCCGGGGAACAGGATGGCACAATGTCTGTGCCGAACATAATGCCAAGATAAACTAATCTCATCTGACTACAGATGATCTATATCCCTCCATTCTCAGCATGTGTGGCTTTCTATCGAGGTAGTTTAGGGTCATCACTGACATGAGAGGCTGACGTACCTGTTTTGATGCTATATGGGTCGTTAATGCTGTATCCACTGCATTGCTACGGACATACCTGTCCCTTATCAGCGATGTTGTGAGCCACTTTGCTTTTCAAGAGAGAGGGAAACTCAAAGGCAGCTCCATTGCAACTCATAAATGACTGGCGGTTTGTTTTGGATGTGAGATGTGGACCCGAGCCTTGCCACAGCATTGTGCGAGGGTGGGATAAAATATTAGGGAATAGGTCTCGAATTGTAAATATTGCTGGCAACTGATTTTAACCTCTGATGTAAGAGCATTGAGCTTCTATTGGCACTTCTTCCAGCTCCTCAGGGCATGAATTTTGGCACCAATCTCCAAAGGCATCTGGTCTCATTGTCTTGTGACAGTGCTTCCTGAGGCCCTCCTGTGATTACAGGAAATTTCTCCTTCCTTCTCCACCAGTGCAGTGCCTGAAAACCTTGATCATCCCAAGGCTCACACACTTTGTACATTTTGCATTGTTTTCAAGTTCAAATTCACTTCTTGCCCAGCTCCTGATCAAGGATAATGTACTTCCCATTTTGAAAGGTACAGGTTTGGAGGGATATGGACCAAACACGGGCAGATGGGACTAGTGTAGCTGGGACACATTTGCTGGTGTGGACAAGTTGGGCCGAAGAGCCTATTTCCACACTGTATCACTCTATGACTCTACAGACTTGGATTTAGCAGTGCAGGCTAGTTTTAGAAAATGTAGAAAACATTACCCTTGGGCCTATTACTGAAACATTCATGTGAAGGATGTTGCAACATAGCTATTATTCGAAGGAGCTGGCAGCATAATGGCATTATGCTTCCTGCATTTTAATCAGAGGTGTAGGTTAATCGTGCAAGGGAATCCCTGCATACGCTCACGAATTAAATCTCATGAAACTTCTCCAAGATTTGGTGGAGCAACGTCAGATAGGGTGTAACAATTTTAAGTTATTACAGAAAAACTGAAAGTCCATGTAATGAAAAACAAAAGTGATCCCATGAGCACAGTCGCCACTGAGGGGCAATGGTCTGCACATGAACGTCCTGTGCCCTCACAAAGCACGCTAAAGTTCTGCAATTGGTTTGGGAAGTGGGACTTGGTGATCTCGAGGAATGGAAACCAAGGGGTGGCTGATGGTGGTGATGGAGATTCTATTTGTGACAGTCACTGGTTGCTGTTTTTGACATTCACAAGAGGCCCTACAGTAGCTGGGCGAGGGAGGTTAAAGGAGCCAATGGCATCACTCTGGGCAAGGCCAACCTCTACTGGTCCAGTGCTACAAGATCTTTATGTGAGAATCTAAGAAATTGTATATGGGACCAGATCAGACTTTTCAGAGACTTGGAAGTTGCAAGAGCTTCGTCCGCTGGACTGGAGGGTGGCAGCTTTGTCCGACCCGGGTCGCGGAGTTTGAATCGGCCCGTTCACGGAGCTTGGAATCGGCCGCGGGACTTACCATCACCCAGCGGGGGGCCCCAACATCGAAAGCCTGGATCGCCTCAACGCAAGCAAGGAAGAGATAAGCAAGGAAGAGATAAGACTTTAAGACTTTTTGCCTTTCATTACAGTGAGGAGGTGCCTGGAGATTCACTGTGATGGATGTTTGTGTTAAACTGTGTTAATTGTGTGTTCTAACCATATAACATATAACCATATAACAATTACAGCACGGAAACAGGCCCTCTCGGCCCTTCCAGTCCGTGCCGACCATTTGTTTTCCCCTAGTCCCATCTACCTGCACTCAGACCATACCCCTCCATTCCCTTCACGTCCATATACCTATCCACTTTACTTTTAAACTGTTCTGTTGCTTTTTTTTCTGTCATGACTGCAAGGTACGCAATATCATTCAAACTATTGTTTTGAATGACAATAAAGGAAACTCTAACTCTAACTAAATAAACTGAACTAAACCAAGAAGGTACGTGAAATAAAAATATCTGAGGAGTGATAACTGGGCTTTTATTTTCTGTTAAAATACGCTTAGCAATTTCAAAATAACAAAGAGACTGTCTTTAGCCCTCAGTTGAGAAAGTTAGGGACCAGTTTAATCAAATTAAAAAAATCTACAACAAATCTCAATGGAGAAACTCTTTAAATCTGCATATGTTGTATTGCATCAACCACTTATCAGAGAAAACAGTTAAGATGTTTGATGTAGTTCATACCTATTATATGCCAATAGAAATCCTCTACATTTTTTAGAGACAGCATAATGATATACTTAATGGTGAACTGCAGTGCAATTTGACAGTATGTCACATTAATCAAAATTTCTTTCAAGCTGTTCAGTAAAACCTACAAGCAGCAACACGGGGTCAGGATACTTAACGTACTCATCATTTCTCTGGATACTGTGAAACCACATGTATGCTTCTAAAATCTTCCTGTGGGTGAGCTGATGAACACATTACTGAGATGGGATGAATATAAATTGACAATCTGATTTATTCCACCCAAAGGTTTAGAAGGTTTCAAATGTATTTTATTGTCATGTGTACCAATTAAGGTACAGTGATACGCAAATTACCATACAGCCACACTCAGCCATCCAAAAAAAAGCAACAAGACACACAACTACATAAAGTTTAACATAAACATCCACCACAGCAGATTCCCCACATTCTTCACTGTGATGAAAGGCAATAAAGTCCAATCTTCTTCCTCTTTATTCTTCCGCGTTAAGGGCAGTCGAACCATCCATCGGGGCGATCGAAGCTCCCGTGTCGGGGCGCTCAAAGCCCCTACGTCAAAGCCCCCGTGTCGGTGCGATCGAAGCTTCGGCGGCTTGGAGCTCCCGAAGTCGGTCTCTAACCAGAGACTGTGAGCTCCACGATGGTAAAGTCCGCAGGTTCCCGCGGTTGGAGCTCAGAGGTTGATCCCTGGCAAGGGATCGTGAGCTCTGTGATGGTAAGCCCACAGGCTCCACAGAGCGGTTGGAGCTCCAGAAGTCGGTCTCCAGCAAAGGCCGTCAACTCCTCGATGCTGCAGTGCGGACGGAGATATGATTCGGAAAAAAATGTTGCATCTCCGTCAAGGTAAGAGATTAAAAAAAGTTTCCCCCAAACCTACCCTCCATATAAAACAAGCTAAAAAACACAAAAAACATTCATTTAACACATACTATTAAAACTACGAAGAAGGAAGGGACAGATTATTGGCGAGGTGTGTAATGAGAGTAACAATTACAGTGAAGATTAAGATGGTAACTACAAAAATCAGTCACCACGAGCCAGATTGCACTGACAATAGCCTGGCCCCACAGCTCCCACCAAAAAGCTGTAGTGTTTATCTTAATATTTTAAATTAAATTACAGGACTTGAATGCATTTTATGTGAATTGGCTATTTCCTAAATTTGTATTAAGAATTTTCGGTATTTAAATTCTCTATATTTTCTTCAAATGTTTCTGAACATCTCTGATTATTAGAAATAGAGACATACTGCAAAGGCATTCTGACAGCAGAGGCGTCAGCAGCTAGTCCATGTGCTTTGTGGACAGAAACTCACTATCTAGACTAGATGCTGCTTATGCCTTGAACTGCCTTGCAAAGTAACCAAGGCTGTGATGCCAGCAGGAACTTAAGATTTGTATAGCCACAAAGGTTTAATGCAACCGTGTCTTTAACACAGCATGGGCAAGCTTGACTGTAATCCAGTCAAATTGTTTCTGTTATTGGGCTCAATAAATTCACGGCCTGTAATCCTTCTGAACGTGGGCAGAATAACCTCAAGGGCAACCATCTCCCTATTAAGGGGCTGTCCCACTGCGGCAACCTAATCCACAAATTCAAAAGGGTATCTTCGACCTTCAAGCTCGAGGGCACTCACCTGGAAAACCTCGAGCTCGATTGACCGTCAGCGATAAAACCGCGAACTGGATCGACCGACCGCACACACACACACACACAACACAAAGGCGGGGGCCAGGGAAAGTAGGGGAGCGCTGTAGTCCTTTGGGGGGGGGGGGGGGAGAAGAGGAGAGAAGAGGAGAGAAGGGGAGAGAAGGGGGGGAGAAGGAGTGGAGACACTTTTAAGAAGGATAATAAAGTTTACGGGGCATTTTACCTACCGGTCGGTTTTCCTTGGTCCTGAAAACTCCAATGAGCCAATTAAAATGCCCGGTCAGCGAAGGAGATTGCCTACGGCTGCCCTCGACTGCCTGTAACTAAATAGCGGTACCACTCCACTGCACTACGAGTTAAAAAGAACCATGCCAACCAATTTTTACTTGTGGAAAATCTTTCAACATGCTGAAAAAATTCCGCAACCTAATTGCGGCCGCGAGTATGCGGGAACTTCCCTCGAGCATGAAGGAGAGTTCCAGTGACCTCATAGGACCTCACAATGCTACTGGCGACCATGTTGCGAGTTTGAGTCGAGGGCAAACTCTTCTAAACTCGCAGATTAGGTCACCGCAGTGGGACAGCCCCTTTAATTTGTCCCAGATTTTTCATAAATAAAGTTATCTTTCGATCCTTTACTTCCTAGTTACGTATAAAACTGTGTATTGATCAGTGACTCTCAACTCCCCTTGCCTGGGAATTGGTACTGTTAACCTACTTACCATTCCTCTTGGATGTGCAGTCACTGAAACGTACCCAACTGGCAAGAATGACTAGAACCATGCTATTAAGATTAGCATGAATACATGCAGGACAGTCAAAATGATCTTTAATTTTTCAAGTTGCAGTGAGATGTAGGATGCAACTCTTCATGTACAGATCTGGGCCACTCTCTCAAGTTCCTCGTGCCTCATTGATCATTTGTTTTTGGAGGTTGGATGGTTACATTTGCAAGTTTAGTTTAGTTTTGTTTCGAGATACAGCACGGAAACAGGCCATTCAGACTACCGAGTCTGCACTGACCAGCGATCACTTACACTAGCAAAACCTACGCATTATGGACAATTTACAATTTTACCAAGACCAATTAACCTACAAACCTGTATGTCTTTGGAGTGTGGGAGGAAACCAGAGCACCCGGAGAAAACCCATGCGGTCACTGGGTGGATTTTGCAGACAGCACCCGTGGTCAGGATCGAACACGGATCTCTGGTGATGTAAGGCAGCAACTCCACCGCTGTGCCCTTGAGTGTTGAAACAGAGTTGAAACAGTGCTGACTGCTTCTATGCAGGAAAGATATGTTTATGCATTGCCCAGTACCCAAGTTGGTACTCGTATCCTTGGTTCTTGGCAAGGAATGCAGTAGTTTTAGGACATGCTTCCCAAAGCACCTTAAAGATGATGGCGCATGCTTATCAAGTAGCAGGGAGAAGGGACGGAGAGTAAAAGATGCATGTTTATATCATCTGTAGAATGGAAGATAGAAAAGATCACAAGGGAAGGAGAGAATGAGGAAACTGTCTTCAAATGATTTAACACAGCTATTGTTCATGGACTATCTAGTCCCCATTCTAATATTTTCCCCTTAGGTGGTAAATACATGCAGGGTGTGCCTATCCTCTCTTCGTTTGCTCTTGCAGTTTGTGCACCATCCTTCTAATCAATAACATGCCAATTTCCACCCTAAAAAGTCAAAATACCCCAATAAATCAGTGGGTCAGAAAGCATCTGTGGAGGAAATGGATAGGCAAAGTTTCAGGTCGAGAACTTTCTTCAGCCAAAGAAAGGTCCCGACTCGAAAAGTCACCTAACCATGTCGCAAATGCTGTCTGACTCACTGAGCTACTCCAGTATTTTGTGTTTTGCATTCTGAGAATATGCCTGGGAAAAGTCTGCAGATATGGGGCAGCCTTCCTCTTCTAAGGCCCTCTCTATCAAGGCCCCCACTTTGAGTATCTCAGTGAAAACCACACACTCTTCTATTGTGTCATTCTTTATTGTTTTCCTGGTCATATTCATTTCCTGCACAGCTGCCTACAATATAGAAATCTCAAAATACTGCAGTCTGGCGCCAAGCCAGTTATCAATGAGGCTGACTACTTCAGATATTGATCCCCTATGGAAGTGTCCATTCACTGAACATTGGGGTTGGTTGCTGGATCCAAATGAACAGATTGCACAGAGTTGGCTTGCTCCCTCTTTGCTATCCTTTATTGCGAGTTACCAAATTTAGTCACGTCTTTCACTATAATGTTAATTTGCCCCTTCGGGATAAACCTGGTTTGCTGGCCAATGTTTATTATGGAGGAACTGTGTTAAAGTGAATGGACAACCTGTAAACAAAGAGAGAAAGGTTCCAATCTGAAATGTTACCCATCCATTTTCTCCAGCGATGCTGTCTGACCCACTGATTTACTCTAACATTTTGTGTTATCTTTGGTATAAACCAGTATCTGCTTGTCCTTTTTATTACGTAAACAAAAGGAGTTGTACTTTATAGCCATAAAGTAAGAATTCGGAAATTAAACTAAAAATATTCTTTAAAATCCAGACATTATCACCTTTGTCCAAGTGCTTTCCACAATGACCTCATTTCCAAAACTGAAATTAAATCTGTACAATCTACAGATTTCAAACAGTCCACTTTTGATACATGATAGTAATTGAAACCACAATTCCATTTGGATAGAAGACAGGAAACGTTCTTAAACTTTTCAGGTGTTTCGTTTTGATTTTAGATAGAAGATGGACAATATTAGTTCATTTGTGCAGCACATATCTATCCTGCATTTCATTTCTATTGATTTTGTCATGCTTCGTAATATTATTTTCAATCCATATATTATTGTATGTAAAGTTTTAGTTGTAGTAGCATATATAGAATAACTTCATTTAATTTTGCCAATTGGGATTATACCAAATGTTGTCACTAGGTGGAACAAAGACCAATAGCAATTGAACATTGCTGCTTTCATTGAAGGTTTCTAAACTTTTAAGATACAAAACATTTACGCTAGGTGTGTGTTTGTTCTACTATTACAATGAATAAATGAAATATACTTATCTTCAACATCTCCAAATATTAGTTTACTCTAAGGTCAGTGTAGAATTGGGTTTCATAAAGTATGTTTCCATCAAGTATGCATCTTTCCATCACGTGAATGGAAAACATGCAAGTAAAGAATATTGAAGATTTTATGATCAGATTGATATGTTGCATTTTCAACTGAAATTACAGATGATGCATCCATTGAATTGCACAAACTGCATTCTGTGAATTCCTCTTATCTCCACTCCTTTCACATGTCCTGCATGTTCCGGTGCTTGTGGACAAATAAGCAAACGGCATTGCCTCATCTGCTTAACAAGAAGCATTGTATGGGGAGAATTGAGTCATTTTCAAGTTGGCAACTCATAACGAGTGAGGTGCGATAGGAATCAGTGCTGGGTGGAACCTGCTTACAATGTATATTACTGATTTTAGAGGAAGTAAATGTACTACAGGTCCACAATCGACTTTCCGGCAACTGGTGGTCCGGCACATTCTTTAATTTGGACAAAGGGTGTGCATTTTGCATTTTTCAGCTTGAAATTGTGCAATATAGTGCATACTGTAGCGAGTCTTTTAACTGACACTTGAACGCAACATTTATTCTTTAAATTGGATTAGTTATGAATAAAGTTAGGCTAAATTACAGTCTTAATTACATTCCACAGTAGAGCAAGGCTCTGATCAACAGGTGCAGCACATGAATGACCTTAGTATATTCATGTATGGAAATCAGATTATAATTCATGCTGTTATGCATATATATATACTAGACTAAGTGGGACCCGTTGGGTCCCATGTTCACATGGGAGGGTTGGTCCCCCGACGCAATATTCCACCTCTCCACCAATTCCAATATTGGTGGCCAGTGGGGGGGCTTTCTGGAGTGCTGGTATGGGTTCTTGGGGTGGCAGCTCAGTCCCTCAAGCCTGATGTGCTGGCAGCTCACTCACGGCTGGTGGGCTGGCAGTTAACTCATGGCTTGAAATTCCATTTCAAGCAGGGTGCAAGGGCACCAAATTTAAATCCATTTTCCTACCATTTCAAGCAGGGCGCAAGGCCACCAAATTCAAGTGCAGTTTCCTACCACTTCAATCAGGGTGCAAGGCCACCAAATTCAAGTGCAGTTTCCAACCACTTCAAGCAGGGTGCAAGGTCACCAAATTCAAGTGCAGTTTCATACCACTTCAAGCAGGGTGCAAGGCCGCCAAATTCAAGTGCAGTTTCATTCCACTTCAAGTAGGGTGCAAGGCCACAACATTCAAGTGCAGTTTCATACCATTTCAAGCAGGGTGCAAGGCCACCAAATTCAAATGCAGCTTCATACCATTTCATGCAGGGTGCAACACCACCACATTCAAATGCAATTTCATACCATTTCATGCAGGGTGCAAGGCCACCACAATCAAATGCAGTTTCATACCATTTCAAGCAGGGTGAAACCACCATAAAACCACACAAAACACCAAACTCACAGTTCAGTAGACATTCAGTGTGTTCAGTTGATTCACAGCTCAGACAGAGTCGTGACATCTCCCTCCACCATCATGCAGAGACTGAGCCACACCCACACTGCTGGGTTTTATAACCCCTCCCCCTCCCACCGAAAAAGGTGTGGCCTTCATGGCGTGATTGACAGGAGAGAGATTATCAACATTTTTTAAACACTAATAACACTTTTATTTTTCATTGATGGGAAGAATCCTCTGCACTTGCTGAGAATGATGGTCAAAAATCACAGCCATACGTGGTAGCGTATTATCTAAAATCAATATACAGTGCAAACAGGAAGTTACCCAAAGCACACAACCCACCATTGGCAGTAAGTCGTGCCTTTTTACTTCAACCCGAAGCAGCCAAACCACCATTTGCAGGAAGTAGTGCCTTTTAACTTCAACCCAAAGCAGCCAAACCACCCAAAGCAGCCAAACCACCATTTGCAGGAAGTAGTGCCTTTTAACTTCAACTCTGAAGAAGGATCTCGACCCAAAACGTCGCCTATCTCCTTCGCTCCTTAGATGCTGCTGCACCAGCTGAGTTTCTCCAGCCTTTTGTGTACCCTCGATTCTCCAGCATCTGCAGTTCCTTCTTTAACACATTTGCAGTAAGTAGTTCCTTTTTACTTCAACCCAAAGAAGCCAAACCAACATTTGCAGTAAGAAGTTCCTTTTTACTTCAACCCGAAGCAGCCAAACCACCATTTGCAGTAAGTAGTGCCTTTTAACTTTATCCAGAAGCAGCCAAACCACCATTTGCAGTAAGCAGTACCTTTTAAATTCAACCCAAAGCACCCAAACAACCATTTGCAGGCAGTGCCTTTTTACTTCAAACCAACCATATTTTAATTTTCAAACCACATTAAGGGCACTCACAGTTGAGTAGACATGTGTTCAGTGTTATTCAGAGCTCAGAGAGACATGACCCTCTGTCTTCCTCCATCTTGCAGAGACCGAGTGAGGCACACCACTTCCGGGTTTTATAGTCCCTCCCCCCTCCCACCAGCAGGGGCAGCAGAGAGAATGGCAATTAAAAAAAAAACATTAATATATCTCTGATTTTTCCTCGATGGGAAAATCCTCCGGTCCAGGTAAGCGGAGCGGGGCTCTGAGCATGGTGGCCAAAAATGACGGCCGTAGGTGGCGGCGTTCTCTCGGAAATCACAGCGCAGCGAGCCACGAGCGGTCAAGATCAGACTTTTAGTAATATATATATATACACACACATATATGCATAATATTTAATCAAGCATATGTTCAATTAAATTAAGATATATATGTAAAACATATATATGGAAACAGGCCCTTCAGCGCACCAAGTCCACACTTACCAGCAATCTACCATACACCAGCTTTATCCTACATGCCAGGGATAATTTACAGAAGCCAATTAACCCACAAACCTGCGCTTCTTTCGGATGTTGTAGAAACCGGAATATCCAGAGAAAACCCATGTGGTCATAGGGAGAATGTACAAATTCTGTACAGACTGCACCCGTAGTCAAGATCAAATCTGGTTATGTGGTGCTGTAAGGCAGCAACTCTACCGGTGCGCCACCGTGCCACCCCATTAAATTCTTTTTTCTGTAATATATTTATTATGGTGTCACGTCAATAAAGATGAACACATGATTCTGATTTCTGCCCTTAGTTGGATAACGCACATCACCAGTCATTGTGTTTTACATCTAGGGTACACAAAAAGCTGGAGAAACTCAGCGGGTGCAGCAGCATCTAAGGAGCGAAGGAGATAGGCGACATTTCGGGTCGAGACCCTTCTTCAGACTGGTCAGAGATCAGGGAAACGAGAGATATAGACGATGATGTGGAGAGATAAAGAACAATGAATGAAAGATATGCAAAAAAGTATCGATGATAAAGGGAACAAGTCATTGTAAGCTGTTTGTGGTGTGAAAATGAGAAGCTAGTGCGACTAGGGTGGAGAGGGAGATAGAGAGAGAGGGAATGCCAGGGCCCGAGGGCTGAGGGAGAGGTGGGAAGGGGAGGAGACAACAAGGGTTAACAGAATTGAGAAAATTCAATATATGGCCAGTTTTCAACCTCTTCAGTCTGAAGGTCTCCACCCGAAACATCACCCATTCTTTCTCTCCAGAGATGCTGCCTGTCCCGCTGAGTTACACCAGCTTTTTGTGTCTATCTTCAGTTTAGACCAGCACCTGCAGTTCCTTCCTATACTCTTTGTTAAGCGAAACAGGTCCTATTTTCATAATATTATTCACCTCAACTAAGTATTTTCTTCACCTCTGTTGCTGCAGAGAATACAATCCCAGTTATCAAATCTTTCTTCAAAGTGAAAAAAAAATTCCAGCCCTGCCAACATCTTCATAAATCGCCCCTGGATCCTTCCCGGAGCAATTGCACCCTTTCTACAAGGTGTCATAGTCTTACATCATGGAAACAGGCCATTCATCCCAACTTGTCCATGCAGATCAAGATGCCCCATCTAAACTAGTCCCATTTAAGTGTGTGAGATCGTGTGTCAGTGGGTGTGAAGGTGTATGTCAGTGTGTGTGAGGGTGTGTCAATATGTGTGAGAGTGTGTGTCAGTGTGTATGAGAGTGTGTGTGTGAGGGTGTGTGTGAGAGTGTGTGTCAGTGTGTGTTTGTCAGTGTGTGTGAGAGTGTGTCAGTGTGTGTGAGTGTATGTGTGAGTACATGTGTGAGTGTGTGTGAGTGTGAGGGCGTGTCAGTGTGTGTGCATGTGTGTGAGGGCGTGTGAGGGTGTGTGAGTATTTATGAGTGTGTGTGTGAGGGTGTGTGAGAATGAGATTGTGTGTGAGAATGTATATGCCTGTACGTGGAGTGTGTGTGAGAGTATGTGTGCCAGTGTCTGTGCAAGGGAGTGTGCAAGGGTGTGTGTGTTAGGTTGTGTGTGAGAGTGCGTGTCAGTGAAGCGGCGACAACACCCGGAGTGAGCGGACATTTCGAGACCTGGCGACATCCGGGGAGCGTTTCCCTCTCTCCCCCGGTTGGATCCTGACCTTGCGTGCTGTCTGTGTAGAGTGTGCACAATCTCCCTGTGGGTTGCAGATGACCAGTGACATTTGCTCCGGTTTCCACCCACATCCCAAAGCTGTGTGGGTTTGTAGGGTACTTCACTGCTGTAAATTGCCTCAAGTGTGTAATGAGTGGATGCAAAAGTGGGATAATGTAGAACTAGTGTGAACGGGTGATCAATGGTTGGCATGGACTCAGTGGGCGTATGGGTCTATTTCCACGAGGGATCCCTCTCTAAATAAATAGATCCAATATATACCTGTCCTCTAATGCTTTTAAAGTCTTAGCCTATGTGGTTAATACTACGTCATCAGTTCTCCAGAGAGCCCTGATCATAGTGAATGGCGGTGCTGGCTCAAAGGGCCGAATAGCCTACTCTTACACCTATTGTCTATTATCTATTATTGTCATCAGCCAAACCATGTACATAGATGTTAAAGAGAGTCAGACAAGGAATGTGGCACCAATCTTTAGGGTTGTTACAAATTCCTGCATCAGTGGCGCTCCAGATCTGCTCACTGTGTGTGCGTGCGACTCGAGAGGCTGTGGGGGGTGATTAAAATGCATGTTTTTATTGGTTGGCGGAGAAGGGATTTGCTCGTACGACAAGCTCATGACGAAATTTTGTTTTGTGATCCCATTCGCGATTTAAAAAAAGTTGCTGGTCTATTGCATCGCTGGATAAAAGCCAGGCCCGACTTCAACGCCTTCAAAATCACGGATCGCAAGTTCAGCACAAAACAAACGGTATGTACTGTAGGACGTTTATTTAACATCCTATCTAGTTTTTGGTGTCATTTCATTTTAATCTGATGATGCAAAATATATATAGGCCCCGTTATCGGCCGTGTCTTGCCTGCCGGCTGTGAGTGTAAGCAAAATCATGGCTGCAGCCACAATCCAATCTCGGTATCATAATCCACAAACATCCACTCTCAAGATAATCAAATTCATTATTTGTTGCACAATCATGTCATAAGAACATCTAAATTATCTATATTTTGTGTTATTGTCTATCCATGATCAATATTTTCATACCAAATATCTGACTAAAAATTTCCATAGTACATAGTTTTTGGTTAGATGTTGAGTATGAAAATATTTAATTGATATAGACATGACACTGTCAGAAAATTTCTTAGGCAAAAAACTGTTGTAACTGTCCCTCACAATTCTGCAACAACCCAAAAGAAAATGTAACATACAGAAGCAAACTTTGTACAATGATTCCTGACCAAGGTAGATTTAAAAAAAAAAAGAAAGCTGATGTTGCTTCACTATAAATTGTACCAACTGTTAAGGGGTTCATGCATTGGAGGGAAAATGAAAACAACATTTCTTGTCATGGAGCTTTATTCTATGCAGCGAGTCTTATAAACACAAGCTTATTTTTTCTCGATAAGGATATGGACCATTTACAAATCTTTATAACTCTATGACAGTGTGCATATTGTTGATGCAAGCACGTTTTTTGATATTGGCAGCAGTGCAAAACTCTTTTCCTTAACTAACAGAATAACATATCTTGAAGCACACGGGGATGAAGAACAGAGTTGAATATTAAAGAATTGTATGTTTACGTTTTCAATAGGGCATAATGTGCATTTGGGCTGGTTATTTGGAGAGAAATTAATAGGAAAAGGGTAAGAATGCATACTAAGATGTATAGGATTACATGGGATAATTATTCCAGGCTTCTGAGTACTAGGCTATGAACTTGACTGCACAACTATATTCTTGTTGTGTGTCTTGGTGCTTTTATTGATATCCTTCCATCATAAACATAAAGAGGTGTGACAACAAGTGACTTTGTAACCAACAAGAGTGCAGTAAACTTCTAAGTGCTATGCGATTGAAGTATTCCATATTTACAATGGAGAAAATTGATATTTAATGCAAAATGTGTAGGATAAACAAAATAAGAACTTTCACAATTGATTCTACTCTACCATTCTCTTTGAATATATATTAAAAAAACAATTATAAGGCTTTTAATTTGTCTGTTCCAAAAAAATCTGTGAGTTCAACATTCCAGAGCAAGTGCATAGAATGTTTTGGTGAGAGATAACTAAGTGCCAAATGATAATGACGCTGTGTTAATTCAACATGCACTAGTGGAGATTGGCCATGTTACAATTAGACTGAATCTGAATAGAGATATATTGTGGAAGTTTTCAAAAACTAACTCCCAGCCCAATGAGATCTGCGTTTATTGCATAAACTATAAGAAAGTAACAATAAAATGAAAAGTTTTACAATTATCTAATGTCCTTAATAAACCTGGAGTGTCTCATAGCACTTTGCAGCCAATCTAGTACATGTTTTCAAGGGAGATTTTTGTTTTAGCTCTTAGGACAAAAGGAATCAAGGGATATGGGGAAAAAGCAGAAACGTCGTAATGATTTTAGATGATCAGCCATGATCATATTGAATGGGGGTGCTGGTTCGAAGGGCCAAATGGCCTACCACATATTATTTCTATTTATTTTGAAGCACTGTCAATGTTTTTTGGAAGAAACAAGATACTCTCACCGCCATCCTCATGACAAAAGGCTGATAATGTTTCTCTATTGATGCTGATTGAGCACCAAGGTTGACCACCCTGCTATTTAGCATTATAACACGGGATAGCTTAAGTCCATTGGCAAGAGCAGATGTTGATCTAATATCTCGTGCACTGCAAAGGATTCTTTCAGCATTGCGTTGCATGTTGACCTCGATTTATTTTGCACAAATCTGGAATGGGACTTAAAGCCACACCCTTCTGTCAAAGACAGTCTTGTGAATTGGAAAGGCGGCATATCACAACAAAGCCTGTTCAATTATTACATGCTTAAACTATATCCCAAATCATGAAGTCTTTGGAGAACTGAATTAAAAACACTAAGTTTGAAAATAATGCTTTTTGAAATTGGCTGTATGGAACCCTTAGATGGTAAAACTAAATTCATTCATCACCGTTGAAAACATTAGCGGCACAGTGGTGCTGGTTTCCAACGGGAACGGTGACAAATGCACCACACATCTCTGTTCTCCATTTTCCACGGACGTCCGCCGCTGGAAGTATAGGATTTTGGTGTGTGTGCTTTATCATCATTCCTTACAATGCCATGTATGATAGTGATTGCAACTTCTACCGAAGTGTGGCTCGCTAGAAGTTCATCCGCCCTTTGACAGGTCTTGTTTTTGGTCCTGTTGGGGGTCAGCAGCCCCCTCCTCACCTGGCAAACCAGGTGGGGGAGATGGTTTAGTCGCTGACTATCCGACCATGGAGCAGGTAGCTCGGGATTACATGGTACCCATGGCGGGGCGAACTCCCCCCAACCTGACCAGCAGGATGCCTGATATTTCTTCAAAAGACTGGAAGGTACTACCATTTAATTACAGATATTATTTAATCCAGGTGTATTCTTTACAATCATGTCATGCTGACATCTATAGCTAACCCAAATCTGCTTTCCCTGTCATAATTCTTTATTAGAAAATGCCAAATTCAGATACTGCATTAAGCATAATCGGCCTCAAAATTCTACATGGTAAGTTGCACCAGATTTCTGCCAATGAAGCTGGAGAGATGCCCATCGATGCTCTACAGAGCTGACTGGCAGCATCTTGAACATTATGGGATGTCAGGACTTTCATATGAAGAAAGACTGGATAGACTCGGCATGTACTCGCTAGAATTTAGAAGATTGAGGGGGGATCTTATAGAAACTTACAAAATTCTTAAGGGGTTGGACAGGCTAGATGCAGGAAGATTGTTCCCAATGTTGAGGAAGTCCAGAACAAGGGGTCACAGTTTAAGGATAAGGGGGAAGTCTTTTAGGACCAAGATGAGAAAAACATTTTTCACACAGAGAGTGGTGAATCTGTGGAATTCTCTGCCACAGAAGGTAGTTAAGGCCAGTTCGTGGGCTATATTTAAGAGGGAGATTGATGTGGCCCTTGTGGCTAAGGGGATCGGGGGTATGGAGAGAAGGCAGGTACGGGATACTGAGTTGGATGATCAGCCATGATCATATTGAATGGCGGTGCAGACTCGAAGGGCCGAATGGCCTACTCCTGCACCTATTTTCTATGTTTCTATGTTTCTATTACGTATTTATTGGAGGATATCCAGAATGGCTTATGTAAAACAGCCAAAACGTGCAATGGGGTAGACACGCTTGGAAATTTGACTTTAGACACTTTAGACCTTCATCTGGCAGAAAATATATGGCAGCCATTTGAGAGGGCAGTATTTGGATTACCCCAGTCGGGTTCTTGGACAGGTACATGGATAGGAAAGATTCAGCAGAATATGGACAAAATACAGTGAGGAGGGACCAGCCTAGATGAAGCATCTTGTTCAGCATGGGCAAGATGGGCCGAAGGGCCTGTTTTCATGTTACATGACTCTATTATTCTCTATGACTTCAAGTCATTGTCACACCAAGCTATACTGGATAAGTGCATCAATGCCCCATTATCTTCTGTTCAATGTTCTGGTATAGACAGTATTGTCTTCACACTCACTCACACACACATTCACACAGCCACTCACACACCCACCTACACACACCCACCAACAAACACCCACCTGCACACACCCACCTACTCACACACCCACTCACACACCCACTCCCCCACACCCACTCACCCACTAACTCACCCACTCCCCCATCACTCACCCACCCACTTCCCCACACTCATTCACCCACCCACACCTGTAATGGACCACAACTCATTCAACACCAGATCCACATCCTCAACAAACGCTTCCTCGCCTACCTGGACACAAGCTTGCCTGCCTCCAGACCGGTCTGTGAGAAAAGGGTTAACAGACATGGTTGATTTAAACTAGGGATAGAAAAATATAGCTTAGAAAGAAATAAGGTGTCAACAGAAAGCAGACTGCTAGTAGAATAGAAAGTAACGATATATAGAACAGAGAGAAATTCTTTTTTTTAAATTTTTTTTAAAAAATATTTTATTTATTAGAGGTAAATACATCAATGTACTTCACATATATCTTGTTACAATCATTGTACCCCATAATTTAATGCTTTTTAAAGAAAAAGAATAGAAAGAAAGCGAGTGAAATAGGTGAAAAGAGTTGAGATAGCGAAAGAGCGTGCCAAAAGGGAGAAGAAACCCTTGGTCAAAGAATTAGAGAAAGGGGGTTAAGAGATAGACCCTAAAAAAAAGGAAAAGGAAAAAAAAAGGCCAGTGACTCTGTTATATATATCACGCAAAAGGAATCCACCAACTCCATAGTTTTTCATCCCCCCCTACCAAGGCCCGAGGTACTCCTGCACCCTATCTTTGTAGCAGTTCTATAAATGCAGACCACGTCTGAAAGAAGCGTTCTGATTTTCCTTCCAGGCGCTCATATCTTCCAGATGTAGTGTTTCAAACATAGTTGAAATCCACATGTTTAATGTTGGTATAGGAGCACTTTTCCAGAATTTTAAGATGAGTTTTTTTTCCTATTATTAAGCCGTAATCAAATAAATTCTTTTGATACGCATTTAATTCCGGACTACCTTCTGTCATTCAGAAAATAATCCATTCTGGCTTTGGTGTCATTTTTATTTTAAACACTTTTGTGAAAATTTCAAAGATTTCAATCCAAAACCTTTGAATTTTTGTACAAAAGATGAATGAGTGCGCCATTGTAGCTTCTTGACAGTGGCATTTATCACAAATTGGTGAAACATTAGGGAAAAATTAATTTAATTTCGTTTTTGAGTAGTATAATCTATGTATAATTTTAAATTGTATTAAAGTGTGTCTTACGTTAATTGAGCATTTGTGCACATTTACTAAGTATTGTTTCCACCTTTCATTGGAAATTTTTATGCTTAGTTCATTTTCCCACTCACCTCTAATAGCTTCCTTTGTTGGTATTACTTAATTTAGTATAATATTATATATATGTGAAATTAAATTTGGTGATTCTGCCTTTGTATTCATTACTTCACCTAGTAAGTCTAATGGCATTGTGTGAAATTCATGTGCATGTTTTTTCAAATAATCACATATTTGGAAATATTTAAAATACTGATTGTTACCCAGATTGTATTTTAGTTGTAATTGTTTAAATGATAATAGTTTTCCCGCATCATACAAATCTCCCAAAGTTTTAATTCCTGCTCTTTCCCATTGTATGAATGCTTTGTCTATAATCGAGGGTTTAAACAGAGGGTTTTTAGCAATAGGAGATAGGAGGGATAAGTTTCTTAATTTCAAATTGTATTTTATTTGTTTCCAAATTCTGATTGTACTATGTATAACTGGGTTTTTGTTGTAGTTTGTATTATTCACCGTCATTGGTGAAAGAAGGATCGCACCAATATTGGATGCTGTATCATTTCCTGCGTACGGTGGTTGGCCAAGTGATTGATAGAAACAGACCTGACAAAGAACAGAGCTGCCACCATAATGTCCTACAGAACACAGTATGACCAACGAGAGGGGGATATGGAGGCGAAGAATCTGTTGATAGCATTAGAAAAGGAGGATATAGTGTAAATCAAAAGTTGCGTAGCAAAAAGAAAAATGATGGATTGTGAGAAAAGGGTCAACAGACATGGTTGATTTAAACTAGGGATAGAAAAATATAGCTTAGAAAGAAATAAGGTGTCAGCGGAAACCAGACTGCTAGTAGAATAGAAAGTAACAATATATAGAACAGGGAGAAATTTGAGATAAAAAGTAACAAACAGATAGAAACTTCAGTATAAGCCTTTGACGTCAGGAGATGTTCCGAGATGTTCCTGGACTTTCTCGTGGAAATGTGGGCTTTATGTGAAAATTAAAAAGAGGCAAAATGGTGAGAAAAGAGGGTTTGTCTATAATATAATGAAATGTATAAAGATAGAATACATCCCAACCCTCGGTGTGCCTCTAGGGGACAGTAAAGGAGAGGCACCTATTCTGCAGAATATTATCTTAATAAAAACTTCTTTGCCTGATTTTGTCTCTAAAGCGTTTGTGATTTTTTTCTATCTCACAATTTGGGGGCTCGGTTCCGGGATTTAATTACCCCGGCCAGCTGACGGGAGTACACGGACAAAGAGAAGGTACACCCCGCTGAGTTCAGTGAAAGCGGCAGGCTACCTGGTAGTTGGTCAGCTCAATCTTGTGAATTATATGCAGAGCTTTGGAACTATTGGAGGGGAAGGAAGGAACAGTGTATACCAATTCAAAATACGCTTTTGGAGTAGTACACACCTTTGGGGAAATCTGGAAAGAGCGGGGAATGACCACTCGAGGGAAAGAATTAGCGCATGAGCAATTGGTAGGACAGACTCTGGAAGCCTTGCAAAAACCAGAACGAATAGCCAAAGCACATGTGGCAGGGCATCGGGAAGGGTAACACCCTAGAGGCCAGAGGAAATAGGGCAGTGGATGAGGTTGCAAAAGGAGCAGCCACAGAACAGATGGTAGAAATGAAGTCACTAATACCTTTAAGGGGACAAGAGGAAAAGATACCTATCTTTAGTGAGAAAGAGCAGGAACACATGAGAGAAATGGGGGCTCAACGTACTTCAAATGGGAAATGGTGCACACCGGATGGAAAGCAGCTATTGAACAAAGAAATAATGAGAGAATTATTAGGGAGGTTGCATGGACAAAGCCATTGGGGAACACAAGCCCTCTGTGACACCCTCCTCAGAACCTATGCTTGCCGTGGAATGTATACCATGGCCGGACAAGTCATAGGGGGCTGTGTAATATGTCAGCGAATTAACAAAAAAATCATGAGAGCAGTCCCAGGAGGAGGACAACCATTAGCAGTTAGGCCCTTCCAGAGAATACAGATAGGTTTCACCGAGCTGCCCCGGGTACAAACCTGGAAGCACCTGTTAGTGATAGTGGACCATTTCACCAGGTGGGTAGAGGCATTCCCCACGACAACTGCCATCTCACAGGCGGTAGCCAAGATATTACTAGAACAAATTATACCCAGATATGGGATTGTGGATACAATAGATAGAGGGACCCATTTTGCCTCCAAAACACATAAAATGATATGTGAAGCACTAGGAATAGAATGGAAATTGCATACACCATGGCATCCCCAGAGCTCAGGAAAGGTGGAAAGAATGAATAGCACCTTGAAGACCCAAATCACCAAGTTGATAGAGGAAACAAGACTCCCCTGGACTAAGTGTCTCCCGATAGCCCCGTTGAGAATCCGAACGGCACCTCGAAAAGACATAGGGATATCACCATATGAGATGTTATTTGGGCTCCCATACTTAGGGAAGATAGAAGGAGTTCCAACAATGCAAGGGAACGATGTGTTCCTGAGGAATTATTTACTGGCAGTGTCCCAATCTCTTGCAGAACTAAAAATTAAAGGACTGCTGGCCCAGAGTCCACCACTGGACTTCCCGATTCACTCAGTCAAGGCTGGAGACTGGGTATTAATAAAAACGTGGAAAGAAGAAAAGCTGCAACCTAAGTTGACTGGACCCTACCTGGTGTTACTAATCACCGAGACAGCAGTACGAACAAGGGAGAAAGGGTGGACAACGCAAGTCGAGTTAAGGGTCCTGTGGAGGCCCCACCAGACAATATCAGCCCATGGACTGTGCGCAAAGGAGAGGAACCATTGACTTTTATATTTACCAGGAACCCGCGGGAAAAATGAAGATTTCGTGTTGGTGGGTCGTGTATTGGGAAATCACCCAACTTGTAAGTAATGTAACATGCATAAAAATCACAATACCACAGAATAGAAGGACCACCACTATCCCATTTGATGTATGTAAAGGAAAATGGTAGTGCGGCTATAAAATGTATGTATGCACCCATCCCTGTAAAGATTGGCATGCTGTGTTCCCTTCATCAAAATATGGGTGGCATTGGACCACCTATCAAACTGATAGGTGGAAAGTGTATTAAAACCCAAACGAGAAATTACCAGGACGCGTATATGTGAGCATACAGATAGAAGTGAAACGGGATGGAGAGATGGTAAGATACAAGGAGAAGGGAGAGGTATTCAAGATAGATGACAGTCAGAATAGGGATCCCGGGGCAACACCAGCACCACCAGCAGTCAGCAATGTAAATAGGGAAAATGAGCCTAAGGATCTGAAGATAATGATAGTAGCAGGAGAAACAGGATTAAGGCAGTTATATGAGAAGGGAATACCAACAGGGGGAAAAGGAGCCAACACCTGGCTATCAAGGAAGGAAACCGACGACAAAAGAGAAAGGTGAAAGGATTATTCGACACACACATCTATATAGATGCGCTAGGAGTGCCAAGAGGGGTACCCGATGAATTCAAAGCCAGAAACCAGATAGCTGCGGGCTTTGTCCATGCTCTTCTGATGGTCCACAATTAATAAAAATGTGGACTGGATCAACTACTTATACTACAATCAACAACGCTTTATAAACTCGAGATGCAGTTGAAGGATTAGCGGAACAACTGACAGCTACCAGCCAAATGACCTGGCAAAATTGCATGCTACTTGGACATGCTACTGGCTGAGAAGGGAGGGGTGTGTGTAATGTTTGGCGAACAATGTTGCACATTCATCCCCAACAACACTGCTCCGGATGGGTCAGTGTCAAGAGCCCTAGCAGGTCTCACCTCTCTGTCTATCGAATTGGCTGAGAACTCTGGAGTAGACACCTCCTGGACTGGGTTTCTGGAATCCTGGTTTGGGAATGGAAGCACATCTTTACATCAACCCTAACATCAGTGGTAGTCATGATGGGGTTACTGTGTTTGTTTGGATGCTGTATCATTCCCTGCGTACGGGGGTTGGCCCAGCCATTGATAGAAACAGACCTGACAAAGAACAGCGCTGCCACCATAATGGCCTTCAGAACACAGTATGACCAACGAGAGGGGGATATGGAGGCGAAGAATCTGTTGATAGCATTAGAAAAGGAGGATATAGTGTAAATCAAAAGTTGCGTAGCAAAAAGAAAAATGATGGATTGTGAGAAAAGGGTTAACAGACATGGTCGATTTAAACTAGGGATAGAAAAATATAGCTTAGAAAGAAATAAGGTGTCAGCGGAAACCAGACTGCTAGTAGAATAGAAAGTAATGATATATAGAACAAAGAGAAATTCGAGATAAAAAGTAACAAACAGATAGAAACTTCAGTATAAGCATTTGACGTCAGGAGATGTTCCGAGACGTTCCTGGACTTTCTCGTGGGAATGTGGGCTTTATGTTATAAATAAAAAGAGGCAAAATGGTGAGAAAAGAGGGTGTGGCTATAATGTAATGAAATGTATAAAGATAGAATACATCCCGACCCACGGTGTGCCTCTAGGGGACAGCAAAGGAGAGGCACCTATTCTGCAGAATATTATCTTAATAAAAACTTCTTTGCCTGACTTTGTCTCCAAAGCGTTTGTGATTTTTTATATCTCACAGGTCCCTCCGCCGACACTCCTCGACGAGACTGCCCGCCTACTCTCATGCCCGGAGCTCCACCGCTGGACCATTGCGTCGCCTGCCTGACCACCTCGAGGCTGAGATGGCCACCAAGAGGAGTAGCGACAACATCCACCATCTCTCCGACCCTCAACACCTTCCCGATCAAATGCAGGCACAGACCACCGAAACTGCCGTGGCTGCCGACTCTCGCCGCCTCGCTGAGGCCACAGCCCTCGCTTTGGCGGCCCTCACTGTCTCCCCGGGGCCACCGATGCTGCTGCCGCCGACCCGTATCTCTACTCCAGCCCCCCACGAGCCTCCACCAGAGACTCCGCCGACCCTCGCCTCTACACTGGCTACCAGCGGGCCTCAGCACCAGGCCCTCAACCTCCACGATGCAGACAGCACGTGGTCTAACTCTGTTGGGTCTTACTGCCCCCCCCCCTCCTACAGGGAACCTCAGTAGTGATGGGTCTTCCCATTCCTCTTCTTTTAACTAGGTTACCCCAACCACACACCCGTTAGTTAAAATTCCCCGCTGTTTATTTGGCTTTTATTTTTACAGAGGTGCTGGATTGGCGTTCCGGTGTGCTCCAGCAGCACTGCACACCTGGGTATAGACAGTCCAAAGAAGTGCAACTGAAGGCATAATTTCCACCCAATCTCCTGACTTACAGTGGCTTGCAAAAGTATTCATACCCCTTGAATTTTTCCATATTTTGTCACGTTACAACCACAAACATAAATGTATTTTGTTGGGATTTTATGTGATAGACCAACACAAAGTGGTGCATAATTGTGAAGTGGAAGGAAAATGATACATGGTTTCCAAATTTTATTACAAATAAAAAACTGAAAAGTGTGGCATGCAAAAGTATTCAGCCCCCCTGAGTCAATACTTTGTAGAACCATCTTTCGCTGCAATTACAGCTGCAGGTCTTTTGGGGTATGTCTCTACCAGCTTTGCACATCTACAGACTGACATTTTTGCCCATTCTTCTTTGCAAAATAGCTCAAGCTCAGTCAGATTGGATGGAGAGCGTCTGTGAACAGCAATTTTCAAGTCTTGCCAGAGATTTTCAATTGATTTAGGTCTGGACTTTGACTGGGCCATTCTAACACATGAATATGCTTTGATCTAAACCATTCCATTGTAGCTCTGGCTATGTTTAGGGTCGTTGTCCTGCTGGAAGGTGAACCTCCGCCCCAGTCTCACATCTTTTGCAGACTCTAACAGGTTTTCTTCCAAGATTGCCCTGTATTTGGCTCCTTTCATCTTCCCATCAACTCTGACCAGCTTCCCTGTCCCTGCTGAAGTAAAGCATCCCCACAGCATGATGCTGCCACCACCATGTTTCACAGTGGGGCTGGTGAGTTCAGGGTGATGTGCAGTGTTAGTTTTCCACCACACATAGCGTTTTGCATTTAGGCGAAAAACTTCAATTTTGGTCTCATCAGACCAGAGCCACTTCTTCCACATGTTTGCTGTGTCCCCCACATGGCTTGTGGCAAACTGCAAACGGGACTTCTTATGGCTTTGTTTCAACAATGGCTTTATTCTTGCCACTCTTCCATAGAAGCCCGATTTGTGGAGTGCACGACTAATAGTTGTCCTGTGGACAGATTCTCCCACCTGAGCTGTGGATCTCTGCAGCTCCTCCAGAGTTACCATGGGCCTCTTGGCTGCTTCTCTGATCAATGCTCTCCTTGCCCGACCTGTCAGTTTAGGTGGACGGCCATGTCTTGGTAGGTTTGCAGTTGTGCCATACTCTTTCCATTTTTGGATGATGGATTGAACAGTGCTCTGTGAGATGTTCAAAGCTTGTGATTTTTTGTTATAACCTAACCCTGCTTTAAACTTCTCCACAACCTTATCCCTGACCTGTCTGCTGTGTTCCTTGGGCTTCATGATGCCCAAGGAACATTGTTTGTTCAGTAATGTTCTCTAACAAACCTCTGAGGTCTTCACAGAACAGCTGTATTTATACTGAGATTAGATTACACACCAGTGGACTCTATTTACTAATGAGGTGACTTCTGAAGGCAATTGGTTGCACTGGATTTTATTTAGGGGTATCAGAGTAAAGGGGGCTGAATACTTTTGCACGCCACACTTTTCAGTATTTTATTTGTAAAAAAAATTGAAAACCATGTATCATTTTCCTTCCACTTCACAATTATGCGCTACTTTGTGTAGGTCTATCACATAAAATCCAAATTAAATACATTTAAGTTCGTGGTTGTAATGTGACAAAATGTGGAAAAGTTCAAGGGGTATGAATACTTTTGCAAGCCACTGTATATCTCATATCAATAAGACCAACAGCGGAAACAAACTGCAGATGCTGGGAAATCGAGGGTACACAAAATGCTGGAGAAATTCAACGTTTCGGGCCAAAACCCTTCTTCACATGTCTGAAGAAAGGTTTTGACCCGGAACGTTGCCTATCTCCTTCGCTCGATAGATGCTGCTGCACCCGCTGAGTTTCTCCAGCATTTTTGTACGCCCGAAACAAACTGTTTAACTGCTAAAGAATATATGATTGGAGGGGGCAATGGAACTGCAGAATAATAAATACTGATTGGGGAAAATAAGGTAAGGTGGTGAAACCTTTTTTCTGGACACTACAATACATTTCACTCTTCAAAACTAAATTATGCGCAATAGGACTGCACAGTGGCGTAGCTGCTGCCTCACAACACCAGAGACCCGGATTCGATCCTGAACTCGGATGCCATCTATGTGGAGTTTACACCTTCTCCCTGTAACGACATGGGTTTCTTCCAAGTGCTCCGGTTTCCTGTCACATCCCAAAGATGTGTAGGTTTGTGGGTAAATTGGGCTCAATAAATTGCCCCTTGTGTGTAGGTATTAGATGAGAAAGTGCAATAATATAGAACTAGTGTGAACAGGTGATCGGTGTGGGCTTGGAGGACCCAGGTGTCTGTTCCCATGGTGTAACTCTAAACCAAGTACTTTACAAGGTAAATTATAAAAGTGGAAGGACAAACTAGGCATATGACAATATAATTGCAAAACATTGAAACCCAATTCCTCCGCTTGAAGAGAATGTTTCCACCAAGTATCTTCCATCAGCTGTCCATGGTCAGCTGGGAACCTTAAAACATCCAGCAACCCATTGTAGCTTCACGGCCTCATTTCACCCTTGTCTTTCTGTAATGGATTCACACCTCAACATCTGGTCAGAAACAAATCCAAAGCATGTAAGCCAAAACTAAACATATTTTTCTATAAAGTACTTTTTGTCATAAACCACTTATTTTTCTGCAAACAATTAGAAATTTAGGCCTGAAGTTGCCAATATAATTGCTGTGGAAACAGTGGGGACTAAATTAATCAAAAATAGACACAGAAATTGTGATGCAGAATTAATCCAGGGGTGTTGACTGAAATGCAGATGTCATGCCACCATTAACTCGCACGTTTGTTGTGCTGAGCCAACTAACAACATGGTTACGGCTGGCAGTCCAATCATTGGAATGAGCAGGCAGACCAAAATCACAACTTCCCAACAGTTCTCAAAGTTAGCCAGCATTTCATTATATTTATCTGCATTTCTTAAAGAAGAGCTGCACTGTGTAGGTATGTTACAAAACTTACCTTCAGCGGCGCTGCAGTTCTGTCACTCGCCGTGTGCACGACTTTGGCGCCTTTGAGGGGGGGGGGGGCGGGGTTAAAATGCGGTTTTCCCCTGCCTTCAGGAGTTATATTTTCTCGGGGTGCGAGCTTTTGCTGAAGATTCGTTCCGACTGCCGGCATGTGAAATTAAAAAAAAAAATTGCCTGGCAATTTCAGAGCTGGAGTAAAATAAAAATTAGCTTCTAATGCTGAGAACGCCGACACGGGGACGGATTTTACGTAGGGGACAGGTAAAGGAAAGCCGTTCATGTTTACATATAAACTTGCTTGACCTTAGCAATGACCTTAATCAAAATTTCATGTTGCGAAATAGTGATTTATTCCCCATGCGAACCGGCAGTATTTTTCCTGCCGATATGGGGTTTAAATTCACCACAACCGCAACGTTCCAATCCATCGCATTCCATAAAATCCCACTCGCAAGTTGATTTAAATGGCCATTAATTTACGGGCATTAAACACTAAATTCCTTCAATTTGGCCTATAAATTCATGACAATGAGATTTAAAAATCATGTTATATTGTGAATTCTTGTGTAAATGTTATTTGGACACTTAGGCTTTTTAAAAAATGTTAATATTTTCTTAAGAAATGGATAGATGTTTAGATCTAGTAATTGAATTTTGTAATTAGCTACAATTGGGTAACTAACTAATTATATGCTATAATTTCAGGTCATCCAAGTAAGATTGTTTCATATTTCTTTCACAATGCTTCAACCTATAATAATTGAAAATTTCTTTCAGTTCTCTTAATTTTTAAGAAAGTTATGGGCTTTTGACTGTCCTCGATCACAACTTTTGTGTTAAGTCAATGGAAAAGCAATAGGGAACAAGATGCTAATTTCCGAGTATGAAAATGGCCAAACCTTTTTAATACTGAAGATATGAAAGTGAATTAGGTGTCAAATTAAACTTCTTTTTATGCTTTATCTGATGGGATAAATTGCAGACTTGCTACACTGTGGCTGCAACCAGTGCTAGCAGTTGTATAGAAAGCGAATCTGGCCTGTAAAAAAGTGAAAAATGACACCGTGGGAAAGAACAGTTTCCAACAATTTTCTGACTTTGCTGGAGAAGATAGAGAGCGAAGGGCTGGCACACAGGGTGCCATGAGGTCTTCATGGCACCAGGAGGCAAACCAAACTTATTTCCACATACCTTGACTCCATCCTATCCCCCCTGGTTAAATCCCTCCCTACCTATGTTCAAGACACCTCAGACATTCTCCGTCACCTCCGGGCATTCCATTCTCTAGGCCCCCATCCCGTCATCTTCACCATGGACGTCCAGTCACATAGAAACATAGAAACATAGAAATTAGGTGCAGGAGTAGGCCATTCAGCCCTTCGAGCCTGCACCGCCATTCAATATGATCATGGCTGATCATCCAACTCAGTATCCCGTACCTGCCTTCTCTCCATACCCTCTGATCCCCTTAGCCACAAGGGCCACATCCAACTCACTCTTAAATATAGCCAATGAACTGGCCTCAACTACCCTCTGTGGCAGAGAGTTCCAGAGACTCACCACTCTCTGTGTGAAGAAAGTCTTTCTCATCTCGGTCTTAAAGGATTTCCCCCTTATCCTTAAGCTGTGACCCCTTGTCCTGGACTTCCCCAACATCGGGAACAATCTTCCTGCATCTAGCCTGTCCAACCCCTTAAGAATTTTGTAAGTTTCTATAAGATCCCCTCTTAATCTCCTAAATTCCAGAGAGTATAAACCAAGTCTATCCAGTCTTTCTTCATAAGACAGTCCTGACATCCCAGGAATCAGTCTGGTGAACCTTCTCTGCACTCCCTCTATGGCAATAATGTCCTTCCTCAGATTTGGAGACCAAAACTGCACGCAATACTCCAGGTGTGGTCTCACCAAGACCCTGTACAACTGAAGTAGAACCTCCCTGCTCCTGTACTCAAATCCTTTTGCTATGAAAGCTAACATACCATTCGCTTTTTTCACTGCCTGCTGCACCTGCATGCCTACTTTCAATGACTGGTGTACCATGACACCCAGGTCTCGCTGCATCTCCCCTTTTCCTAATCGGCCACCATTTAAATAATATTCTGCTTTCCTGTTTTTGCCACCAAAGTGGATAACCTCACATTTATCCACATTATACTGCATCTGCCAAACATTTGCCCACTCACCCAGCCTATCCAAGTCACCTTGCAGTCTCCTAGCATCCTCCTCACAGCGAACACTGCCCCCCAGCTTAGTGTCATCCGCAAACTTGGAGATATTGCCTTCAATTCCCTCATCCAGATCATTAATATATATTGTAAATAGCTGGGGTCCCAGCACTGAGCCCTGCGGTACCCCACTAGTTACTGCCTGCCATTGTGAAAAGGACCCGTTTACTCCTACTCTTTGCTTCCTGTTTGCCAGCCAGTTCTCTATCCACATCAATACTGAACCCCTAATACCGTATGCTTTAAGTTTGTATACTAATCTCTTATGTGGGACCTTGTCGAAAGCCTTCTGGAAGTCCAGATATACCACATCCACTGGTTCTCCCTTATCCACGCTACTAGTTACATCCTCGAAAAATTCCACAAGATTCGTCAGACATGATTTACCTTTTGTAAATCCATGCTGACTTTGTCCAATGATTTCACCACTTTCCAAATGTGCTGCTATCCCATCTTTAATAACTGACTCTAGCAGTTTCCCCACTACCGATGTTAGACTAACTGGTCTGTAATTCCCCGTTTTCTCTCTCCCTCCCTTCTTAAAAAGAGGTGTTACATTTGCTATCCGCCAATCCTCAGGAACTACTCCAGAATCTAAAGAGTTTTGAAAGATTATCACTAATGCATCCACTATTTCCTGAGCTACTTCCTTAAGTACTCTGGGATGCAGCCTATCTGGCCCTGGGGATTTATCGGCCTTTAATCTATTCAATTTACCCAACACCACTTCCCGACTGACCTGGATTTCACTCAATTCCTCCTTTGACCCACAGTCCCCTGCTATTTCAGGCAGATTATTTATGTCTTCCTTAGTGAAGACGGAACCAAAGTAGTTATTCAATTGGTCCGCCATATCCTTGTTCCCCATGATCAACTCACCTGTTTCTGACTGCAAGGGACCTACATTTGTTTTAACTAACCTCTTTCTCTTCACATATCTATAAAAACTTTTGCAGTCAGTTTTTATGTTCCCTGCCAGTTTTCTTTCATAATCTATTTTTTCCTTTCCTAATTAAGCCCTTTGTCCTCCTCTGCTGGTCTCTGAATTTCTCCCAGTCCTCTGGTATGCTGCTTTTTCTGGCTACTTTGTACGCATCATCCTTTGCTTTGATACTATCCCTGATTTCCCTTGTTATCCACGGATGCACTACCTTCCCCGATTTATTCTTTTGCCAAACTGGGATGAACAATTTTTGTAGTTCATCCATGCAATCTTTAAATGTCTTCCATTGTATATCCACCGTCAACCCTTTTAGAATTAATTGCCAGTCAATCTTGGCCAATTCACGTCTCATACCCTCAAAGTTACCTTTCTTTAAGTTCAGAACCATTGTTTCTGAATTAACAATGTCACTCTCCATCCTAATGAAGAACTCAACCATATTATGGTCACTCTTGCCCAAGGGCGTCCAGTCACTCTACACCTCCATCCCCCACCAGGAGGGTCTCAAAGCCTGGGGTTACACAAAAAGCTGGAGAAACTCAGCGCGTGCAGCAGCATCTGAGGAGCGAAGGAGATAGGCGACGTTTCGGGTCGAGGCCCTTCTTCAGACTGGTCAGGGATCAGGGAAACGAGAGATATAGATGGTGATGTGGAGAGAAAAAGAACAATGAATGAAAGATATGCAAAAAAGTATCGATGATAAAGGGAACAAGCCATTGTAAGCTGTTTGTGGTGTGAAAATGAGAAGCTAGTGCGACGAGGGTGGGGGAGGGAGATAGAGATAGAGGGAATGCCAGGGCCCGAGGGCTGAGGGAGAGGTGGGAAGGGGAGGAGACAGCAAGGGTTAACAGAATTGAGAAAATTCAATGTTCAAGCCCAAAGGATGCAGACTAAAGCCCTCTAGTTCTTCCTCAACCGGAGAACCAACCAATACCCGTCAACTGATACTCCCCTCCGCCTAGCGGAGTTGTTCCTTACCCTCAATAACTTCTCGTTTGACTCCTCCCATTTCCTCAAAATACAAGGCGTAGCTATGGGCACGCGCATGGGCCCCAGCTATGCCTGCCTCTTTGTAGGGTACGTCGAACAAACCTTGTTCGATGCATACCAGGCCCCATCCCCGACCTCTACCTCCACTACATCGGCGATTGCTTTGGTGCTACCTCCTGCACCCACACACATCTGACTGACTTCATCCGCTTCACCACTAACTTCCATCCAGCACTCAAATACACCTGGACCATTTCCGACACTTCCCTACCATTTCTTGACCTCACTATCTCCATTGCAGGTGATAGACTTCTGACCGACATCCACTATAAACCCACTGACTCCCATAGCTATCTAGGCTACACTTCTTCCCACCCTGCTACCTGTAAGGACTCCATCCCCTACTCCCAATTCCTCCGTCTACGCCGCATCTGCTCCCAGGATGAGGTGTTCCACACCAGGGCATCGGAAATGTCCTCATTCTTCAAGGAACGGGGGTTCCCTTCCCCTACCATAGATGAGGCTCTCACCAGGTTCTCTTCAATATCCCGTAACACTGCACTCTCTCCCCATCCCCCCACTCGTAACAAGGGCAGAGTCCCCCTAGTCCTCACCTTTCACCCCACTACCCGTCACATACAATAAATAGTCCTCCGTCATTTTTGCCACCTCCAACGTGACCCCACCACTCGCCACATCTTCCCATATCCCCCCCCCTGTCTGCTTTCCGCAAAGCCCGCTCCCTCAATTCTTCCCTTCCCTCCTGCACCATCCCCTCCCCGGGCACTTTCCCTTGCAACTGCAAGAGATGCTACACTTGTCGCTTTACCTCCCCCCTCGACTCCATTCAAGGACCCAAGCAGTCGTTCCAGGTGCGACAGAGGTTCACCTGCATCTCCTCCAACCTCATCTATAATGCATCCGCTGCTCTAGATGTCAGTTGATCTACATCGGTGAAACCAAGCGTAGGCTTGGCGATCATTTCGCTGAACACCTCAGCTCGGTCCGCATTAACCAACCTGATCTACCGGTGGCTCAGCACTTCAACTCCCCCTCCCATTCTGAATCCGACCTTTCTGTCCTGGGCTTCCTCCATGGCCAGAGTGAGCACCACCGAAAATTGGAGGAGCAGCACCTCATATTCTGCTTGGGCAGTTTGCACCCTAGCGGCATAAACATTGACTTCTCCAATTTCTGGTAGCCCTTGCTGACTCCTCCCCTTCTCAGCTCTCGGGCTTCTCCTCTTCCTTTCTCCTTTCTTCTCCCCGCCCTCCCTCCCCCCCACCACCCTACATCAGTCTGAAGAAGGGTTTCAGCTCGAAACGTTGCCTATTTCCTTTGCTCCATAGATGCTGTTGCACCCGCTGAGTTTCTCCAGCACTTTTGTCTATCCAGAAGGCAATGGCAGTTCAATGTCAGGAGGTTAGCCCTGAGGACTTGGATGAAGTGTCATGAATATTTAAATGTGGTCAAAATCATGCGGTATTAAATGGCACCAGAAATAGAGGTGCCTGCATGTGTAAAGTATGTAAAAAGAATTTCACTTTGCAGTTGCATATGTGACAAAAGCACTTTTGAAATTAATGAATATCAAATAAAATATCATACATTGCCAACCGAACGTTGGGTATTGTTCAAATCAACTCAGCCACTTTATTCATCTATGAAGAAGCTTTTGCAATCATTAACATACTCCAAACTGCACTTGCACGAGATGCAAGACTCCCAGCTGTATCTTGTGCACAATTAGCTATTTCAATTGCAAAAGGCAGATCATCGAAATAGGTGGGACACAACAGTGAACAACCAGAGGTTATGGTAGGGAGCCAGTCATGAAAGGAGTATCGGCATATTTGGAGTTGGCCACCACTGGAATGGAAATTGTTGAGCCCTTGACCTGCACCTAAACTTACTGAAGGTGAGTGTATCCTCATACTTAATCCCCCTTCTCACATCCCACTTCTTCCTAATCCCACACCCCTTTTGACTCGGTGTGCAGATAATGCATACACCCACTTCTTATTTTGGCTTCATTCCCTCATCACAATCTATGTGCTTTTCATAAATTCACAGGTCATAGAAGGCAAATTTAGGCCATTCAGTCCAGAGTATCCTCCACCATTCAATTATGGCAGATCTATCTTTCCCTCTCAATCCCATTCTCCAGCCTTCTCCCCATAACTTTTGATACTCTTACTAAAAAAAAAATTTCAGATACTCAAAATATGAACCTTAGTTTGGCTCTGTAAGAACGGCGACAGTGAAGACTAGGACATGTTGTTACTTGATTTATTTTTACCAGTAATACCTCAGGGCAGCGAGCATGGATGTTACTTCCTGAAAGGCAAAATTGTGCATAGGTTTAGCTGCAGAGGACTCAGAGAATTTGATAGAGCAGAGATCAACAAGCAGGTGCAGTGCATACTCAATGGAATACAAAGGTGCTTCATGAAATGTGCTTTACAATGTCTGCTTTACAATGGAAAATTGCATTTAATGGAGCTTTTGATAGTGCGTATTACAGTAGGCCCATGTTGTGGCTTCACTGGACTGGTTAAGCTGCATTTGGAGCATACTGTGGAGTACTGGTTGCCCCACTATTGGAAGGCTTTGGAGTGAGTGCAGAAGTTTACCAGAATGCTGCGTGAATTAGAGGCTATTGGGTATAAGGAGAGGTTGGACAATCTTGTACTTCTTCTTGCGAATGAAACATAAACCAAAGGAATAGTTAAATCTCAAGCTGGGTGTTGAGCAGCCAGGTTGTTGTCTCTGCATCAATGTCTGCCAGGCCCTGAGCTCCATTTGGTGGGTGGTAGAGCGGGAACCCAGAGATGACATGGTTGGCTGACTGTTGTTCTGCTCCGCATTCACAGGCTGGGCTCTGGCGGAGTCCCCATCTCCACATGCTGCCATTGAAATGCCTAACTCCAGTATGAAGTCTGTTGATCCTCACCCATGCTCCTCTGTAGAGGTCAGACCCTGGACAGCTTTTATCTGGTGAAGAGATGTAGCTGCGTAATGGAGATTGTGTAATGGAGATCAACACCCGGCTTGAGATTTAACTGTTCCTTTGGTTTATGTTTCATTCACAAGAAGGACAATCTTGGATTGATTGCAGTGGAGCGTCAGAGATTGAGGTTGATAGAAATATATAAACTTATAAGAGACATATGTAGATACGGTAGAGAGTCAGAACCTTTTTCCCTAGGGTAAAAATCAAAGACCAAAGAGCATCGCTTTAATGTGTGAGGGGCCAAATTTAAAGGAGATGGCTGGGAATTTTTTTTTAATTAAACAGAGTGGTAGGTGCCTGGAATGTGCAGCCAGAGCATTAGTGGAGGCAGATATGATAGTGGCATTTACAAGGGGACATGGCATTTAGATAGGCACATGGATATGAAGAGAATGGATATGGATTGTGTGTAGGCAGAGGAGATTAACTTGACATCATGTTCAGCATAGACATTGTAGACCAAAGGACATGTTCCTGTACTGTACTATATGTTCAATGTACCAATCTGCCCCAACAAATCATTATAATTAATTGGTACTGACTTCAGAGTCCAAATCTGTTGTCTCTGCTCAGGAAACTGGTGTTTGGTTTCCTTCTTCTCTACCAGTGTTATTGCTGTTGTATTAGTCCAGATTGGTGCCAGCCAGAGCAAGATGGTGCATTCCAACTGTAAGCTATTTAGTGCTCGAGTTGTTCAGATATCCTGAAAGGTTGTAGCAAAATTCTCCAAAATTCTCCAAAATTCTGAGGATTTGCAGGTTTCCATCAATCAAGCTGCAATTAATCAAATTGCACTGTTTAGGAGCATCAATTTGAGCAAAGGCATACGGAAGATGTGCAATGAAGAGCATGCACGCGTGATTAGTTTCCGTTTGTATAAAAATGGCACTATTTAAATTCAAAATTTGGACTGGAATTCTGTGGTCAAAGTCATTTTTGCCTGAAGACATTAGACATGCTAGACCAACATCCGAACTGCTATTACAGGTAGATGTACAGATCCTATGACACTATTTGGAGGAAGAGCAGAAGAGTTATCTCTAGTGGACTGGTCAATACTTATCCCATCATTATTAATTCCAAAATATATAATCTGATAATTATGACATTGTTGTTTGTGCAAGTTTGTTATATGCAACTTGTCTGCAGTATTTCCTATATTACACCCATGACTACACTTTAACAGTCACTTCAGTGACTTTAATTTGGACTAGGATGATTTAAATAGAATGTTTTAGCCTGGACAAAGGATGGAAGTGTTGGACCATTAGTAGTAAATTGATGTGATGGGTGGTTTCTCAATAGAAGTTTTTGTTTATGAGTCGACCAGGCTGCTTTTTCCCCACTGCATCCTTTCTCCTCCTCTCCAATTTTCTTGTCGCTTATCATGCATATTCTCTCAGTCATGCTTCATTTCAAGTGAAAAGCCTAGTGCATTCATGTACGGGACCGACTGTTTTATGTAGTAGCTTTGAACTCAAGCAAATTCCTTTAGCAATTGCCACATACCTCTTTGTGGACGTGTGTAACTTGAAACAAATACGGAAAGCACCAAACCCTTGTAGAATTGTACCAACAGCCGAAGAACTAAACCAATAGAGGTTAATGATCCTTTTATATAGCACTGGTGGGGTGTTATGCTTGATGTGTGTTCAGCTGGCCAAAGTTAAGAGAGGACACCAGCTGAAGCAGTGAGTTCCAAACAGCAGCACTCGTGCGGTGATCTACCTGATCTGCATACTTCTAGAGAACATTGGTCACTTGCGTGCTATGCCTTCACCGGTATGGAAGCAGCTTGATACGCAGTAGAATTGAATACTACCTTAAAGTTACACTTACCTACATTAGAAAACTAAAGGATGTCTCTTACAAACTTCTACAGATGCACCATAGAATGCATACTATCGAATTTCTTCACAACCTCGTTTGGGAACAGCTCGACCCAAGAGTGCAAGAAGTTGCAGGGTGTTGTACCTGCAACTTCTTGTCTATCACACAGTCTATCACACAGACCAGACTTCCCACCATTGCCTCCATCCACACTTTACACTGTCTCAGAAAAGCAGCCAACATAATTAAAGACTCGTCCCACCCCAGTCGTTCGATCGAAGCTTGAAAGCGCACACCAACTGTCTCAGGAACAGTTTATTTCCCTGTTATCAGACTTTTGAACAGTCCTTCCATAGCTAGGGTATAGTCCAATTCACATCTATCCCATTGTGGACATTGGAATTTGTCTATGGTACTGAAGTGTGACAAAGCTGATGCTGCTACATTCTGCATTCTGAATCTTCCACTTTGCTCTACCTTTGGTAATTCACTTTGATTGTATTTATGTATGGTATATCTGATCTGTTTGGATAGCATGCAAACCAAAGCTTTACAGTGTATCTTGGTACACATGACAATAATAAACCTAAACCTATCTTGAATCAAAAAGGATTTTCTCAGCCCCACCCCCAGACTGTGGCTGCAACTGAATCAATTTTTGCACCCAACCTATCTTGACACTGAGCAATGTCTCTTACTTTGCACCATCTGTCTTTCACAGTTAGCATCTTTGTTCAATTGACTGTTACATTAAATCTACCCAAAGAATCATTGAAAAAGCACAAAACAAATAAAGAACATAATACTATCATAATTCACAAAATATAAACTGGCCAAAATATCTTTGAATCTCAAACACCTTGTTCAAAATAATCACTTAAATATACTTGCTCTGGGAAGTACTCAAGGTATTAAACTGATCAGAAATAACACCAAGACGAAATCAGGATTGTCTGTTGCAATATTTTACATTGACTTCCTTCTGAAACACATACTTACTTCCCCCACAGAAAACAGCTTCAATTTATCTTCTTACAGCCATGAATATGAAATAGGATACCGATAATACATACTTGTTCAAGGCAGTTGAGTTGAAAACTGGCTAATAAATCATCACCCTTCCCATTGCCTTTCTTGCAATTTTTGATTTGGCAATTGCAGAACACTGTTTGAGCTGCACAAAACACTAAACCAGACGAACAGCAGACCTCAGCTAGAACAAACTGCACTGACCAATGACGGGCTTCATCACAATGAATACTGTTCTCCTTTCATTGACACAGAGAGACTGTACAAACTTTTATTAAAAACATCTGCAGGATTGCTTATGATTTTTGGGTTATCTGCTGTCAACAACTTTGATGCATGAGCTGTTTTAAATTTGAGAACTTGTGACAGAAAATTCACTGAGATATCTGAACTCACTTCGACACAAAGTGCACCAGGCATTTGAAAATAATTTACTGATAAGTTACATTTGTGGTAAGTAGGTATTCCACTACAAATACATTTCTTGGATGAAAAAGGAAGTAGAATGCTGTTCTCAGCAATATCACAAATTTATGCTCGGTATTGCACCTTATTTATCTTGCTCACAGTAATTGTGCCTCAGGCACATGCAGCAGTGGAGCTTTTTAAACTGGAAATTGATGCTTACCTGAAGAAAATAAGAAGGATGTAAACCCGATTGCGAAAGCAATAAGTCATACGAAAGGAAGTGGTCGGGTCCCATCAATCTAAACCAGTGAATTTAAATAACTCCATGTTATTTTGAACAGTGTAATTTGGAAGGCATTAGATTGGGGATCTGAAAGGTTATTGTAAATGTGCATGAAATTAATAGCACTTTAGGTCAAAGACTTGACAGGTAAGAATTGGAAGCCTTTAGGTTAATATTATCTTCTCATTAAAGAATGACATTTGCATTTGCCTTTGTCAATTATTTCAAGGTGCTCCAATATTCTTTTGACATAATTTTTACACTAAGATTATAATTGGCCATGAAACTGAATGATAGCTGGAAATATGCTTGCTATAAGCTTTGTGGTTGCAAAACACATCTGAAGACACTGGTTTGAAGTTCATGTGGAAATGGACTCAGCCTCATCATCATAAAATCCGTGAACTTTGGCACCAGTGATACCTCATCCAAGTAGTCAAGGGGAGGAGGGGGCTTGAAAAATGTTTCCATTTTAACACTAAGCGGGCACAAAAAAACATGGCCTGGGAGAAGGGGTGGAGAATGTGTTGCTCTTGAATCTACAGAAAGGAAAGTGCAAAAATGTTGTTTTTCTTTTTGGACGGTTCCCCTTTAAGAACTATTGGTGAGGTTGCTGTTAACCCATAAATACTGAAGGAAGAATTCATTAGTCCCTGCACTGCCTGGTAGCAACGAGCTATCACACCAGTTTTAGATACACGCATTGTCACCTGGATCTACACATCCATTTGTCCTAACATTCTATGGGCAAGTCTCTCATTTCTAATTTGGCAGGCAGCATACTTTTGGAAAAATTCATGCCCACATTTCGTGCCCAGCAAAGATGGCATGTTTGGGTTCAAATCAATCCTCACTGGTCATGTTAACAGAATCAAAATTAAAACCAAATCTCACTTTGTGAGGTTACCTTAACACAAGAAACTGCAGATTCTGGTTTACAAAAAAAGACAGTGTGCTGGAGTAACTCAGTTTTACCAGTAACTTCCACCCTGCATTCAAATCCATTTGGACAATTTCTGGCACCTCTCTCCCCTTTCTGAATCTCCCTGTCTCCATCACAGAGGACAGATTATCGACTAACCTGTACTACAAACCTACTGACTCCCATAGTTATCTGAACTACACCTCCTCCCTATCTCTTGCAAAGACGCTACCTTCGAATCATAATTTCTCAATCTCTGCCACATCTGCTCACGAGATGAAGCTTCCCATTCTAGGAGATCTGAGATGTCCTCTTTCTTTAATAAATATGATTTCCCCCCTGCTGTCAAAAATGAATGCCTCACCTAGGTCCCCTCTGTGCCTCATGGTTTTGCACTCGCTGCCCTTCCCCAGATGGAACAAGGATAGAATTCCCTTGGATCTTACCTCTCACCTATCTCTGCATCCAACTCATCATTTTCTGACATTTCCATCGTACCTAACATCCCATCCCACCCTTTTCAACCTTCTGCAGTGACAACTCCCTCAACAATTCCTTGGTTCATCCATCTTTTCTAAACCAAACCATGCCCTCCCAATGTGCTTTCCCCTCTAACACTTGTGTTCGGTCTGCCAAGTCTGCCAAAAAATGGATTTCCCGGTCGTTAACCATTTTAACACCTCTACCCATTTCCTTACTGATCTTGCTGTCCGGGGTCTCCTCCACTGTCAGAGTGATATTCCACATAGGTAACTTACAGCTCAACTATGAAACTTCCTTCCCCCTCCCTTCTAGACTCACATGAATTTCTCCCCTCCCTTTCACTTACTTTCTTTCCTCTAGCTTCACAATAAGCGAGTTCGGTATTCCAAAAATGCAAGGAATCATGGGAATTGTCAAAGGTCATTCGTGATAAAGAAAAAGCGAACAAAGCACTGGCTGTATAAAATGTGTATGTATTGTTAAGTATTCTACCAATTAATTAACTAGAATTCTGTCAACTCAATAGCGGACAGGCGTCGCCCTTTTATGTACATTAATTCGATCTTATATCTATCTTACTTAACAAACCCACCCTCTGGAATTCCACAGAACCTCTACCAGCAGCGTTAGGGGCCATTCTTTCACTCTCTCCGAGGGGGTAAACCGACAGCCACTGGATAAGGCGAGAGGTGCTGCTGATGGTCCCCGGCTCGTCGGGGAACGGGTTCCTTGGGAGTTGGAGCAGAGTTGAGCCGGATGTTAGTGCTTCGTTTCAGCGTTGGCTGTAGTATTGTGTGCTGTTTTGGTCTACTAATTTGAGGAAGGACTTCCTTGTTATTGGCAGTGCAGCGTAGGTTCATGAGGTTAATCAGTAATCAGTAACCTTCTTTCTTTGTGACCATATCTAATCCACATACATGTGCTTAAATCCTGTCATAGCATTCTTAATTTTGTACCTTCCACTGCTTCAATCTTGACCCTCACACCCATCTATTCTGACTTAGGCCTCATGTTCATTCTTCCTCAGCCCATCACTAATCTGATTAGGTCTCCTAATCTGAGGAAAGACATTCTTGCCAAAGAGGGAGTACAGAGAAGGTTCACCAGACTGATTCCTGGGATGGCACGACTTCCATATGAAGAAAGACTAGATAGACTTGGCTTGTACTTGCTGGAATTTAGAAGATTGAGGGGTGATCTCATAGAGACTTACAAAATTCTTAAGGGGTTGGACAAGCTAGATGCAGGAAGATTGTTCCCGATGTTGGGGAAGTCCAGGACAAGGGGTCACAGTTTAAGGATAAGGGGGAAGTCTTTTAGGACCGAGATGAGAAAATCATTTTTCACACAGAGAGTGGTGAATCTGTGGAATTCTCTGCCACAGAAGGTAGTTGAGGCCAGTTCGTTGGCCATATTTAAGAGGGATGTGGCCCTTGTGGCTGAAGGGATCAGGGGGTATGGAGAGAAGGCAGGTACAGGATACTGAGTTGGATGATCAGCCATGATCATAATGAATGGCGGTGCAGGCTCGAAGGGCCGAATGGCCTGCTCCTGCACCTAATTTCTATGTTTCTATGTTAATCCCCAGGATGGCGGGTGTCATATGAGGAAAGATTGGAAAGAGTGGGCCTGTATTCACTGGAATTTAGAAGGATGAGAGGATATCTTATAGAAACATATAACATTATGAAAGGACTGGACAAGCTCGATGCAGGAAAAATGTTCCCAATGATGAGGGAGTCCAGAACCAGGGGCCACAGTCTAAGAATAAAGGGGAGGCCATTTAATACTGAGATGATAAAAAATGTGTTCACCCATAGAGTTGTGAATTTGTGGAATTATCTGCCACAGAAGGCAGTTGAGAGTTAGATACAGCTCTAGCAGCTAGAAGAATCAAGGGATATGGGGAGAAGACATGCACGGGTTACTGTTTGTGGATCATCAGCCATGAATGGCAGTGCTGGCTCGAAGGGCCAAATGGCTTCCTCCTGCACCTATTTTCCATGTAAGTCTTCAATCTTTGTGCCTTACATCTTCTGTCTTTTAGTCTCTGGCCTATGTCCATCTATGTGCCTATCAAAAATCCACCTCACCTAGACATTACCCTGTCCCCCCCTACAGTGTTGCAGTGCTATTTTTTTGAGATGCCGGAGCTGTCAAACAGGGGGTACACAAAAGGCTGGAGAAACTCAGCGGGTGCAGCAGCATCTAAGGAGCGAAGGAGATAGGCGACAGTTCTTCAGACTGGTTAGGGATCAGGGAAATGAGAAATATAGACGGTGATGTGGAGAGATAAAGAACAATGAATGAAAGATATGCAAAAAAGTATTGATGATAACGGAAACAGGCCATTGTAAGTGTTTTGTAGTGTGAAAATGAGAAGCTAGTGCGCCTTGGGTGGGGGAGAAATAGAGAGAGAGGGAATGCGAGGGCCCGAGGGCTGAGGGAGAAGTGGGAAGGGGAGGAGACAGCAAGGATTAACAGAATTGAGAAAATTCAATGTTCAAGCCCAGAGGATGCTGTTCCTCCAACTTGCGGTGTTGTTCACTCTGGCCGTGGAGGAGGCCCAGGACCGAGAGGTCGGATACGGAATGGGAGGGGGAGTTGAAGTGCTGAGCCTCCAGGAGGTCGGGTTGGTTATTGCGGACCCAGCGGAGGTGTTCGGCGAAACGATCGCCAAGCCTCCGCCTGGTCTCACCGATATAGATCAGCTGGCATCTGGAGCAGCGGATGCAGTAGATGAGGTTGGAGGAGGTGCAGGTGAACCTCTGTCAGACCTGGAAGGACTGCTTGGGTCCCTGAAAGGAGTGGAGGGGGGTGGTGAAGGGACAAGTGTAGCATCTCTTGCGGATGCAAGGCAAAGTGTCTGGGGAATGGGTAGAGCGGGAGGGGAGGGAAGAATTGACAAGGGAGTTGCGGAGGGAGCGGTCTTTGCGGAAGGCAGACGGGGGGGAGATGGTAAGATATGGCGAGTGGAGGGGTCACGTTGGTGGTGGCGAAACTGGCGGAGGACTATGTGTTGTATGTGCCGGCTGGTGGGGTGAAAGGTGAGGACCAGGGGGACTCTGCCCTTGTTGCGAGTGGGGGAATGGGGAGAGAGGGCAGTGTTGCGGGGTATGGAGGAGACCCTGGTGCGAGCCTCATCTATAGTGGGGGAGGGGAATCCCCGTTCTCTAAAGAATGAGGACATTTGTGATGGCCTGGTGTGGAACACCTCATCCTGGGAGCAGATGTGGCGTAGATGGAGGAATTGGGAATAGGGGATGGAATCCTTACAGGAAGCAGGGTGGGAGGAAGAGTAGTCCAGGTAGCTTGGAGTCAGTTGGTTTGTAGTGGATGTCGGTCAGGAGTGTATCACCTGCAATAGAGATGGTGAGGTCAAGGAATGGTAGGGAAATGTCGGAAATGGTCCAAGTGTATTTGAGTGCCGGATGGAAGTTGGTGGTGAAATGGATGAAGTCAGTCAGTTGTGTGTGGGTGCAGGAGGTGACACCAAAGCAGTCGTCGATGTAATGGAGGTAGAGGTCGGGGATGGGGCCCTGGTACGCCGAGAACAAGGATTGTTCGACGTACCCGACAAAGAGGCAAGCGTAGCTGGGGCCCATGCGTGTGCCCATAGCTACGCCTTGTGTTTGGAGGAAATGGGAGGAGTCAAAAGAGAAGTTATTGAGGGTAAGGACCAACTCCGCTAGGCGGAGGAGGGTGTCAGTGGACGGTTATGGGTTGCTCCTCTGGTCGAGTAAGAACCGGAGGGCTTTGAGACCATCCAGGTGGGGGATGGAGGTGTAGAGTGACTGGACATCCATCGTGAAGATGAGAGGATGGGGGCCTGGAGAATGGAATGCGCGGAGCCGATGGAGAGTGTCTGAGGTGTCTTGAACATAGGTGGGGAGGGATTTAACAAAGGGCGATAGGATGGAGGCAAGGTATGTGGAAATGTGTTCGGTGGGGCACGAACAGGCAGAGACAATGGGTCTGCCAGGGCAGTCGGGTTTGTGGATTTTGGGGAGAAGGTAAAATCGGGCCGTGCGGGGCTGGGAAATGACTCGGGGGTGTAGGGAGCCGGAGTTGATGAAGTCGGTTATGGTGCTCGAGATGGTGGCCTGGTGCTCGTCAGTGGGGTCATGGTCCAGGGGTAAGTAGGAGGAGGTGTCCGAGAGTTGGCGCATGGCCTCCGCTTTGTAGTTCTACATTTCTCGTTCCCTGATCCCTAACCAGTCTGAAGAAGGGTCTCGACCCGAAACGTCACCTATCTCCTTCGCTCCTTTGATGATGCTGCACCCGCTGAGTTTCTCCAGCCTTTTGTGTACCCTCGATTCTCCAGCATCTGCAGTTCCTTCTTTAACACTTTGTCAAACAGGGGCGTCATTTCAGGTTTTGCTTGGGGGGGGGGTGCAAGCTCATCTCCCAAGAAGGCCAAACAAGATTATAGCCTATCACTACATCCCAGTGTATAGCTAGTAAAATAAAGCCCATAATACTTAATTTACTTAATTTAATAACATGACAAAATATTGCACGGTTGCACTCCTTAATTGTCATTAAAGAAAAAGACAGTGATCATGTTTTTCTATATAGGTGGTGGCTCGGTAAACCACTCACCCTGACTCTCCCAGTAGCTCTGGGCCTTCACACTCACTCACTCACACACACATACCCACCCACCCACTCACCCACTAACTCACCCTCCCACACACTAATGGGCTTGTCCCACTCAGCAATTTTTTCGTCGACTGCTAGTGTCATTTTGAACATTTCAACATCCAGCAGCGACAAAAAAAATGTGGCGACACTTGAAGAAACACCACACGCCAATACGTGATCACGCCGCGTCACCGCTGCATCACGTCGCAACGTTTTTGGTGATCTGACACGTTCGTCAATGATGCCGGCAGTCGCCGAAAAAATCACCAAGTGGGACTGGCCGAGCGACCGGAGAAAACAATCGCATCTCCGGCAAGGTAAGAGATAAGAGATTGGCCCCCCGCCAATCCCCCACATAAAACAAACCGGAGAACATTAACACAAAATTTTTAAACACACTAAAAATAACAACAAAAAGACAAAAAGGACAGACAGACTGTAGGTGATGCTGCCAACGAAGTGCCACCCGATGGTATGAGGTGTGTCTTACTGATTGCTAAAGCTCTCCGGCGAGCTTGCTGGAAGACTTCTGCACTTGAAATTCTCCTGTCGCTTAGAGTTCAGTTGCTAAGCTCTGGGGCAACATGAGCGATGTACACCTGGATCAGGTATGTTCTGGTGTGGGATTCATAAGCTCATAAGTGATAGGAGCAGAATTAGACCATTCGACCCATCAAGTCTACTTCGCCATTCAGCCATGTTTGATCTATCTTTCCCTCTTAACCCCATTCTCCTGCCTTCTCCCCATAACCCCTGACACCCATATTAATCAAGAATCTATCTATGCCTTAAAAGTATCCATTGACCTGGCCTCCACAGCCGTCTGTTGCAATGAATTCCACAGATTCACCACCCTCTGACTAAAGAAATTCCTCCTCATCTGCTTCTTAAGGAACATCCCTTTATTCTGAAACTATGACCTCTGGTCCTAGATTCTCCCACTAGTGGAAACATCCTCTCCACATCCACTCTATCATGGGTAGTGATTGTGGGTGTTAGGCTCATGTTAACATAATAACCATATAACCATATAACAATTACAGCACGGAAACAGGCCCTCTCGGCCCTTCCAGTCCGTGCCGACCATTTGTTTTCCCCTAGTCCCATCTACCTGCACTCAGACCATACCCCTCCATTCCCTTCACGTCCATATACCTATCCACTTTACTCTTAAATGTTAAAATCGATCCTGCCTCCACCACTTCTGCTGGAAGCTCATTCCACACAGCCACCACCCTCTGAGTATAGAAGTTCCCCCTCACGTTACCCCGAAACTTCTGTCCCTTAATTCTCATGTCATGCCCTCTTGTTTGAATCTTCCCTACCCTCAATGGGAAAAACGTATCCACGTCAACTCTGTCTATAATCTGAGCCAACATTTCCATCTGAAACTCAAGCTACTTGGAGAAATAAAATGATAGATTTTAAGGTTGTGAAGTCAACAATAATTTAGAAGGAATAAACAAGAAGAAAAAATAAAATCAATAAAATGTTAGTTTTCAGCAATATCCTCAAATGAGCACAATTATTCATAAATAATATGGTAACATTTGTAAATGAAACAAAAATAATGTAGTTAGAAATTTTGTTGAATATCCATATTTCATTCAAGGGTGTTTCCGTTATAAAATAAACTGTTAAGGGTACAATGATGCTGGCTTGAACTCAACATTAGTGATTTATTTTCTATGAAAAGCAGTTCAGTAACAAGATACAGATGGACGGAACTCACTGCAATATTTACTCTGGTGGTTGATTAAGGCACAGCAAGACTTTGAGAGCAAAGTCTATAGATTAGTGCATACTCCAACAATGTTGGTTCAGTGGGTCTCAGTTACTTCTGCATTTGTTTGTACAGAAATAAGGAACTGTGTTAAGAGGCATTGCAAATAAATACCCAGTCAGGATGAATAACACACTGAATGTTTGGCTTGATACAGAAAAATGATTTTTGGCTACACTAAACACTTCTGTTCATGGGATAAAGACAAACATTTGGATAAATGGCTGCAATTTTTACGATGTTAAATGATAATGGGCTTGGAAAACACAAAGAGCCCAGGAACATTCCATCTCTAAAAAATTATTGCAAGTCATCATTTTTACCATTAATAAATTATATTACTTAATATATTGTGGATACAAGTTTTTTACAACTTTGACGTTATCTTGTGAGTTAGCTTTCATTAAGATATCTTTTGTTTTCCTATTTTTCACCAGTTCATTTCAGTATCAACCATGGCTCAGTTGGCGATATATTTGTTTTTAGGGTTGTAGGTTCATTCAAAACCCAGAGATCAAAATCTAGGGTTGCACTCCAATCTAACTCTGAGGGGGTTAAATGGTGCTTCATTGTCTGAAGCACCATTTAAGGATGAGATTTTAAACTGAGGCTTGCTCTGTCTTCTCCAGTTGACCCAAAATATCCCAAGAATCTTTCAGAAAATGAGCAGGAGAACGGTTGCCTGCAACCTGGTAAATACTGGTTCCCACATTATTTAGATCTATTATCAGACCATCATCTTATGGCATTGTGTGCCTGCTGTGCATAGGTTCGCTAAAATGTTTCTCACATTACAATAGCGGCTAAACTTCAAAAGTAACTTGTGACACATTTCATGCTTTAGTTATGAATGGTGAAAGACTTTATTTGCTGAGGGTTACTTTTTTTGGATATTTTGGTTACAATCTCCTTTCCGAAGCAAAATCTCCTCGTGCATTGGACTGTGGAGATTTAGTCGCTTCAGCCCCTTGCTAGACTGGACATCCTGTTGTTGACTCTTCTCCCTCAACACTTCCCCCTACATTCTGTTTCAACAGGTTGCACTGTTCTGCGTGCAATCTCCCGATTCCTCCAAAATTATTATGCTCCATGACTAGAATTATGTTCGAAAGTGGCGGCGCTGCCTGGCAGCTGCGGCTCGCCTGCAGTCCGTCTGTTTTTCCTTTTCTTTTGTTGTTTTCTTTTGTCTGTTTTAGTTAAATTTAGTTTATTAGGCTGTGTAAGTGTTTTGGGGGGGTGGGAGAAACAGGGTTTTAGTCTCTCCCTTCGGGGGGATGCGACTTTTTCTTGTCGTGTCCCCCGTTTCCGTCTGTGCTGAGGGCTAATGGCGGAGCTGGTGGCCTCAGAGATGTGGCGGTGTTCCGGTGTTCCAGCGTTCTGGCGGCGGACCCGGCTTCAGAGCTGTGGCGGTGTTCCAGCGTTTCGGCGGCGGCAGCAGCCTGGCTTCGGAGCTGTGGCGGTGTTCCTGCGGCGGACCCGGCTTCAGAGCTGTGGCGTTCCAGCGTTCCGGCGGCGGACCCGGCTTCAGAGCTGTGGCGGTGTTCCTGTGGCGGCCCGCCTTCGGAGGCTCGGCCGCGGGCCCAGTGGACGACAACATCGGAGGCCTGGATCGCCTCAGCGCAGAGATAGAACGAGAAGGGAAGGAGACAAAGACTTTAAGACTTTTGCCTTCCATCACAGTGAGGAGGTGCCTGGTGAACTCACTGTGGTGGAAGTTAAATATGTGTTTATTGTGTGTTTTGTTTTTTATTATATGTATGACTGCAGGCACGAAATTTTGTTCAGACCGAAAGGTCTGAATGACAATAAAGATAGCATTTCAGTGGAGTTTAGCCGAAGCATTGAAGTGAAGACAGGAAGTGAAGACAGGACATTGAAGTTGGCAGACAGGAAACAAAGAGTAGGGATTAAAGGGTCCATTTCAGAATGGCAGGTAGTGAGTGACTAGTGGGGTACCTTGCCCAAGGCTTGGTGCTGCGACCGCAGCTATTTACAATATACATCAATGATTTGGATGAAGGGATTCAAAGTAACATTAGCAAATTTGCAGATGACACAAAGCTGGGTGGCAGTGTGAACTGTGAGGAGGATGCTATGAGAATGCAGGGTGACTTGGACAGGTTGGGGGAGCGGGCAGATGCATGGCAGATGAAGTTTAATGCAGATAAATGTGAGGTTATCCACTTTGGTAGCAAAAACAGGAAGGCAGATTACTATCTAAATGGTGTCAAGTTGGGTAAAGGGGAAGTACAACAGGATCTGGGGGTCCTTGTTCATCAGTCTATGAAAGTAAGCATGCGGGTACAGCAGGCAGTGAAGAAAGCGAATGGCATGTTCGCCTTTATAATAAGAGGAGTCGAATATAGGAGCAAAGAAGCCCTTCTGCAGTTATACAGAGCCCTAGTGAGACCACACCTGGAGTATTGTGTGCAGTTTTGGTCCCCTAATTTGAGGAAGGACATTCTTGCTATTGAGGGAGTGCAGCATAGGTTTACAAGGTTGATTCCCGGGATGGCGGGACTGTCATATGCTGAGAGAATGGAGTGGCTGGGGTTGTACACTTTGGAGTTTAGAAGGATGAGAGGGAATCTCATTGTAACATATAAGATTGTTAAGGGATTGGACACGCTAGAGGCAGGAAACATGTTCCCGATGTTGGGGGAGTCCAGAACCAGGGGCCACAGTTTAAGAATAAGTAGTAAGCCATTTAGAACGGAGACGAGGAAACACTTTTTCTCACAGAGAGTTGTGAGTCTGTGGAATTCTCTGCCTCAGAGGGCGGTGGAGGCAGGTTAACTGGATGCTTTCAAGAGAGAGCTAGATAGGGCTCTTAAAAATAGCAGAGTCAGGGGATATGGGGAGAAGGCAGGAACGGGTTACTGATTGGGGATGATCAGCCATGATCACATTAAATGGCGGTGCTGGCTCGAAGGGCCAAATGGCTTACTCCTGCACCTATTGTCTATTGTCTAAGACTTAATTCTTCTTTCCAGTAGATTTCATAAATTGCTACAAGATATGGAGAATTACTATGTGGTACATTACTCTGACAAACACTTGGCAGAATCATTTGCAAGTAACTGATTAAATCTTTAAACAGTCCCAGAGAAAGCAATGTTAAATGCTCAATAGAAGCTGAATACATCAGTTGCATCATTAAAATCCATGTTGATAATGTACACATCATATTAACAATATGTCTATTTTAGCACGCAGTTGGTGTGTGAGAGTGTTGCACAGAACAGCTCCCTTTCCAATATATTGACCCCGAATGCTTGCATTATAATTCAGCATGTATATTGTGCGCCATATTGGAACAAAACTGGCACCCAGTGCTTCCAGATAACAGTGCTACACAGTCAAGATTTTCAGCCACTATTTCTGTTGGCTCATCATCAGGATGTCCTATTTAAAACTTGGAAAACACCATCTGCCCAATAAGATTTCCAACTTACCCTGGAGTTCAACATAAATTCATTGAGTTGGTTTCAAATAAACCTGAACATCACTAAGTAATTTGTACATTACTACAACGATGACAGCACATGCAAAAGCATGGCTTAAATGAAAAGCAGCGCAACATCATAATAGTGAGGTTTGAGTTTCGGTATTTGATACAGAAGAGAGGTTTAGCCGGTATATAGATGGACAAAAGAAATACTGTCCCTTTAAAATAGAAGTATGTTTCCAATTTGAAATGTTCACTGAAAGTCTTTGTTTCAGGATTGACTCGGGTAACATTGTTTTGACACTTTGCCAAAGGGTTTTCTAAATGTTTTTCATTGTGTGCAAATCATAAAGATTAACAAACGAGCTAATGCATGATAGGGTTTGCTTTCATACTACCATTTTGGTATGATGTAACAAATACCTACCACATTCATTCTACCACATTCATTCACCCTCATCCCTCCACCCACAATGATAATCCGTCTGACATTTTTCCACAGCCTCTGTATAAATGTTACAAAGGAATTTGTTAAGGTTTATAGGTAATTTAACACAAACCACATTTGGTGAGCAATGTCATTGAAGGAAATAAGGACTACACTCCCCCTGGAAAAGTTAAATGTCCTAACTGAGGCAACATTGAGTCAGTGCAGGAGTATGTCAGTGCCCACTGTGGCTATAGATGTGTTGGGAGTCAGAAATAATTTGCCAATTAGAGGAATGGTGGGAGAATCCCTGATCAGTCAGATAGCTGGACAGAGAAGATAAATACAGAGACTTAAAATGGTTGTTCTTGCTTTTCACTTAATGGTAAGTACATTTTATCCTGTGCTGAAATAAATCATGCTATATGATTGTGTTTCTCAGCTTTGTTCTATCATTTTAGCCTTTTGCATAATATGCTCTCTTTCTATTCAGATGGTTAAACTAACATTGAAACAGTATTTCAGTCCATAGTTAAGATAGGCCATAATGATATGACCTACAATAGGTATTACCTATAAAGGCAGGTTGGACAAACTTGGATTGTTTTCTCAAGAGTGTCGGAGGCTGAGATGAGAGCTGATATAAGTATATAAAATTATGAGAGGCGTAGAAAGGGTGGGCAGTCAGAGCTTTTTTCCAGGATGACAATGTCAAGGACTAGAGGACATTAAGGTTTGAGGGGCAAAGTTTACAGTAAATATTCAGAGCAGGGATGGTGGTGGACGCAGATGTATCAGTGGCATTTAAGAAGTTTTTAGATATGCAGGGAATGTTGAGATATGGATCAAGTGCTGGCATGGGAGATTTATGTAATGTCGCATCATGTTCAGTAGCGATGTGGTGACATGGAGGGCCGGTTCCTGTGCTGTACTGTTTTATGATGTATGAGACTTTGATTGCATAGGAAATGCAAGCAATCTTTTTCAGCACTGGAAGTGACAGCACCAAAAATTTGTAAAGTTCTAAGTACTTTCGTGAAATAATAAGCTAAATTATCTTGGTTAGATTTGACTGTTGGTAATTGATGCTCAAGCTTCTGAAACAAAAATGTTAATCATTTTGGCTGCTCTTTTATAAACATCCGAGCCATTATAGAAGGAAGTTAATCCCACATTTCTGTGGAAATAGTAAGAACCCATGCTAAGTTGCTGGAAAAAAAGTAGTGAAGGATTTTCTTCCCCCATTTATTTGCAGTTGCTACAACATCTTCCCATAAGGAAAGTGTTATTTGAGTATAACCTAGTGCATTTCAGAATTGCACTTGGAATCCCCTTCTTTGAAGGGTCAGAGAAGGGAAAGGGAAAGAGATCAGGTTGGCTTGCTAAATATTTCAAAAGTAAAACTTTGCTTCCTTGCCAGTGTCACAATGGTAGTTCTGATATCCAGCCAGCAAAAAAATCTTTCATGAATCAAATATCATGTTAATACAATATTACAAGGTCCATCTATTTTTTAGTTGGCGTACTTATTTTTTAGCTAAGCAGAAGGATAAGTGGTTATATTTTCGTAGAAGCCTGGAATTCTATTTTACTGCACCTTTGGGTGTATGTGACAATTTAAATTGACTAAATAAAATAAAATTGACTAAATTGAATCCTACTAGCTCGGCTGTAGACCTCACAACATCAAAGTAACATCTGGATGGGTGGCTCAGGTTGAATCACGCCAATGATGCTCCAGATCCCCTTTAAGCTAAAATTAAAGATTGGCACATGATCACCTCCTTCAGTAATTTATGTTAATTCAAAGGGCTTTGGGCCACTTCCCTAATTAAGCTGGAACATTTATGCTTTTGCAAGTATATGACCAAGATAAATGCTAGGCTAAACACAAAGTGCTGGTGTAACTCAATGGGTCAGGCAGCATCTGTGGATGGAATAGACAGATGATGTTCCAGGCCTGGACCCTTCTTCACCTGCTAGACTATCTTTTTAATAGAAAAAAAACAGATGCTTCTTTGATGCAAGATGGAATTCTATCTTTGGGTAACATCGCCTAACAGTTCAATTTCTTCCTGCTTGTGCAGCTTGAAGAAATTGGTCCAGTAGGAAATAGCATCAACAGGAACCTATGTGGCAGTTCTGTTAAATTTGAAAACAGAACTGAACATTAAGCCACAATGGATATAGACACAAAAGGGCCAATAAAAAAACATACTTGCTCAGGTTTGGCCAAAAAAACATTAAAAAATAAGCAAAATGTTGAGACTCCTTGAAAGATCCAAACTTGGAAGAAAATGGTAAAAAATACTACATTATATTTAAATTCAACAAAGCCCTAATAATTGGTTATATTATGACATTTTCATTTCATTTGCTGAGTTAAAGTCCTACTCCTGTTCTTGTAGTCTGTTATGTTATGATATTTTGATTTCATTTGCTGATCTAAAACGTTGTTTATGCCAAACTTTCTTGTTTTGACATCAATAGAAGCCAAGGAAGGAATGCCTAGCTGTCTGCCTCAGCTGGGGTATTTTGTGTGGCAAGACCTTTTTTGAGGGAAAGAAAAATCAGATCTGTTCATATTCAATTCACATTATTTGTCTGCTGTATAGAATGATTGTTACACAACTGTTCCAATATGTGAGCTGTAACCATTTCTTGAGGCATGTACTGCACCATCAATTCTATACGTTTAACACAATACCTTTAGCCCATATTTTCATAGAAATTATGCAATAATGACAAATACATTCTGTTGTGAAAGTAAAAGAGAATACAACAGGTAGTTGATGTACACATTTCTTAGATCTTGGCTAGTATAACTTGTAAGGAAATAGTATTAAAATAGTCTACGTTAAATAGGTGAAATCATCCAATCAAAACAATCACCTGTAATTCTGGTTCTTGTTTCATCATTTCGAGTATCATATGGCAACCGATCGAATGACCAATCAGCACAAGTTTAGTATCCTTTGGAACTTTTTTCCTGAGAAAAGCTAATTTATGTTCTATTTGTCCATTCAGTCCAAAGACATCAGCCAGCTCAATGTCTGCAGGAAAAGAAAATCATTAAAATCTTACTAAACTTGCCATGTTACAAATACACATCAGTGACAGCATTATAACATTGTGAACTTTATTGCTCAACACAACCTTACTTTTCTCCATATGAATTAAATATGAATCATCAATCTTAATGAAAATCAAAATACCTAACCATCACCTAAGATTTTGTCACTATATGTGCAGGTGTAGGCCATACGGCCCTTCGAGCCAGCACCGCCATTCAATATGATCATGGCTGTTCATCTAAAATCAGTACCCCATTCCTGCTATTTGAAATAAGAAGAATATAATTTAGGCAAAATTGAAACCTATTAAATAAAGTTTTATTCTTTAAATAAGTAAATCTTTTTAAGACATAAGGACATTATTACATTAAAACTTTATTCAGATTATGCATAAAGATTGCAAGACGGTAATTAATATCTTACTAAACGTCCTATTTACCACAGATGAATTACAATTCACCAGGACCGAATCCACACCATTTACTTGTAAATCAGTAAACATTAATGCAAAACCTTATCACAGATAATTTTCTGTGATAAGGTTTTGCATTAATGTTTACTGATTTACAAGTGAATGATGTGGATTCGGTCCTGGTGGTGTGGTTGCAATAGCATAACAATATTTTTATTGAGCATGTGATTTCTTCTGAACTAGGATGTGCATGGTGCTAAATATCTGATAACCCTGCGGAAGCAAAATTTGAATGTCAGAGCTAGTACTAAAATATCAAGTAATCACCAAGGAAGTGACGCTATATTGATCCAAAATAACGAACAAAATTGACGACAGTTAGAAAAGAGCAACACTACTTTAGCACAAGATAAAACAAGAGCACAAGCTGGCCATTCACCCCCCCCCCCCCCCCCCCCCCCCCCCCCCCCCCCACCCCACCTCACCCCACCCAGCCATTTAACTAAAAATACAGGAATTGTAGTTTTATGTGGGTGGAGCTTTTCTTTGGAATATGTCGTGTACTTGGCATGCATACTATACATCCTTTCAAATCAAGTCTAGTCCTTTTAAATGCTCAGTCTTGCTTACATTTAACAACCATGTAAATAACATTCTACTAAACAGGTATTTTTCTTAATGTATCAGTTAAACATTAATTAATAGAAGGTCATGTACATTTGGTTGTAAAAGAAAGCAAACTAAAACTAGGGGAACAATGGAAGAGTCATGGAAAAGATATTTCTATGGAGTATATGCAGTTTGCACCAGTTATTGTAGAATACAGTTGATCAAAAAAAGTACTTGTAAACAATTAATTGATTCAACATTGTCAATAGATATTGAAGATGTTTTGTTCTCTCCGGGGAATGCAATTATTTGAATCAATGACCATCCATCAGAACAAAGATAGTAAAACAAAGTAATCTTCTGACAAAATGCAGACCTGGGAATTGGCTATTAACTGACAGCAAGTATTTAAGAGCTAAAATAGAGCTTAAATTTGGCAGCACAAATCTCACAGCAGTTACTGACAACAACCATACATCCAAAACTCTCTAAATTGTTGAGTGAACAGGTTTACAAGAGAGTTTTACCAAAATGTTTTTCTTCACATGCAAGTAATTTGTTTGATGATCAAACTTTCTTTCTTGATTAGTAGTTATTTTATGGTGATCAAAATCTCAGTGATTTTATGTTTATTGTTTCTGAATGTTTGATAATTGTATTCAGAAAAAAAAACATTTATTAGGTGGATCCTCTGGAGTAATGTTATGAATAACATAAACATGCTTTAATCACTCAAATTATCCACTGCGATGCTTCTTATGTCAATATCACAGGCAGTACAATTACCACAAGATACAGATCAATCTGATCAAATTGAATGGCTTAACAAATTCATAAAGATAAACAGCCTGTTTCTCTTGCTGTTCTTCAAATAACATCAAAAATTGTTCCATGAATTTGTCTTCACTAATGCATAAAATTCAGCAGCTCAGCAGAATGATGCCCTCTTCTTTGTGGAGAAGCCTTTGAACTAAATTCACTCTTTAGCAAGATGTGATCTTACCTCTGGGAGAATATGCATTGTTAGACTTACTTTATACCTGCAGTGAAAATGCTGGGTACATTTAATTTTTCAACAAAGGAAAAACCCACCTCAACCTGTCTTTTCAAAAGAAAAATAGATCTTTGGAGAGAAACATGAAAAAATGTTCTGCACATCCTGTTTTGACTTATTCTGTTAAACATACTGTGTTTGAGAGCTTTATGCTCAACATGAGTAAATTCATTTAAAAATGCAATTGAAATATTGAAATTCTACAAATAGCTCACTAATTCAGAAATAACTAACTCACTAAACTGCAGGAAAGTACTTGTAGTCCAAATGATTTAGATTTGATGTATTTTAAGCTCCTGAAAGCTGTTTAATCACATAAATATCTAATTGAATAAATGAATACATTTGTACAAGATTGAATCTGAGATTTCTTCATCCAGCAGTTGCCCAGTGTAAGTACTGGGGAGTTGCAGTAAGTTCACACTACATTCTTAAAACAGTCATTAGAAGAGTGAATATACATCCTGAACTTCATGAGAGTGATGTGGGCAAATGGAAACTGGCCAATGTGTTCCAAGATTAGCCTTGCCCCAAGAAATAGAGAAAAAAACCATTTCATTTTAATGTTTGATGTTATTACCTTCCACCTTGTCTTATCTACAGTATTTGTCTCATAATTATAATTTTAACTTTGTGTTAAACCTATCTATCCATTAATTTTGCTGGCTGTGTATTCTGTGTATTGAAATTACAGCTTAATCACACACATGCTCACTCACAAGATAGTGAGTTAAAATATCTTGGAAATCTAGCTGAGAGAACAGATCTAAATAATGTCTGGCCCTATGGAAATGGTATATTTTGTGTAAAGTGAGTTCATAGTTCAGAATATACTTGTTCAATGTTAAGAGTTAAGCAATTTACTCAATAATAAACATGTTTTTATTAACTTGATTTATCATGAAGTTTTATATTCCAGATATTTTCATCTTCAATTTCTCAATTTTTGAATCATATAAATTGATGATAATCTCTCTTCCCCTGTGATTTCACTTTTTCCGAGGGACTAAATATTGACTTTGCTTGATTCATTTTAAATGACAAGATTATGGGGATGACTCTAATGGTGCAAAGTTATGATTTCTCAATAAAATACAACCTATAAGATCACTGTATAAATAGTAGACTGGTAAAAATGTATGTCACTTCTTTGTTAATAAAACGTGAGAGGGAGAAATCAAAGAATGATACCATCTAGCATAGCATCTGAGCCTAGAAATGGGATAGATAGCAGTGGTTTTACATGTTTACGGGAAAATCAACATCTAGCTACCTCTCAGAGAAAGTAAAGTCACAGGATCTAAGCAATTGCAATTAATTTATACAATTCAATGAATAAAAAAACAAATAGAAAATACTTGAAATATAAAAAGTAAATGCTAATTAACTTCAGCTTGTTACGTGATTAAAAAAAATTACCTGGAACAAATTGTACAAGCAATCATTTTTGGATAAACTCAAGCTAAACTCATGTAAACGGACTGAGCACCCAGCCACAATACATGGCAATGGGCCTCATCTTCACCCATCAGTTGTACAATAATTTTGACATTATTCACATGATGCTGAATAATGATGATATTATTTTACAACTGATGCCTTAATATGACCTAAAAACACTGGTGGAGACACCCCTCAAATAAGGGAAGGGATATCAACCCAGATGGATCACAAGAGCGGCAAGAATGCTTTGTGTAAGAATAGATTATGCACACTACTGAATATAACACTAACTGATGTATAAATGCTGAGAATGTCAGAATAGATTTTGCACTGCGTTTGCTTTGTATATTATTTTGAATAAAGTTTATCTTTGGAAAAAAGACCTAAAAAGGACACACACTTGGTTCTTGGTTTTCTTGATACTTACAATCGTACACATTGCTGAAAGTGGGAGCGCAAAATGGATAGTTCACAACTGACTGCAGACCCCTCAAACACCTTCTGAAATTCACAGTGTGTGCTCGAATTTTCATTCCATGCATTCCACAATTCTGGCATTGTTTGCACAATTGTGGCATTCCAATGGGACAGACAGATTATTGATGGAGGGTTGCAGACCTCTGGACACGAGGCATAAATGGGCCCATCTACATGACAGCGTATTCCCACACAGGTTCCATGTGCTACCTGCATCTGTCAGTTGCAGAATGAAAGTGCAATTTCAGGCTTTCCAAGGCAATGTTATAGAGATGCATGACATTTGTATGATGACATGCAGGCAGGCCATTGTGCATGAACTGAACTCTCTCTCTCTCTCTCTCTCTGGAAACCAAGGTGACAATGTAGCTTTCCATTTTTCGGTCACTGGATCATTGCAGCCTACAAGAGTAACAACCACATGTCATATTTCTGAATCATCTGCTCACCACAGCCTTAGGTGTCACTCAGATTCTCTGCTTTCAAAGAAAGGAATTCGTCCCGACTGCGTGGCTGCAGACTGGCTGCACTAAGGTTGCTCTCTCTTGCTGTGTGCCCTTATGGCCTATGAGAAGCCTTTGCTTTTGGCCTGAGACAGGCCAGCATCAGTCTGCTAGCCTAGGTGCAGCCTGGAATGGTTAGCTCTGGGATGTGGAATGTTCGCCCTAATTGTCTTGACAGAAGCTGTTACTTGCATTGCTGTCATCGAATCACACAGCATGGAAACAGGCCCTTTGACCCAACTCGTCTACGCTGACCAAAATGCCCCATCTAAGCTACTCCCATTTGTCCGCATTTGGCCCATTTCCTTCTAAACCTTTTCTATCCTGTCCAAGTGTCTTATACCTGTTCAAGTGTCTTTTAGTAAGCACTTTGGCAACATGGTCATTGGGCTCTTGTAAAGAAAAGCACATGACTTGAATAAAGGTGGTCATTGGCTCCTAACTCCCATAGTTCTTGTGACAGCATCAAGATTGATTCTTCCATGTTCTTTAACATTTTCTGTAGGCTAGCCACCTCGTTCAGTCTCCAATTCTGATCCTCTTCTAAGTCCTCTAATCAATGCAGTTGCATGCATCTGCCCATCTGCAAGCTCCTGCACCAGGTTTCTCACCCATTGTGTCAGGCTGCATTCCACAAGTGCTGATGTATCTTGCTACAGTGTGAGTTTCCTTGATTCCCCATCTCAACCCTGCCACCACTTACCGATAACAGGATTTCCCCCTTCATATAAATTGAATTGGCTAGGACATCTGTATCAACTCAGAAAGATATGGAAGTATTTTCTGTCTTGTCTGACTGCTGTTGGGTGCGTATCTTAAAGTGCTGACACCTTTCCTTGATTGCTGTTCAACAAAGTGTTGGCAGCTATATCAGGTTAAGTGCAGTTCTATCATGAGTGTACAGTTTCCATTTTAAAGTTTCTTTTTGGGAGCAAACCACCCTGAAGCTGTTTCAGACTTGTTTGTGGCCAACCTCATGATTTTTTTTCAGAGGGATGTGACCTTGCATTAGTGTGAAAAACAATAAATGTTTTAATGTCAGAATAGTAGGAAAAATCCAACATGAGGAATTGTATCTTGAAAGTACTGCAGTCTATAATTAAGCACAAAATACCTGAATCTTTTGAAAATTCTTTAACTTTGAGACACTGACCTTATCGATTTATTAGCTAATAAAACAGGCAATATCTTGGCAAACCTCTTCTGCACCATCTCTAAAGCCTCCACACCCTTCCTGTAGTGGGATGACCAGAAATGCACACATGGCTCTAAATGTGGCCTAACCAAAGTGCAGCTGCAACATGACTTACAACTTTTGTACTCAATGCCCCAATCAATGAAGGCAAGTATGTCAATGGATATATTGGAGATTTATTTGAGGCTTTAAATCACAGGACATTTGAGGTTGACAGTAACAATAGATGATGAAAAGCATGTTACAACCTGTGACTAGGAATAAAAATAACGTCTCTGAAGAAGTGCAAAAAAAAATATCAGTACTTCATTACAGGTCAGGGAAGTGATGTAGATTTTGTGGTTCAACCACTTTACTACCACAGAACATATGGTGTACATGAAATTGCTGGAAGTAGGTTTGCATGATCTGAAAAAAAAGTGGATTAGACTCAGTGGTATTTGAGGGAAATTATTGACACAAACAAGAAAAAGAATTGGAAATAGGAGAAATCCTGGTGAACATACATACAATTGAAATTAAAGTGAAATTGAGCCATTACAATGGGAATCATGATAGAGATAGATAGAGAGATAGATAGAGAGATAGAGAGAGAGAGAGATAGATAGATAGATAGATAGATAGATAGATAGATAGATAGATAGATAGATAGATAGATAGATAGATAGATAGATAGATAGATAGATAGATAGATAGATAGATAGATAGATAGATAGATAGATAGATAGATAGATAGATAGATAGATAGATAGATAGATAGATAGATAGATAGATAGATAGATAGATAGATAGATAGATAGATAGATAGATAGATAGATAGATAGATAGATAGAGAGAGAGAGAGAGAGAGAGAGAGAGAGAGAGAGAGAGAGATAGATAGATAGATAGATACTTTATTAATCCCCTCAGTGAAATTCAGATGTCCAGTAGCCAACACAGATTACTAGACAAGGAGTCACAAATCTGGTCCATTGATCCAGAGGCAAGAATTTGAAATCCATCATAACTGCTGAAGAATTTAAATTCAAGAAATTAAATACCGCTGGAATATAAAGAGAAATGAGTTAGCCTCAGTAAAGGTAACCATAAAATTATTGGATTGTTGTAGAACCGCATTTGGTTGAAGAATGTCTTTAGTTTAGTTTAGTTTATTCTTGTCACGTGTACCGAAGTACGGAGAAAAGCTTTTTGTTGCAAGCTATTCAGTCAGCGAAAAGACTGTACACTATTACGAACAGGCTGTCAACAGTGTACCGATACAGGTTAATGAGAATAACGTTCAGTGCAAGTTAACGTCCAGTAGTCCGATTAAATAGTTTAAAGCTCTCCAATGACGTAGATGATAGTTCAGGACCACTCCTTAGTTGGTGATTGGATGGTTCATTTGCCTGATAAAATAGCTGGGAAGAAACTGTCCCTGAATCTGGAGGCATGTGTTTTCAAACTTCTGTACCTTTTGCCTGATGGGAGAGGGGAGAAGAGGGAGTGACAGGAGGAGACTCATCTTTGATTCTGCTGGTGGCCTTGCCGAGGCAGCGTAAAATGTAGATGGATGAAATTTGCCATCATACCTGCTCCAGCATATACACCCGACTCTCAACTTAACCGTCTCCTCAGTTTGGGGCAATTTGGGATGGACAATTAATGTGATGACAATGCTACTGATATCCACTTCTCTTGAATGTGTAAATTAATTGACAGAATAAAGCAATCGTAAGATAATTATTAAAAAAGGATTATGCAGAACAAGGAAGAACATTTGCAAATGATTGGAAGAAACAGTTTTTGGAAAAGTTGGCATAAAGCAATTATCCATAATTTTTAATAATGTGATGCTTGCTGATTAAGCCATGTGTTCAAACAAATTATCAACAAAGAAAAGCAATGTTAAGATTCTGCTGATGAAGATTGCAAGGTAATATTTTAATAGAAACAGTAGAGTGACAAGCATGCTTAATGCATGCAATATGTGCCAAATCATACAGAGGAGAACAGTCAGAACTAAACTTCTACAGCAGCTGAAGTAATGTCAATTGCCTCACTGATGGAGTTATTAAGGATTAAAATAACATAAGAAACATTTGGACTGTAGGAATAATTCAAAACGTTCTCAAAGATCCAATGCTGGGTGAATTAGAAGGTAAATATAATAGATTTGTTGAACTGGGAATGTATTTCTTGGTAGTGGTTTGTGAATTCTATGGGAGTGAATTTCCACTAACCGAGCTGGCATAAAGAGTAGAAATTTGTGAATGATCTTACAGATAGCTGAATACTTCAAAATACTCTGCCTTTCATTCTGCGAAGCTTCCATTGCTGACCATTCCCAACACAAAACATCCCCTAACCATTCCCTCCAGAGATGGAGCCTGACCCGCTGGGTTACTCCAGCATTTTGCATTTACTTAAGTATTCCAGTATCTGCAGTTATTGGTGTAGTCTGATCAGGGATAATATTTGGTTGAGATATAAATGATTTAAAGATATTTCAGAATAACAAAAGAACATTACTGTCAACATGATGAACCACTGCAGAAACTGGATGTAGGTTATTTATCAGTCTCAAATGTAATGGCAGTAAAAGATAAAAAATTCTTGTTTTGAAATAAAAACTTTCAAAATAAATTAATTGTTCTTTGAAGGCAGTCAGAGTGATGCCAGCCATTTTACAAGAGATGCAAGGATATCCACATCATAAAGGAAAATAACAGTTTAGGTGTGTGACATCCACCCAAATCAAACATCAGAAAAAACAGGAATTCTATTATGTCATTACATTTATGAAGGCAACTTGCCTACAAATCAAATATGAACTATATCTTAATGGATACCCTTCTGTCATAAACTATATCTTAATGAACATCTGTGCTATCATTTTGAAGTGAAGTCATTCAGCAGTAACTGATGACCTCTGTAAACGAACAGCACAGACTTCTAAACATGGTTTCATACATAGATCACTGGTAACATCTTTCAGCAACCTTGCTATGGGCCCAACTCACCTCAAAGGAGGTACCGCGGCACAACTTGTAGAGCCACTGCCTCACAACCCTGGAGACCCAGGTTCAATCCTGACCATGGACGCTGTTGCCATGGAGTTTTTAAGTTCTTCCCGTGATCACTTGGATTTCCTCCGGGTGCTCCAGTTTCCTCCCATATCCCAAGTTAATGTGGATTTGTAGGTTCATCGGCCTCTTTAAATTTGTCCTTTATGTGTAGGGAGTGGATGCGAAAGTGGGATAAAATAGAACCAGTGAGAATGTGTGATCGATGGTCAGTGTAGGCTCGGTGGGCCGAAGGATCAGTTTCCATGCTGTATCTCTAAAACCAGAATGCATTTCCATGCAGCCTTCCCAGACCACAATCAAGCACTTATACTTAATGGGTGCTTTCAAACTGGTGCACTAAACTGTCTCTGATGTTAAGTTGCCTGATATCATTGGGTGCCAATAAATCTTGCTGTATTTTCTTTTTCAACAATGATCCATCAATGTGCCTCCCTGGCACCAAGCAATTAATGGGATGTTTTATTTCATTTGTTCCCAAGATAAAGATATTACCGGGAAAGTTCAATTTATTGCCAAATTGTGCCCATGTCCATCTTTACGGTGCTCCCAAACTGGTGGTGAAATGGGGAACTCAAGGAAATGTATCCAGCTACAATAGCTATCATGTTAGGACAGTTAGTGTCTTTAATAATAATTTGGAGATAATTGGTAAGGTTACTCGATTCAATAGTGGAGTTCCCAGACAAGGGAGTTGCTGCCAAAGAAGATCGAGCAATCAACGACAGAGTACTCTGCAGAATGTAAACATACATTGCCCTTTGATGCAGGGTGGATTTCATACTGAATCTAATGACTGGGAAAACAGATTTGCTGTGAATGAAGAAAATCCCAGACCATTATTCCAACAGCACATATTTGGACAAATGGTGATTATTCCATGACTTTTTTGAGAGATAAAAACATGAACCAATTATCCTAGAACATACCGTCTCTGCCCCGGTGCTGTTGATATAACTGGAATCATCAACTTTTTATCTGTGGTGACCTCCAAAGTGTTGATTGTGGAGAAGATGGTGATAATGATGAAACTGAAGGTGAAGGGGCAATAGCTGGTCTTTCTCTTGTTTGAGCTGGACATTATGCATTCCTTATGCAATATGAATGTTATCTTTCATTTGTAAAGCCAAGCCTGACTATTATCTGGTTCCTGTGTAAATTGCTTTATTATTGGAGAATTGAATGAAACCAAAAAATTGTTTCAATGCCGCCAAACTTGCCTATTCTTGTCTTTTGATGATTTTAACATGTTCAACCATTGAAGATGGTTGGGTGGTGAATGCTGTCCTAAAGAACAACCGCAGTCATGTGCTAATGTTCTGTCAACTGTAACCATACAACCATTTTGTTTGGACGCAATTTCAAGTTTTCCTTTTGACCTCTGTTTTTGAACCTGCATATTGTACTTTGTTGAAAGCAGCCTTGATGTTAAAAGCAAATTTGAAAAGCCACCGTAAAGTGTCCATGCATCTACATCAAGTCATACTTGCAGCAACATTAATTCCCCAACAACTTAGTTTTCAAAGCAAGTTAAAAAAATATTTTCTACAACTGAATAATTGGGTAAAATTTTAAGATTTTTTAGGTGGTTATGATTATGTGTATCCTTGCATATTTAAGCAGAGGACATATGTTCAAAGGAACAGTCGTTTAAATCTCCCATCATTATGTACATTTTTAAATACTTAAAAGTCCACATCTTTTGATTTCAAAAAGTCCTTAATTTAACCTAACTAGTATGCTGTTTCAGACATTTTGGAAAAATAAGCAGTTTATAATCTATAGGGAGCAAGTAGCATTCCTTTTCAAAAGTAGCCAGGGATTCAAAAATTCAAATATAAATACTGGAACTCCTGACTCTTACAATATATAGCACATTCCATCAATTATAAAGTGATAAACTTACATTCATTTTAGTATATAAAAGATTAAAAATGAAAGTATTTTTACCATCTGCCACACTGTGCTCAAACATCAGCATCAGTATAAATAGTGCTCCAAACTAATTTCAGGAAGAAATGGAACAGACATTGAACAACCACAGAGGGTAGTTGAGGCCAGTTCATTGGCTATATTTAAGAGTGAGTTGGATGTGGCCCTTGTGGCTAAGGGGATCAGAGGGTATGGAGAGAAGGCAGGTACAGGATACTGAGTTGGATGATCAGCCATGATCATATTGAATGGCGGTGCAGGCTCGAAGGGCTGAATGGCCTACTCCTGCACCTAATTTCTATGTTTCTATGTTCCTATGTTTCTATGAACCCATTGTGGCACAGTGGTAAAGTTGCTGCCTTGCAGCACCAGAGACCCAGGTTTAATCCTGACTACGGGTGCTATCTGTAAGGAGTTTGTACATTCTCCCGGTTTTCCCTGGGTGCTCCGGTTTCTTCCCATACTCCAAAGCTGCACAGGTTTGTAGGATAATTTGGCTTCGAACAAAACTGTAAATTGTCCCTAGTGTGTAGCATACTGCTAGTGTACGGGGATTGCTGGTTCGGTGGGCCGAAGGGGTTGTTTCCGCACTATACCTCTAAACTAAACTAGAAAAAAAGAAAATATACAAGAACGTGTTGTTTTAATGGTAAATTTCAATCCATTCAATATAAATTTAGAAAACCCCATTGATTTAGAGCCAGTAAACAATTTTGATTCAGTACATCAAAGAAGAGAGGCACAATGCTGTACTCATTTTCCCTGCGATTCACAAAAGACTCAGAAGCTCATACACTAGCTCCCCTGGAGACAGTGATCACAGAACAATGTGGCTTTTTACAGAAATACTTGAGTCCACAAGCCAGTATAGTAGTTACTCAAGGAGGCAAAATCAAAGACAAACAAGTCTTTGAAGACTCTTCAGCAATAATGGCATATAATACATTAAATGGTATTATGTTGACCGAACAGAATAAATCTATTTTCATTGACCAACATGTTCAAATTAAACAGATGTGACACATAATGTAATAACAAATAATACGATATAGGAATAACAGCTTGGATACGTCCTTAGGGAAACATGAAGTGCCTCAATGGGATAACGTCTAGCACAAAGGAACATGGTGGTGGGTCCTGGAGATCAATCCTGTTAGGCCCAGCACTTCACTGCAAGAGTTTAACGCAGAGACCTTAACCTAAATAAAAGTTACAGGAGAGGTTCACGAGTCTGAAAATGGATAAATCCCAAAGACTTCCATTGACTACACTTACACTTCACACTGCCTTAGCAAGGCCACTCGCATCATCAAGGGCGAGACGCACCCCAGCCACTCCCCTCTTCCACCAGGCAAAGGGATAGAAGTGTGAAAACGCACATGTCCAGATTCAGGGACAGTTTCTTCCCAGCTGTTATCAGGCAACTGAACCAGCCTACCAACAACCTGAAAGCAGTCCTGAGCTACTATCTATCTCTTTGGACTATCTCGGACTATCTTTGATCTGGACTTTATCTTGCACTAAACATTATTCACGTTTTTCCCTTCATCATGTATCTGTATGCTGTGGATAGCTCAATTGTAATCAGGTATTGTCTTTCCGCTGACTGGTTAGCACGCAACAAAAGCTTTTCACTGTACCTTGGTACATGTAATAATAAACTAAATTCTAATTAACTCTATGTTCTGGAGATTTGAATGTGATGGTTATGTTGACAGTGATTATGATCTTCGAAATGCTGCAGATGTTGGAAAGATTTCTGCAGTTTAGAGGGTAGCAAATATGTCTCCATTATTTAATAAAGTAGGGAAAAAGGAAATGGTAACCAATGACCTGCCAGTTTGACAGTAATAAGAGGGAAGTTGGGGGAATCCACATTAAACAATGTGCCATCAAGACACTTAGAAAGTGATAGTATGATTGTAAAGAATCAGCATGGATTCGTGAAAGGAAATGTTCATTTGACTAATCAACTAGAGTTTAAGAATGTATAACATAGAAGGAATGAGGGGAAATCAATGGATGTAATTGCTTGGATTTTCTGAAGGGCTTCTATAAAATTCCAACAGGAGGATGCTAAACATGAATTTGAAAGTAATATACCAGCGTGGATTGAGCGTTGCTTAACAGAGAGAAAACATGAGTGATAACCACCACTGATTTAAAAAGTTGTCTGGATCAGCCACAAAGGTACATCGGCCTTAACAACACGTCAGAGGTCTGGCATCCCAGAATGTACGACTCACCTCCCAAAATCGTATCATTATCTACAAAGCCCAGGTCAGTAAATGTGATGGAATACTTCTCAAATGTCTGGATAACTGTAGCTCTGAGGAAGTTCAGGCATGGGATATGAATATGGTGTTGTTCATTAAAGGAATTAGTCTGAATTGTGGTGCTTGGAATCAGCATGTGATCAAATGCTTTTTATGACTCTCAATGAAAGGTTGCCACATCTGTAGACAATTCCAAACTAGGACAAGTGGAATGAAATGTGACAATTCAAGATTTAGATGAACTGCAGAAAAGCATATAGGGACGCTGAATAGTGGTTGATGAGAGTAATTCATTTGTTTCAACCACAACTTACATCAAACAGCATTTTTAACACAGAAAAACATCAACATTATATACAGATGTGCAATTAGCCACAGACAGACACTGAGCTAAGGTGACTTGGAACTGCAGATACTGGTTAATTAAGAAAGACACAAAGTGCTGGAGTGACTGACTGGTCCAAGCAACATCTCTGGAGAACATGGTTAGGTGATGTTTCAGGTTAGAACCCCTCTTCAGATTGATTGGGGGATGGGGGAGAGGAGGAAAGCTGGAAGAGAGCAGAAGGGCAGGCCAAAGCCTGTTCTCAAAGTAAAAAAATGAGCTGGATTTTGTAAATGCTTGGCTATCAACGGTGAAGTGTTGGGTGAGGCAGAGATTATATATGTTTGAATACAGAAAGCTGGCAGTTACAACATTATAACAGTGAAGTATACAGGTAATAAGGGCATCACTTCATGAAGCAAGGAGTGAGCTGGGTGATGATACCGAGTAGAAAGTCAAATGTGATGAAAAGCACATGATGTTAGTGATTGTAATACTGCATATAGGAATAAATGGCTTTCCAATGAAGATTACAAAAATATACTGGATAAATTACAGGTTTCCTGTTTAGCCAAATCATTCAAAGTTCTACATTGCAACATTGCCTTTACTTTAGACATTACTTTGAGAATGAAATGTTTTGAGTAATATCAATGTCGTGAAAAGCTACAGCTTCCTTTTCCTTTTTTCCACATTCAATTAGCTCCTCGAGAAACAATTTATTGACATTGGAATCGTGTCGATCCATGCTCTCTCACAGTTAAGTTCAAGAATTCGAAACTCACAATTCCATTTAGTTTCCATATCCAAATAGGAGACCAAAATAAGCGTGACCAGACTCAAAATGGAGACCAGTGAGGGGCAGCGATGATGTTGCACTGAACATTCTAGCTTATTATTGCAAAATGGGCAGGTGACATCTAGTGGCTGGCAAAACATTTTCAATTCAGTATGCCACAGTTTTCAGTATGCCACAGTTTTATGCATGTAAGTCTGCATTCTTACTTGAATACTAAACTATCCAATTGGAATTATTTCATTATATCTGACAATAAACTGTTCAATGTTACTAAATTATTTAGTTAAATAGGTGAAAATTATGAATAACTGATCAGTTTATAAACTAGATAATTGCTGAAACTCTACTTACCCGATTTTACTTCATCATTATATGATTATTGATGCTTTCAGAGGAAGTTATATTGGGGTCGTTTTTTAAATAATCCATTTTCTAAGGAAATCTATTGCTGTTTTGTGCTTAAAGTAACTGCTGGAGTTCCAGGCATTTAAGGGAAAGCCATTAAGTCAAATTGATCATTATCAACACCCAATTCGCCCTTTCCCAACCAACAAATATACCGATAGAGACATTCAAAATTCCTCAATTAACCTGCTTTTATAAGTCAGCAGTTTTTACAGCCATAAACATGGTTTACTAATTTGTTAGTTGGAAACCTCATCAGTGGTTCTCATCTGACCCCTGGCTTCCCTGGTCATAAACCTTTCAGCAGATAGGTAGACTGCAATCGTGTTATGAGTTTCAATTAATCTTGTTGCAAGTTCAAATTGACTCATTGTTAGCGTTACATGGCCAAATCAAAACTAAGCGCTTTATCTACATTCAGAAAATTTATTTAACAAATTAAGGCGTAGTGAACAAAGGGCAATAGTCTTGTAACAGGCCTGTATACAGAGCACAACTGTTTTATAGAAAGGGTTAACTTCATTCTGGTGTCCATACACATCAGTGCAGTTTCCATCATTGCAACAAAACCCCAGCTCTCCCTCCTTGCTACCACCCCAAACTCCACAATGTCCGCCTGTTCAGGATCAAGTTATACATGAGCTAAGGCTGCCTCAAATTAGTTATGGGGAAAGTCTGATGCAATTGGGTTCTGCTCTTATTGAGAATAGAAATATTTGAGCTGGATTGGTCCATTTAGTCTCTTGAACCTGATCTAGCATTTGATAAGATTATAGACACAAAACACTGGAGTAACTCAGTGGGACAGGCAGCATCTCTGGAGAGAAGGAACAGGTGACGTTTCGGGTTGAGACCTTTCTTTAAGATTATGACAGATCCAAGAGAATGTACAAACTCTGCACAGACAGCACCCGTAATCAGAATGGAACCTGGGTCTCTGGTGCTGTAAGGCAGTAACTCTACCGCTGTGTCACTGTACTGCTCTTGTTCTAGCTTGTCGCAGTTTAGTAAGTACTTTTCTGTCCTTTCTCCGGTGAAAGAGCTCACATTCGCCTCCAATTGATTTGCTGCAGCTTTGTCTCCTTACAACAGATTTATTATCTCATAGTAATGTTAAGCCTCCCACCCACACTGTTTACCATGCTGCCTTTTTTGTATCAGTTGAAAACTGTGATATACGGCTCTCTAATAATTCATTCTTTAATGTGCAGAATAAATGCTGTTCCAACAAATACTAGTGTGAAACAGTATCTGTCAAACCTTAACATTTGGAGCCCATTGGGCATAATCTCTGTATCTTGCTGCTTAATTGATTTCCCAATCAAATCAATAATTTGCCTTTAATTTCGTGAGTTTCGACTTGTCGGCCCTTGTTGACAGTCTTTATCAAATGGTCACTGGAGGCACATAAATAGCACCCAATGTATAATCTAACAGTTGCTTTGTCAAAAGACGAAACAATATCATCAGAAATTATTTACCCATGATAAATTTGTGTTGGTTCTCTCTAATTGTTGAAAACTTTTAAGGTATTCACTATACATTCTGGTAATTTCCCAATCTTGGATATCAAGCCAACTCATCTATAATTCCCTGGTTTCTCATTCTCCTGTTCCTGAGTGGCAGAGCAATATGCACTATTTTAAATCCAAAGCAACAGTTTGCCTTTGAAGATCATGTTAGAATATTTCCAATGAGCTGATCGGCTTCCTTGAAAAACCCAGAAATGAAGTGCTCACTCAAGGTCGACTCAACAGATTTTGAGTGAGCACTTCATTTCTATTTTTTCAAGGAAGCTGATCAGCTCATTGGAAATATTCTAACATGATCTTCAATCTCAGACACCTGTTCAAACTTAATCAGAATTCAAACTACAATTTGCTTCTTCACTAGGAGCAATCACTAAGCACAGATGATTACCTATAGTCATCTTTTATCTTGTCACTAGAACTCTTATCCAGATGTTATTGCAATATCTGTCTTCTAAATTATCCTTGCTGGCCTCGCAACTTTCATTTTATACACAACTTGCAACTCATTTTGGAAGCTCCTGTTTTGAATGCATGCTCGACCATGTCCTGTTCACCCTTTAACCAGATGTTGATGGCCTGACAGTGGCTTCTTACTTACTTTCAAAACCTTCTCAACACTTTGAAATATATCCATGGGGTTGTTACAACCCTTTTCTCAAATTTACTTTCTGAATTCATTTTTATTTTCCTTCTGTGTCCTACTATTGATGACAAAGTCTATGAACAACATGTTTTGGCATTCAGTCTGTAGAATGGTCTCGACCCGAAAAGTCACACATTCTCTCCAGAGATGCTGCATGTCCCGCTAAGTAACTCCAGCTTTTTGTGTATATCTTCAGTTTAAACCAGCATCTGCAGTTCCTTCTTACACATTTAAGACTGAGGTGAGAAAAAACTTTTTCACCCAGAGAGTTGTAAATTTGTGGAATTCCCTGCCACAGAGGGCAGTGGAGGCCAAGTCACTGGATGGATTTCAGAGAGAGTTAGATAGAGCTCTAGGGGCTAGTGGAATCAAGGAATATGGGGAGAAGGCAGGTACGGGTTATTGATTGGGGACGATCAGCCATGATCACAATGAATGGCGGTGCTGGCTCAAAGGGCCGAATGGCCTCCTCCTACACCTATTTTCTATGTTTCTATTAATATTTATGATATCTTTGAATACATAGATTTGATGATTTAACTTAAATATTCATATATTTCCTCCCATCTACATTGCAAATACAGGCATTTCATCCCACAAGGTATTTGATTTGTGAACCAGACAGCAAGATACATTTCATGAGGCTTAGTATAATGTTTATTTGGTATTCATAACATTGCAAATTCTAGTGAAGTTGCTGCTGTATTTGAGTATAAACAGTAGCTCGCACCATTAGCCTGTTAATTTTACAGCATATTTTGGTCTACTTTGATAATTTACATAGGCGCAAATAATGCCAGATAAAACAGAAATAAATCACCTAAAGTCATACAAAATAATTTTTTTATCAGTGCAAATAGAAAAAAAACATGCTGACTCTAATCAAGGTGTCATAAACAAAGCACAAGTGACATACAAGCAAAGAATTGGTACGTAAAGATAAAATATATTGATAATTCCCTCTTCAAGATACCATGTGCCTTGTTTGAATTTGCGGTTAAATTTGATCCTGACATAAATCCTATAGTTGTTCTGCTAACTTTTACATAAAACAGATTGTGATAAAGCATACCTCCATTATATAATATTATATTGTACCGTGTCAGTAATATTTACCTTCTTTGAGTAAAAAAGACCTACTGCTGCTAAAAATCCAAAACATGCTCATCTGGTAAAGCAGCAGCAGTACGGTGAGAAACAGAGACAACGGCTCAGGTCAAGGAGCCTCCATCAGAACTGGACAAAATACATTTTCTAGTTCAGATGGAGCATCCATGACACAAGTTTTTTTCCCTTCCACACTGATGCCGTTTGGCTTGACAAATGATTCCACTATTTTCTGTTCATTCATATTTTTTTGGGAGCTGGATGCTGATAAATTTAATTAAAATGACAACAGGGAAACCAGAAAATAGGCACATCTATGACATAATAGAGTTCATCCTTCCTGGGAGCAGATGTTCATTTTTTTAAATGTGTTATTCACAAGCTTTTTCGCTAATCTTTTAATTACCTATCTAATTTATTCTAATTAGCTATCATGGATTCTGTTTCAATAACTAAGTGTCATTTTAGGATAATGTAATAGGGTAGATTATTGTTCTGGAGCTGGGTTTGAAACCATGCCTTTCTAATTCAGTTATGAGAATATTGGCAATAGAGTTCTGGAGTTGGCATTGTTTCAAAACCAACTCCAGAACAATAATCTAAACTATTACCTCAGAGCAGGGGCAGCACAGTGGCAGAGTTGCTGCCTTACAGCGCAAGAGGCAGGGGGGTGTGGAGGGGGTGTGTGGGGGAGGGGGGTGGGGGTGGGGGGTGTGTGGGGGAGGGGGGTGTGCGGGAGGGGGAACCTTCAAAACCGTCATAACTTTTGCACTATTTCACCGATTGGAACAAAACTTATTTGACTTGCAGCAGAGGAGAATGGTAAGTAAGGAGGCGAAAAATCGTAGTGCTTTGGACGATCGTTTTTGTCCAAATTTAATTACAATGCAGACAGGAAGTGGTCAAGATGAGAGTTTTAGTAATTCTGAAAGTAATAACTGAGAGAATTTAGTAACTATTACCTCAGAGCAGGGGCAGCACAGTGGCAGAGTCGCAGCCTTACAGTGCTAGAGGCAGGGGGTGTGTGGGGGAGGGGTGTGTGTGGGGTAGGGGGGGGTTGTGTGGGGGAGGGGAAGTGCAAAGAGATCTGGAAGTCCTTGTTCATCAGTCAATGAAAGTAAGCATGCAGATACAGCAGGCAGTGAAGCAAGCTAATGGCATGTTGGCCTTCATAACAAGAGGAGTTGAGTACAGGAGCAAAGAGGTCCTTCTGCAGTTTACAGGGCCCTAGTGAGACCAGACCTGGAATATTGTGTGCCGTTTTGGTCACCAAATTTGAGACAGGACATTCTTGCTATTGAGGGAGTGCAGCGTAGGTTCACAAGGTTAATTCCCGGGATGGCGGAACTGTCATATGTTGATAGAATGGAGCGGCTGGGCTTGTATACTCTGGAATTCAGAAGGATGAGAGGGGATGTTATTGGAACATATAAGATGATTAAGGGATTGGACATGCTAGAGGCAGGAAACATGTTCCCGATTTTGGAGGAGACCAGAACCAGGGGCCACAGTTTAAGAATAAGGGGTAGGCCATTTAGAACGGAGATGAGGAAAAACTTTTTTACCCAGAGAGTTGTGAATCTGTGGAGCTCTTAAAGATAGCGGAGTCAGGGGATATGGGGAGAAGGCAGGAACGGGGTACTGATAGTGGATGATCAGCCATGATCACAGTGAATGGTGGTGCTGGCTTGATGAGCTGAATGGCCTACTCCTGCACTATTTTCTATTGTCTACATAGAAGCCTCATTGTTTTAATATATTAATGTTAGGACAAATCAGAGCATAACACTAAAGCAAATTTGATAGAAATAAATAGTTCATAAGTCCTGTGAACAGAATTAATCTATTCAAATCTACTCTGCCCTTCAATCATGGCCTATCTTTCCTTCTCAGTCCCATGCTCCTGCCTTCTCCCCTTAACATTTGATACCCTTACTAACACTCAAACACGTGGTCTCCACAACCGTCTGTGGCAATGGATTCCACAGGTTCACCATCACTGTCTAAATACATTTCTCCTCATCACTTTTCTAAAGCCCCTTCGTACTTGAAAATAATATTTTCATCTTTTATGCAGAGACTTCTTTCTGACTTAACGTGATGTGAAATTCTAAACAACCATATTTATAAAAACACAAAGTGCTGGAGTAACTCATCGGATCAGGCAGCATCTGAAGAAGAGTCCCAACCTGAAACAAAGCCTATCCATTCCCTCCACAGGTGCTGCTTGACCCATCGAGTTACTCCAGCACTTTGTGTTTTGCTCAGGGTTCCAGCATATGCAGTTCCTTGCGTGACCATTTTTAATAATATTTTATTCTGCCAAATGATACAATCTTCTTTCTTTTTTAAAATTTATATTTAATTTAATTTAATTTAATGTTTTTCATTTGTAAATTACAAGCCATTTGGACAGGGATAAACCTTACAGATTTGAATCAAAACATTTGCCTGTTCACAAGAAATATGCACAGTGATATATTAGCTTCAGGCACAGGACACCAAATTAACAACTCCAAATTTGCGCCTTGTGCTTTCTTGAGACTCACATTCTAAGGTACATTTTAAACATAGCCATCTGTGTGTAATTGGAAGCAATGTGTCAGCTACTGAGCATACCTATGTCACAGGGCAAAAGGCTGAAAGTGATCCTCCGGAACAAAATTCCGGATGTAATGCACTGCAGAATTTCAAGCGAGTCTATCCTTAAATCACGTAGGTTCAATGTCAATTTTGGTTCCCAACGTTTCCTTTAAACTTCCCATTTACCACATTAATAGCCCAGAACATACATTTAAAGAGAGCATTTGGTTCCGAAACTTTTACATGATGTTCAAGAATTGAACTTCTAATTGTTACATAAAACATGCAATCAAGGGTTATGGGGAGAATGCAGGAGAATGGGGTTTGGAGGAAGTGATAGATCAACCATGATTGAATGGTGGAGTAGACTTGATGGGCCAAAAGGCCTAATTCTTCTCCTATCACTTCTGACCTTATCAAATAAACTGGGAAACACATTTTATCATTGGACATGAGCCAAACAGTTTTGACACTGTTATGCACAGTTTATCCAGCACTTTCATAATAAAATGAAAGAAATCAAATTTGCCAAGCAAATTTATGAAGATGTTGCCATGACTCAATAGCGTGAGCTATAGAGATATATTGGACTGGCTGGAACTTTATTCCTTGTAACACAGGAGACTGAGGGTGATCTTATCGAGATGTATAAAATCAGGAGAGGGATAGATAGATGAACGCAGAGTTGGGATAATTAAGAACCACAGGATCCAGGTTTAAGATGCGAGAGGAATGATTTAATAGGAACCTGAGGGGCAACAAGGTGGGTGATGAGAATATGGAATGCGCTGACAGAGGAGATAGCTTTAATAACTTTTAAAAGCCATTTGGACAGGTATAAGAATAAGAAAGATTTAAAGGGATATGGGACAAAGCAGGCAGGTGCGACTAGATGGGACATCTTAATCGGCATTCAAGTTGACCTCATCTGCACATTCCTAACTATCTATAGAGTCATAGAGTCTTACAGTGTGGAAACAGGCCCTTCGGCCCAACTTGCCCACATTGGCAAACATGTCCCATTTACACTAGTCCCACTGGCCTGTATTTGGCTCATATCCCTCTAAACCTATCCTATCCATGTAATCTTTAGTAATCTTTCACACCCTTCCTTAAGGATGTCAACTTGGGCACTTACGAAACCTGTAACGCAGTTATAGGCTGTCAGACCAATGAAGGGCTTTGTTTGTGAGTCTGACTTTAAGAAGTTCAGTACTGCATGAAGTCCGGTAAACAGAAGGGTTGATTGAGGGGCAGCTGCCAAGGTTTGGTGAGGGAAGAAATAAGTTAGAGGGCTTCATTGTACATAATCAAGGCGGGGGAGGGAGGGGGGTCGGGTGGTTGGTAGAGATTGTCAGATTGATATTGGTGAGTTGTAAGAATTGTAACGAAGTTGGATAAAGGTTGCAAACTGGCTCATGGGGTGCAGGCCATGTGTTGTGTTGAGGTATTAATAGGTAGGAGTTTTCAGGAGAATTACTGTGGGAATGGATTTTAAAAAGGTGTGTTAGCAGGTAAATTACTTAAAGTGAACCCATCATGGAACCAGCCTAGGATCTGATTGCAAGATTCCTTTTTATTTGTGCAGCATCACGCTTCACAGGCAAGTTTAAAGTGGTTGAGGTCACTCAAATTCCACTTTAAAACCTAGAAGCGACATTCAAACTCGCACAATGACCTGCATGCTCACAGTTATGCACAAATGGAAGACTCCTCTGAAGTTATGCCATGATTTTCAGTCAGGTTTCTATTTTTCACATGATTTTGATTCATGGAAAAAATATGGAGTCATGCAACCCAACTTCCAGATAACAGTGTAAAACAACATTTGAGATATAAAAATATTTTGATTGTTTTGTTATTTCAGCTTGAAAGATAATTAGATGAATTGCCCCTAGTTCATAGGCCAGTTCATTGGCTATATTTAAGCGGGAGTTAGATGTGGCCCTTGCGGCTAAGGGGATCAGGGGGTATGGAGAGAAGGCAGGTACGGGATACTGAGTTGGATGATCAGCCATGATCATATTGAATGGCCGCAGGCTCGAAGGGCCGAACGGCCTACTCCTGCACCTATTTTTTATGTTTCTATGTTTCTATGAAGAATTAACAAAATAACCAATTATAATTTGAAGAGTTTGTAAATTTCCATTCTTGGATATTATTTCAAATTTATAATGATAATTATTCTCGATGGATGAAAAGGACATTATAGTTATATTCAAAATGACAAGAGATATGTTCTTGGATCTTTGTTAATACTGAGCCTTTAACCAATATTATCCATATATAATATCCAATCATATGGCCAAATGCTGGCCTTTCGTGTATATAAATTGGCTGCCAAATATAAATTATTGGACTGGAAAGCATATTCGGATGTGCCAGTTTTCTTTCCCATCAGTTGATTAAAAACCGAGAAAATTCTGATGTCCCCGGTGCCTTTTAGCACAATTTAATTTTAAGTACTTTTAGTTTAGTTTGGAGATACAGCTTGGAAACAGGCCTTTTGGCTCGTCGAGTCCACGCTGACCATTAATTACTAGTTCACAGTAGTTCTATGTTATACCCATTTTGCATCTATTAATTACACACTAGGGGCAAATTACAGAGGGTCAACTAACCTACAAACCTGTAAGTCATTGGGATGTGGGAGGAAACTGGAGCACCTGGGGGAAACCCACATGGTCCCAGGGAAAACATGCAAACTCCACACAGGATCAAACCCGGGTCCCTGGTGCTGTGAGGCTGCAACTCCACCAGCTGCACCACTGTGCTGCTAAGGGTGACTATTATCTGAAATTTTACTATTTGGAAAGGATTTAACTTGAGAAAACTAAATCATTCAGAAGTTAACTTTTGACTAAATTATTTGATTTAAAATATTTCAATTAATGTTTTTATCCTACACTGCAGATTTACAGTATAAAATGCTATATAAATTGCAAGTAATATATTTTCAAAAGAATTGCAAAGTAAAAAAAAAAGTTACTCACATGGCCATTTGCTTCATGATTTGTTGAGTTATTTCAATGGCTATCAGATCTGTTTTTACTCTGCCTCATCATGCAAGCAGCTCTTTGGCCATAAATCTGATTAGTTTATTTTAAGTGGATTACAGAGCTACTGAACATTTCCAGCCCCATGATTGAAGGCCATTTAGAAAATTTACAAAAAGTTGATAAAAATCAAATCTGCAGTTTACTTATAAATGTAATAATGTGAATGCCACTGCCAAATGCCAATTCCAGAGTACAGCAGATACCAACATTAATTTCTGCAGCAGCATGAGTAACAAAGTCAACAATTACACACAGAGCACTTGCGTCAAGAGTAAAATGTAAAGGGAACTTCTTGAAATGAAAGATTTCTAAGTTTCAAATAGACTGAAGGGAATAGGAATAGAAAACATTTTAATCTACGTTAAATTTTAGGAATTTTCAAGAACCAAATTGATTCAACTCTATTCGAAAAATACCAATTAATTAGTTTTGAAAGATAAAAGCATTACCAACTGATTAGTATATAGAGAAATGCTATACATACTTCTATTAGCCTACTTAACGTACTAAAATAACACTCTCATCCCACTTGAGAGTTCTTGAATGCTTCTTAATCACGGCATAAACATGGCATTCCTCACTTATGTATAAAATATCTGCTAGATGCTAGATTATCACCCAACACATACAAGAATTCATGCAGTAAACTGTAGCACCCAATTAAAAGAAAGGCTACAAAAGTTAACAGTTACATACATTATTCACAGTGGTCTCAAAAAACCTGCCACAAAGTTATTTATGCTGGGATCATTCCATTTAAAAGTTCAGGGTCACAAGTTTTCACGCCTGAGCTCCTTATGACTGTAAAACCACTGTACTGTTTTACAGGTCTTGTTAACCTAGTCACTTTGTTTGACTGAGGTAGGTTTGACTCATGCTACATTAACAGCAAAGGGTTCCTGAGTGAAGGTCAGTAACCACATTTTAAGGGATTATAACACTTCCTATAGTTGTTAGGTGAGGACTAATCCCTGTTCGTTTCAATTTGACTTAAAAACAGGGAACAATCATTTAGGATCCAGTCAAGTATTTATCATATAGAAACTGCTTCATTGGTTCCACCCCCCCCCCCCCCAAGATAATTCTGAGCAATTACTTTAACAAAGTCAGGAATATAGCACAAGGTATCTAAGAAACATATAAAATAGATGAGGGTGGAGGCCATTCGAGCAGCATCGCCATTCATTGTGATCATGGCTGATCGTCCTTAATCAATAACCCGTGTCTGCCTTCTCCCCATATCCCTTGATTCCACTAGAGCTCTATCTAACTCTCTCTTAAATCCACCCAGTGACTTGGCCGCCCTGCCCACTGTGGCAGGGAATTCCACAAATTCACAACTCTCTGGGTGAAAACGTTTTTTCTCACTTCAGTCTTCAATGGCTTCCCCTTTATGGTTCTGGACTCGCCCAACATTGGGAACATTTTTCCTGCATCTAGCTTGTCCAGTCCTTTTATAGTGTTATATGTTTCTATAAGATATCCCCTCATCCTTCTAAACTCCAGTGAATACAAGCCTAGTCTTTTCAATCTTTCCTCATATGACAGTCCTGCCATCCCAGGGATCAATCTCGTGAACCTACACGGCACTGCCTCAGTCACAAGGATTTTCTTCCTCAAATTAGGAGATCAAAACTGTACAAAATACTGCAGATGTGGTCTCACCAGAGCCCTATACAACTGCAGAAGAACCTCTTTACTCCTGTACTGAAATCCTCTTGTTATGAAGGCCAACATTCCATTCACTGTCTTCACTGCCTGCTGTATATGCACACCAACTTTCAGTGACTGGTGTACAAGGACGCCCAGGTCTCGCTGCACCTCCCCCTTATCTAACCTAACCCCATTGAGAGAATAATCTGCCCCCCTTGTTTTTGCCGCCAAAGTGGATAACCTCACATTTATCTATATTATACTGTATCTGCCACACATCTGCACACTCACTCAACCTGTCCAGGTTATCCTGCAACCTCCTAACATCCTTTTTACAGTTCACACTGCCACCCAGCTTTGTGTCATCTGCAAACTTGCTGGTGTTGCTCCTAATTCCCTCTTCCAAATCATTCATGTAAATGGTAAACAGTTGTGGCCCCAACACCGAGCCTTGCGGCACTTCACTCGCCACTGCCTGCCATTCTGAAAAGGACCCGTTCACTCCTACTCTTTGCTTCCTGTCTGCCAACCAATTTTCTATCCATGTCAACACCCTACCATGTGCTCTAATTTTAGTCACCAGTCTCCTGTGCGGGACCTTATCAAAGGCTTTCTGAAAGTCCAGATACACTACATCCACTGGCACCCCTTCATCCATTTTACTTGTCACATCCTCAAAAAATTCCAGAAGATTAGTCAAGCATGATTTCCCTTTCATAAATCCATCTTGACTTGGACTACTCCTTTTACTGCTATCCAAATGCCCCATTATTACCTCTTTCAGAAGGGGGCGCTGCTCTGCTAGCAGCCTCTGCTTGCAGCCTATACGTTTATTTCTATTTTTTTAAATTTTAGTTTGTCTAACAGTTTGTTTTGGGGATTATTTAGTTTTTCTATATGGGAGGAGGGTGGTAGGGAAGGGGGGAACCGTTTCCCAGTCGCTTCCTGGCGAGGATGTGACTATTTCTCCGAGTCGCGTCCTCGCCCCCCCCTCCCCCCTTCTCACGGCCTACCACTGGATCGGAGTGGCCTTTACTACTGAAGACCGGACCAGAGCTTCGGCAGCGGTGGCGCGACACTGGATTCACCATGGAGCGGGCGATACCTACATGGATCACCGTTTGGAGCTCCGGAGCGTTGGGCCCGCTGCTCCGACATCGCAGAGCTCTGGTTCACGGAACTCCCAACGTGGGTGGCACTGACTCCAACATCACAAAGTCCCTGGGGCCCTTTGCAGAGGGCCGCCAGTGTGAATCTCTGCCCGGCGCGGCCTGGGGACGTCGGGAGCTGTGGACTCCGGTGGGAAGCTGCCGATTCGGAACTCCAAGCCGCTGAGGTAGGCCTCCCGTTCCGACGCCGCAGTTCCATCATTCTGGCGAGTGGGCCTGAGCAGCGGCCTGCCCATAGCGGCAACTGCGGAAGGCTCCAGACTTCCTGATGTTCACGGGTGAACATCAGGAACATCAGAGGAAGATGACTCGGTCTGACAATAAAGTGCCATTGTATCGTATCGTTTAATAACTGATTCCAGCATCTTTCCCACCACCGAAGTCAGGCTAACTGGTCTGTAATTCCCCGTTTTCCTTTCTTGAAAAGTGGGATAACATTAGCTATCCTCAAATCTACAGGAACTGATCCTGAATCTACTGAACATTGGAAAATGATCACCAATGCATCCACTATTTCTAGAGCCACCTCCCTGTGGACCCTGGGATGCAGGCCATCAGGCCCAGGGGATTTATCATCCTTCAGTCCCATTAGCCTACCCAATACTATTTCTCGCCTAATGAAAGTTTATTTCAGTTCCTCTACCCCCTTAGATCCTCTGTCCTCCAGTACATCTTGGAGATTGTTTGTGTCTTCCTTAGTGAAGACAGATCCGAAGTACCTGTTCAACTCTTCTGCCATTTCCTTGTTACCCATGATAATTTCACCCGTGTCTACCTTCAAGGGATCCACATTTGACTTTACTACTCTTTTTCCCTTGAAATATCTAAAGAAGCTTTTACTGTCCTTCTTTATATTCCTGGCCAGCTTTCCTTTGTACTTCATCTTTTCAGCCCGTATTGCCCTTTTTGTTTCCTTCTGTTGTCCTATTAAAGTTTCCCAATCCTCTGGCTTCCGGCTACTCTTTGCTGTGTAAAGCCCCTGCCCCACTTAGGAAACCTGAACGGAAACCTCTGGAGACCGTGTGCTCCACCCAAGGTTTCCATGAGGTTCCCAGAGATTCCCGTGAGGTTCCCAGAGGTTCCAGTCATTCTCCATGAGTCACCAAAGGTTCTGGTCAAGTGCCTGGAGAGCCTCAACTGAAGCGTGAGCTGCACCTACTGACCAAATATCCCATAAGATCTTTGCTGCCGACACACACACACACACGCACACAAACACATCGCGAAGGTGGGGGCCAGGGACAGCTGAGGAGCGCTTTCTGCGTGTTGAAGAGGGAAGTAAACGGCTGCCTCAGAGCATGGTAAGTACTTTAGAGATGGAGGGAGAGAAGGACAGAGAAGGGGAGAGAGAGGGGGGGAGAACGGGGGGGGGGGGGGGGGGGGGGGGGGGGGGGGGGGGAGAAGGAGTGGAAACAGTTTTAATAAGTTTAATAAAATTAGCGGGCATTTTACCTTCCAGCGGATCTTCCCACTTAGGAAACCTGAACGGAAACCTCTGGAGACCTTGCGCCACACCCAAGGTTTCCATGAGGTTCCCGGAGGTTCCAGTCACTCTCCCTAATTGTGGAAAGTAGTTTCTGCGTAATCGCGGCTTTTGCTATGTTCCTGCGATTATTTCAAAAAAAAAAAAACCGGCCGCAACTAAAAATAGGTTGCCGTTTTGTCGAAGCCAGTGGAGTGGGGTTGCTATTTACTGACAGCCAGTTGAAGGCCTTCACTGACTGGCCATACTGATTGGCTCATTGGAGTTTTCAGCAAAATCTTCTTTGGTTTTCAGGACCTAGAAGATCCGCCGGAAGGTAAAATGCCTGCTAACTTTATTAAACTTCTTAAAACTGTCTCCACTCCTTCTCTCCCTCCCTCCCACGCTCTTTACAGGACTTACCGTGTTCTGTGGCAGCCATTTACTTTCCTCTTCACACACAGAAAATGCTCCTCAGCTGTCCCCGGCCCTCACCTTCGCGATGTGTTTGTGTGTTTGTATGTGTGTGCGCGGACGGCAGCAAAGATCCAATCTTTGGTCAGTAGATGCAGCTCACGCTTAGGTTGAGGCTTTCCAGGCAATTGACCAGAACCTCTGGTGACTCATGGAGAGTGCCCGGAAACCCGGGGAACCTCTAGGAACCTCACGGGAACCTCTGGGAACCTCACGGAAACCTTGGGTGGGGCACACGGTCTCCAGAGGTTTCCGTTCAAGTTTCCTAAGTGGGACAGAGGCTTTATACATCTTTTCTTTTAGTTTTATTCTATCCCTAACTTCTCGTCAGCCACGGTTGCCTCCTACTCCCCTTCGAATCTTTCTTCCTTTTTTGAATGAAATTATCCTGCGTCTTCCAGATTATACTCAGAAATTCCTGCCATTGCTGTTCCACCATCATTCCTGCCAGGATCCCTTTCTGGTCTACCTTGGCCAGCTCCTCTCTCATGCCTTCATAGTCCCATTTGTTCAACTGCATCACTGACACTTCCAATATAACCTTCTCCTTCTCAAATTGCAGATTAAAACTAATCATATTATGATCACTACCTCCAAGCGGCTCCTTGACCTCGAGTTCTCTTATCATATCTGGTTCATTGGACAACACTAAATCCAGAATTGCCATTTCTCTGGTCAGCTCCATTACAAGCTGCTCTAAGAATCCATCTCGGAGGCATTCTGCAAACTCTCTTTCTTGGGGGCCTGAACCAACCTGATTTTCCCAGTCTACCTGCATATTGAAATCACCCATCACCATAGTGGCATTACCTTTGTTACATGCCAGTTTTAACCCCTGCTGCAACTTACACCCTACATCCAGCTACTATTTGGGGGTCTGTAGATAACACCAATTAATGTATTTTTGCCTTTGCAATTCCTCAACTCAATCCACAGTGACTCTCCCTCATCAGTCTCTATGTCTTCCCTCACAAGGGACTGAATTCCATCCCTCACCAGCAGAGGTACCTCCCCCCCCCCCCCCCCCACCTCTGCCCACATGCCTGTCCTTTCTCTAGGATGTATAATCCTGAATATTAAGTTCCCAGGCCCGATCCTCCTGCAGCCATGTCTCAGTAATCCCCACAATGTCATATCTACCAACCTCTAACTGAGCCTCATGCTCATCTACTTTACTTCTTATACTTCGCGCATTCATATACAATACTTTTAATTCCTTACGCATCTCACCTTTCACATCGATCCCTATTACACTTGGCCATACTCTCCTATCCCTTTGTGAGCTTTTTTCCCCCGTTAATTCTGGGGTCATTAACCATCCCTTTACTCCCTTTCCGTTTAACTCAGTCCTCGACTATCCCATTTGACACCCCACCCCCCTTATTCAGTTTAAAGCCACCCGTGTAGCAGTGGCAAACCTGCCTGCCAGAATGCTGGTCCCCCTTGTTTGTCTTGTGTCTTGTTTGTCATTTGATTATTTTGTTTTAAGATCAATGTTTTTTTATGTAGAAATTGCATTTATATTGTGTAAATTATTGTGATTTGTATCATCTACAATATATTACTAATAGCTTTACAACATATTCTAGGTGAGCCAATCAAAAATATTTCTAAGAATGACTAAATCATGGACCATCGTTAGCCAGGTTTCACGATGCATATTTGCGGGAAACACAAACTTGCTAAGAAGAAAGCAACAACAAAATGAATCAATGTAGCTTGTTATGCCAGACACATGTCTGGTTGCACAGTTTGGCCAATCTTTTATACATGATACCCATAATGACTGTAAATGTTTAAATTCAAATTTGCTCATTTGAAATCAGAAAAATTCTTCCCCATTTGGGCTCTACTATTTCTTCTCCTCAAATAAATACCATAATAATAAATGTAGTGTAGAAATTAACCCCCTCCATTTCACAGAAACACTTTTCTACACTCACCACTTCAAGTGACAGGTGACAATATTTGAGACACGTATTTCCAATTCTATGTAAAATGTAAGACAGGATTTTAGAAGTGAAGAACAAAAGATACATAGCATGGAATAGATAAATACCATCTTTACTGGTATAAAATCTTTGCCGGTTTGCCAGAAGTAGGGCTATTTCTATTTTTATTTCTAAGAAGGAGCATTCCTAAATAAGGCACAAATGAAAAATAATGATAAATAAAATGTTAAGTATATATGTAACAATGCCAATTTTTTGGTACGGTCTTAAAAGTCAGTCCTGACAATGTTTCAGTCATTTGGTTATTCAGCAAGGCACTGGTGCTTTACCCTTGAAAATCCACTGGCAGGAAAATACAACTCCATCAACAGATGTCTTTTCACCTCGGTCATTAACAGCTCTTAACATTCCAAGTGTCACTTGGAACGTTAATTTATTACACAAGTAAATGTACTGGTCATAACTACATTTTGATTCATTAAAACAGTGCAATGACAATTTTTTTGTTCCAGCTGCACTTCTCTCCTCCCTCTGACCCTGCTTAGACCTCCACCCACACCACAGTTGCAAAAGAATAACAGGAGAATTTATACATACTGTGTTAATCAGCTGGTACTCCAGGCTATTAACATTCTAGACCTTCCAACATGAAAGTGCCACTTGATTTCATTCAACACTTTGTATCACATGGGTCAAATCACTGGAACCTAGATTTAACTACACATCTTTTTAGAGTTTATATTTACGTTGGCAAGTGCACACCATTCCTCCTGTTTTTCCTCTTAACACATTTTTTGTAATCAAAAACATGGTGCTCGGGAAGCCTGAATATTTTGACATTGGAAGACATGTAAGAAAATAATTGCAACAACTGCACTCAACTTGCAGTTTCTTCAATGACTCAAGATAGTGCTTGAACCTTTTAATCTTTGCATAAGCCTTTTATTAGCATGTATGTAAACTAATTTGTCAACCCTAATGCACAAAAATGTGCACCCTTTTCATCAATAGGTACCCAACATAGAAAAACCACTAACAACCATATTATGAAAGAAAAATACAACAGAAAACAAATCAACCAAATTGAAAAATGTGCTTTGTCAGCAACTTGTGGGATTAACTACAGCAGCAGATTCTGTTGCTCGTTGTATTTAGATCTTAAGTATTTTGCTTTAAATTTTGTGGTACAATAAAACTGTTTGTGAGGAGAAATTTACTCTTAGAAATAATATGCACATGTCTGTAATCTGAAGGGATATTCAAAAATATGTTTATGTTCTGAAACTGGAACAGAGGGGATACAATAACACACTGGTTTGTATTTGTGCAATTTTAAGGAAAAGCAAATAATCCATAATTCATATAATACTATTATATGCTAAGAAAATACTGTTCATTATTTTTCTTCACCAATTTTCTTCCTTTGCTTCTTTCTTGACAGCACCAGCTCCCCTGCCCGGCGTCAGTTCCACTGTTATCCGCCAGCAGACAGAAACATATACCGTCTTGATTCATTTTTCCTTCATCTTTGAGCCAAGACATCGAGTCTCTGCTGGTTACTTGGTCATAGGGGCATCACGTTGCAGCCCAATTCTGTCAACACCCAATAATTCTTTCAGTAGGGGACATTAAACCAGAGCGGAAACCCTAGCTAAATTTCTCCCCTCAAATTCATGGATATTTGAGTCAATGGTAACAGTCTTGCTCCAGATACGTCAACTAAATATTTGGCCTGGAACGCCAGTGAAGTAATGGAGTATCACTACACCAATGGAAGTGTGTGATGAGATTTTGAACTGTGGACTTCATCTATTCATTGGGGTACATGAAAAACGATCTTTGGAATTATTATAAAGAACAGCCGTGGTGTTCTCCTCTAACTTTCTTCATATCTTGATTTTCAGCAAGAAATTAAAACAGATTATCCGATCAATCAGCATCAGACTGTTGCTTGAGAGATTTTGCCATGTCCAAACTGGGACTTCTGCATTTTTTAATTTATAACAGTGACCAGTGAACTTGTTTGGAATATATTTTGGGAGACCTTGACGTATTTGCTCATGTCTCCACAGCTGAGAACAGGGATCAAACACAAGTATACCCATTTTGTGCCATTGGTGCAATCAGGAATTCACTCCTCCCCCCCCGATTTTAAATCATGCTGCTCTGAACAGATATCTTGGGAATTTCAAGCAGCCTTTGAACAAGATGTGGACAATGGTAGCATTTTATAATCCAAAATAATAACACTGTAGGATATATTTATAATTCACTGCATTTAAATAATTTTTCTTTATGTAATGTTTTGTGCAATCTTTCATTTTGAATAAGGTGTTTGATTATTTATTTATTTTTTGAATGTCCGAACGTGTTTTCTTTATTTGACGTTCTTGTGGGTGTATAGATAATTACATGCAAATAAACCTATCACCACGCAGGGGCTTCCATTATATAATAATTCCATTATGCTCCCTTTCATTATTAATTCACCTGTAATCAATATTAAAAGATCCGAAATAGCATTCTATTTTAAGGTTTTCTCAGAAGTTTACCACCCCCTTCCTCATCCTCACAAATAAAATCTACCCTGCATTTAAAAGCCAATAAGTAAACTATATAACCAAGGACTGGTTGATCTTAAAATTTGATAAACAAGAGTTGACAAGAAAACTATGGCTTAGGATCTCCTATCAGAGGTAAGCTGCTCATGTCTGCCACAGATGTAAGATTAAAATATGAACATCAGTGTGGTAGATCCTCAATATCAGTTTGCTGCTAAATGCTAGTTCAATCCACAATGAAAGCCCTGCCCAGTGATTGCTTAATTTTCACATGATTGTCTATTTACCCACCATATAGGAACTTCTAACATAGAAAATCATCCATAATTCAAAAAACAATTAAATTATCAAACACGACATATTCAAAAACCTTTAGCCGACTTAATCGTTACATCATACCCTTCAAATGAGAGGGAATATCGCTGCGTTGCTTTTAACATGATGAGAAATGATCTCATTGAAATTCACACTGTCTTTATGTTTTATAGAAATAAAAGATCTTGTATTTGAATTTGTTTCTGCAACACATTCACTATATTGAAAGACAATCCTGCTTACGTCAGCATATTGCTTTGACTCTAATGAATGGGGAAGACTGTGCATTTATACACTATGTTTAATGCATCAAATATCTCAAGGAAGTTAACACGAGAAGTAACAAAAGTAAACACTGCAGGCTAATGAGCTAAAAGGTGCTCCAAGAATCTTTCAACCATTCAAATCACCTTCTTAGTTTAGTTTAGATATAGAGCATGGAAACATGCTCTTCGGTCCACTGTGTCCACGCTGATCATTGATCAAAAATAGTTACAAAGTGCTGCAGCTACTCAGCGGGCCAGGCAGCATCTGTGCAGATAAAGGATGGGTGATGTTTCAAGTCGGGTCCCTTCTTCAGAATGAATGAATGTAGGGGATGGGCGTGGGGGGCGTGGTGTGGCCCCATTGAAGCTAGATCTATTTTATCCTACTTCTCATCTATTCCCAATGCATTAGGAGCAATCCACAGAGATTAATTAACCAACAAAACTTCGGGATGTCTTTGGGATGTTGGCGGCAATCGGAGCACCTGAAGGAAACCCATGTGGTCACAGGGCAAACGTGCAAATGCTGCACAGACAGCAGCCGAGTTCAGGATTGAACCTGTGTCTCTGGCACTGTGAGACAGCAGCTCTACCAGCTGCACCACTGTGGGGCCTGCAGTATATACAATGCCCAGCACAACAGGGCTCTCAATTAACCTTTTTTCCCTGTTGCCAGCCGGGCAACCTTGACAGCCTTTTAGGTTGCCAAATGACAGTTTAGGTGGTCATTTAAGCGGTTTGCATGACGCGTGCGATAATGTGCTCGGACGAAGTGCGTAGTTACCAGTCAGAGTTATGCTCAATGAAGCATTCACATATTACGTTCAAGAAGAAACTGCAGATGCTGGAAAATCGAAGGTAGACAAATGTGCTGGAGAAACTCAGCGGGTGCAGCAGCATCTATGGAGCGAAGAAAATAGGCAACGTTTCAAGCCGAAACCCATCAGTCTCAAGAAGGGTTTCGGCCCAAATCCCATCAGTCTGAAGAAGGGTTTCGGCCCGAAACATTGCCTATTCCTTTGCTCCATAGATGCTGCCGCATCTGCTGAGTTTCTCCAGCACTTTTGCCTACATTCACATATTATTTCTGCTTCAAATAACTCACAAACTAAACATATTCACCAATCAAGACATGATATATACCACAATGACATGCAGCAAAATTATAATACAATATCTCAACTCTTTTTACATATTGCAATTAATGCAATTTCTATTAGTTCTTTCCACTTCCAAACAAAAATGTGGTTGAATTATTCAGCAAATGATAACCCTCTGTGTCAATAAATCCTGGACCATGCACACTACAATTGATGCAAGCATGTTTTCTGTGAAGGACCGAAAATGCCATGACAAGGCCATAGCATGGGTCGTTATTGCTATTGGCACAGAAACACTCTGGCTTCCCACATAATTTATCCATAACAATATATACAGGTTGCAAGGAAATTTCTAAAGGCATTTTATGATAATATCTGTTAAAACCGACTATACCCATCTGACAGGTTAAACATTACACTAACTAACAAGAGATGGCCAAAGGACATAACTGCAGCAAATGTTCTTTTGGTAATATGTTTAAAGGTGTCAAAACAAATAATAACATTGGGAATTAAAACACATTCGATTGCATTCCGTTATCAAACATAGTCAATGTTCGCTCAGAAGACCATGAATCACAATAGGGTCAGGGGGTGTGTGAATCAGTGCGTGGTGGATAGATGGCGGGGGGGGGGGGGGGGGGGGGGGGGGGGGTTTAAGAAGGCTATCAGTGCAGAATGGATGGATTGAGGCAGGTGAATTAGTACGTGTTGGTTGGAGTATGTAAAATTGTGAGGGGAGAGCATGGGGATGTCAGTGGTGTTGAATGGGGGATCAGAACGGGATGGCTGTGGGGAGGGAAATCAGTACAGGATGAATGGGTGGGATCAGTACAGGATGAATGGGGGTAGACAAAAATGCTGGTGAAATTCAGTGGGTGAGGCAGCATCTATGGAGCTAAGGAAATAGGCAACATTTCGGGTTGAGACCCTTCTTCAGACTGCTCCCCCCATTCTTCTTGAATGGGGGGGATCAGCACAGGATGAATGGGGGGAACAGTACAGGATGAATGGGGGGGGAGGTCAGGACAGTGTGGATCGGAGGGTCTGTGCAGGATGAATGGAGATTACTACAGGATGAATGAGGGGATCAGTATAGGATGAATGGGACATCAGTATGGGATGAATGGGGGGGATCAGTACAGGATGCATGAGGGGATCAGTACAGAATGAATGGGGGAATCAGTAAAAGATGAATGGGGAGATCACTACGGGATGGATGGGGGGTTTGGTGCAGGGTAAATGGAAGGTGGGTCAGTACGGGATGAATGGGTGGCAAAGTGCAGTATGAATGGGGGGGAGATGTGCAGGATGGATGGGAAGGGCGGTCAGTACAGGATGAATTGGAGGATCAGTATAGGATGGATGGGGGTGGCAGGAGAATCAATGCGAGGGTGGGTAGGGTGATGAATAGATTGGGCGGGGGGTTTTGATGGGGAGAGGGAGCACAGGGGATGTCAGTGAGGACTGAATAGAGGAGGGAATGGGGATCAATGTGGGATGGAGAGGAGGGGTTCCAGGATAAGAGGGATGGAGGGGGCGTACAAGAGAGAGAGAGAGAGAGAGAGAGAGAGAGAGAGAGAGAGAGAGAGAGAGAGAGAGAGAGAGAGAGAGCGAGAGAGAGAGAGAGGGGGGGGAGGGGCAGAGGAGGTGGGGAGGGAGGAAGGTCAGCGTTCCTCGGACAACATCGCCCCGCTGCCTTGGCCGTCCCTGTCCAATGCCAAAGTGCCCCCGCCAAAGGGGGAGGTGGTTGGGAACTCGTCGCCACCGCCTCCCCTCCTCCGCCAGCTGACAGGTCGGTGCAAGGACGAGTGGTGCAGTTCAAAGATCCTATAGCTATAGAATCTTTGGTGCAGCTGCTTCAGTCGGCGGAAGGAGGCCTCCGCCTCCCTCTCTCCCTCCTCCTGGCCTCGGCGTGCGAGAGGGGTTGTATTGAAAGCGCCGTTAACGGGTTTGTAGGCAGCGGCCGTTATCAGGGCGATAGCGGCCGCTGCCTGCAAATCAAAGGATACTGCTGCAAATAAACCAACTCCGCTTTCAAAACAACCCCTCTCGCACACCGAGGTTGGGAGGAAGGAGGGAGAGGGAGAGGGAGGTCTCCTTCCGCCAGGCGGGGTGCAGGAGGAGGAGGCGGTTGAGCTTTTGTCGCGGCTGCTGCTGCCGCTGTTCATCGCTCCGATCCTTCGTCACCCTGCACCTGGTATCTTTGCCCCACAATCAAAGATACTAGAGGAATACAGCCACTGCTGTCGACACGAAACATCATGCTCCTATTCTCCAGAGATGCTGCCTGACCCGCGGAGTTAGTCCAGTTTTTTGTGTCTATCGGTATAAACCAGTATTTGCTTGCCAAGCCGGGCAAAATGAGTCGGCATTAGGTTGCCCGGCGGCACTTTGGGTGGTCATTGGTATTTGCTAATTTCGAGTCCTGCATAATGTTCGGGACAAAGACCCATTATTTATTTATTTGCCCCTGTACTCCACAATTTGAGATTTGTAATAGAAAAAAAATCACATGTGGTTAAAATGCACATTGTCAGATTTTTGTCATATTGTCACAATGTCACAAGGCAATTTTTATACATTTCACCATGTAGAATTGACAGCAGTGTTTATATATAATCCCCCCATTTCAGGGCACAATAATGTTTGGGACACAGCAATGTCATGTTGATTGACTTGGCCACCCAAGAATTGACCATTTTCTAGCTTTAGCAATGTCATGTAAATGAAAGTAGTCATGTTTAGTATTTTGTGGCATATCCTTTGCAGGCAATGACTGCTTGTAGTCTGCGATTCATGGACATCACCAGTTGCTGGGTGTCTTCACTTGTGATGCTCTGCATTGCAGCCATATTTAGCTTATGCTTGATTTGTGGTGTAGTCCCCTTCAGTTTTCTCTCCAGCATATAAAAGGCATGCTCAATTGGGTTCAGATCAGGTGATCGACTTGGCCACTCAAGAATTGACCATGTTTTAGCTTTAGCAGCTGTTCCCGGTGCCGGATCGGGCTGCAGATGTCCCCAGTGCCCGGGTTCCGGGTTCCCCCTGAGCAGCTGCTCGTGCGCATGACCCGCATCCCTGGTCAGCCGTGCGCTCCTTATATGGTGCGAGAGGCCACGGCTGCGCTGCTAGCATTGTGACGACTTCTTGACTGATACCCGACCCAACCAATCGAACTGCAGATGCCGTTCGGGGGGTGGTCCGAACGCGGCGAGAGCCAGACAAACGGGCTGGCCATCATCCCATGTGACTGACACCAGGCGGGCCCAATAGGAGAAGGGACGGCCCTCTGGGCAATCAGCTGTGGCCAATGAGGAGGGAGGGGGCGGGCGCTGAGCGGGTATAGGTGCGTGGAGCGGCTGGGTGCTGGGTTCGAATGCTGTGAGGAGGAAAACAACATTGTAGTAGTGCGGGCTGCTCGGTGGATACCTTTCTCCTTACACTGTGTGGAGCAGCATGGCGGAGGAGAAAGCTCAGCTGACCGCTAAGCATCTCTGTTCTTGGCCCTTCCCAGTCTCCCGATCGTCCCAGAAACCTGTACTGACCGGTTGAGGTCACAACCCGGAATCTCTCCTGGATGCCAGCGCTAAAATGATGGCGGAGAAGCTCGCATGAAGTCGCATTTTACCCAATCCGGCCCACGACCTAAAATGAGTTTGACACCCCTGAACTAAACCAAGCGTGAAACCATTAGATCCCCTTCCCCCAACCCAATATTCCCCCAGTAGTACTTACCCATACACAACGCTGGATGTTAAAATGGCGATCCCAGCCCTGCAATCCTCCCCCAACTGCGCAGGTGCGGCTGACGGTTCCCCATTGTGATGCCAGAGATCGCCTTCATAATGCGAGTCAAAATGGCGATCTCAAAATGGCGGCGAACCCGGCAACCCCGAACTCAGGGGTTCCCTGAGACATTAAAATTATTTCAATGTTTCCGTAAGGAGAAAAAGGTTGAGAAATGCTAGTCTATACACTTCAGAATTCATTATGCTACTACCATCAGCAGTTGTATCATCAATGAACATAAGTGAGCCAGGAGTAGGCCATTCGGCCCTTCGAGCCTGCACCACCATTCAATATGATCATGGCTGATCATCCAACTCAGTATCCCTTACCTGCACTGCCTTCTCTCCATACCCCCTGACCCCTTTAGCCACAAGGGCCACATCTAACTCCCTCTTAAATATAGCCAATGAACTGGCCTCAACTACCTTCTGTGGCAGAGAATTCCAGAGATTCACCACTCTGTGGTGAAGACCATGTCGGACAGGTGTTTGGGGATTTTTCTTTATTATAGAGAGAATTATTCTGTCATCAGCTGTGGTGGTCTTCCTTGGCCTGCCAGTCCTTTTGTGATCAGTAAGCTCACCAGTGCTCTCTTTCTTCTTAATGATGTTCCAAACAATTGATTTTGATAAGCCTAAGATTTGGCTGATGTCTCTAACAGTTTTATCTTGTTTCTCAGTCTCATAATGGCTTCTTTGACTTCATTGGCACAACTTTGGTCCTCATGTTGATAAACAGTAATAACGTTTCCAAATGTGATGGAATGTGTGGTGCTGAGAGCTCTCTTATACCTGTATTAAGGAGGCATTTAAACACACCTGAGCAATTAGAAACACCTGTGAAGCCATGCGTTCCAAATATTATGGTGCTCTGAAATGGGGGGGACTATGTATAAACACAGCTGTAATTTCCACATGGTGAAACCAAAATGTATAAAAATGGCCTTAAAAAAAAATAATCTGACAATGTTCACTTTAATCGCATGTGATTTATTCTATTATAAATCTCAAATTGTGGAATACAGAGGCAAATAAATAAATGATGAGTCTTTGTCCCAAACATTATGGAGGGCACTGTACTTATACTGTACATACTGAATTGATTCAAATGTTACTTATACTGAATTGATTCAAATGTTGATGTCTTTTATCGATCAGGACCTTAGTCAGCAAGCACCTCCGATTATGTATGACCACACATTTCTGCACATTACATTTCTGTAACTACCTTCATCTCAATCTACTATCTTCATATAAACAGCGAACCAGTTATTAAACCTTGTCCCGTGTTTTTTCATTTTGAAAAATTTGCATTCTTTTATAACAATTTTGAAAGCAACAGTCAAGCTGATGGAAGGATCTCTGATTTCATTGAAATATCATTTTACATATTTGCTGAAGGTTTTTTGAACCTGAAATCTTCCAGCACAATTAAAGAATTGCTAGAAACGAATTAAAACTGAAGAATTTTTGCTAACATTCTGGGCTGATGAAATGCAATCTTTGCATTGCAACTCAAAATGTTGAAAATAATTTGTAGAAAGAGAAACAGAATTTTTATCTTGATTGCACTATAGACCAGGCTTTTTTTTTGCAAAGTGTTGGGGTTCTTAGTTGACTGACTTTATCTTCTTGTTTATTGTATATTATTTATGAGTCTTGTGTTTACTGGTCTGTTATGCAGTTGCAAGTAAGGAGGTAATTATTCTGTTGTCGCTACATATGACGATTAAGCACGCTTGACTTTTGTCGAGATTTTCTTAACCTAGGGATCCCCTGTATTTGCTCATTTCCATCTCAAATACATCCAATGATCTGGCTTCCACCACTTTCAGGGTCAGATAATTTACAGAGATTTGCTACAATCCTTATTCTTCTAAACTCCAAGGACTACAGACCCAAACTGTTGAGCCACACTTGATAGGACAATCCTCTTATCCAAGGATAAGCCTGGTGAATTTATTTTGGACATCCTCCAATGCTACTATATTCTTTTTTGGTAAGGGGACCAAAACAGGGCACACACAGTATTCCAGGTATGGCCCCACCAACACTGTACAACTGTACCAAAACAATCCTATTTTTACATTCCAATCAACTGCCTTAACGGCTGACACATTATTTGCCTTGTAAACTACTTGCTGGACCTATCTGCTGTTATTTTGTATTCATGCACTGGTATACATAGATCCCTCTGAACTTCACATATGCAATCCTTCCCCAGATCCCCAGATTTATTTCTGGACCAATAATGTAGCTGATGCTGATGGGCTGATTTTCTGTGGCCAAACACATCACTGGTCATTTGCAGGTTGAATTCAGGAATGAACCATTTTGTTGGCCAATCTATTTATAGCCCACCCCCCAAAAAAACATCTTTACCTTAATTTCTTCAAACTACAGCTTCAAGAGTTCAGTACAAACCTTGCATTTTTAAATGAGTAACAGTGGTGCATCGAAAACCGCATTCATGACAAGTAAATTTAGGAAAGACTGAAGTAGCTCTAACACATGTTATTTGCAGACCTCAATTACATTGTGTCTATGTGTTTGGTCTGACTAATGGGGTTAAGGCTCATCTTGCAGATCATCCTCTCAACCTTCCCAAGTTGACCCCATTTAAATCATTCATGACCATTTGTTCCTCAGCTACCACTTTTTCCTTTCAGTTGAGTAATGTGTCACATGAAGAAGGTAATAAATGGCTCACTGTTTGCATTTGCCATCTTTATTGCTGAACATGTGTTTCATATATTAACTGAGCCCATTCCTTCTCTCCTTACAATGAACTGCAACACTGCATTCAGCCAGTTCAGCAAAACCAGCTCAACATCTACCTTATACATCTGTGCATAATTATCTTAATCTAGAAGAGGTTTAGGCAAGGTTTTTCTGCACAGAAAAATACTATAAAAATGCCTTAAGCATATTACACTGTAGGATAGGACTAGGCATAGTGTATTGCTTCTGGATGAAAACCAGGTGGGGATACTCTTCATTCATCATAATTCCAGTTAACTTGTTAGTCTGGAGTGCTTAGTCAGAATAGAAAAAAATATGGCAACAAGGTGTGTTCAACATCTTAGCCAACACCTCCACAAGTCAAAGGTTTAAGTGTCAGCAATTGCAACCTGCTTAGTTAAGTGACATTTTAATGAAGTTCAAAAACAAACAAAAAGTTTGGATGCTGGAGAGCTGAAAGAAAAAAACAAAAAATGCAGGTGAGGTAGGATTTGAGGGGAGAAACTCAGAGTTAACGTTTCAGGTTGATGACCATCCATCACAGTGAAAGTTCTGTGAAGGTTCATTCATCTGAAATGCTAACTGTGTTTCTCCCTCTACAATTGCTGTTTGACCTGCTGAGTATTTTCTGTTTCTAATTCTATACTGGTGATTCAAAGAAGGTATGAGCACAACTGTGCCTCTCAATTAAAATATATTCCTTTTAGTCACCATTATAAATGGCTGGTCATTTTAAAAAGATCTATACCTCTCCTGTAGCACAGTAAAATTTAAATACAAGTGCCTTGAGTTCCCTGAAAAAGAAGCAGAAGATCAATGTTTTCGTCAATCCACTCCAATATTTATAAACAGAGTGCACATTTACGAGTCGTATGATAAAGAATTAGCAAGCATGTGGTGTCTCATACAGGATATAAAAATTAAAACAGATTCAAAAACTGAAGTTCACAGCATCCATTACAAATCTCCTTGGGCCAATTTCAGTTTGCAGCCAATGTATCCAGGCTTCCAACCTATGCAGGAAATTCCACAGGCTCCTCGCCCAAGGATAGATTGAGCTGTTACATTGGACAGCGTTGTTTTAAATATCCAATTGAATGATTAGAACCAAACTCTGACCGTTTGATATCACATTACAAAATCTTTAAAAAAGTGATTAATTTTCTGCAGCGTTAAGCATCATTCGGTACAGTATTTAGCAGCGTATGCAAATTATTTTTCAGGCTTTACGTAATGAAGGATCAGGTAAATTTCTACAGTAACATAGAAAATAGGTGCAGGAGAAGGTCATTCGGCCCTTTGAGCCAACACCGCCATTCATTACGATCATGGTTGATCGTCCCCTATCGATAACCCGTGCCTGCCTTCTCCCCATTTCCCTTGACTCCACTAGCCCCTAGAGCTCTATCTAACTCTCTCTTAAATCCATAGGTAAATTAAATTGTAAATTCATAAAATGTGACATTTACAATTAAAAGAAACATGTGCAGAATGTTGATTTGGTTATGTGTAACAAAATGAGATGAGAATGGAGGTGGCTTAATTTTAAAGACGGAATAATGTACAATACCTTCCATCATCTCCATGCCTTCTGGGGGAACGCAATGGCCTGCATGGCTTATGGCCCAGATGGGATACTTCGGAATCAGGATCTTGTATAAAATCTGCATGAAGAGTTTATAGTAACATACTATCCCTGGATTCCCTGTGAAAATATACAAAAAAACAAGGCTTTCAGAAAATTGTGCAAAAGCCTACAAAAACAGGCTACAGATTCAATTTTGGAATCAGAAACCATGCAGTGGAGGTTGAAATTGATGATTATATGTCAACTATCTTTCAGAAAAACAAGCTAAATAAAATAAATGTCTAATATTGAAATAAATAACAGCATATTACATCTTGTAGTCTGCTTCAAAACAATTGGAGACAAAAATCTAAAGTAAATAAATATTGAAAGAGTGCCACTTTCATCAGAATTATCAAAGTTAAATCAGATTAATAGCAAGTTCGGTATTCCGAAAAACGCAAGGAATCATGGGATTTGTCAAAGGTCACTCACTATAAAGAAAAATCGAATAAAGCGCTGTGGATACAGTGAGTATAGTTTGGGTCCGATTTTTTTTTTCAAGCTTGTATTTGTCAGGGGGCAGATGCGAGTGGGAGACGCGGGGGGGACCACTCGCACCTGCCTGGGGGGGGGGGGCGGCTGGAGATGTCTGGACCAACGGGACATCGGCCCCCAGCCCGCGCGGAGAAGCGCCAACCCCAGCTCAACTCCGCCTCTCCCACCAGGCCAACTGACAGCCCCGGACCGACGACACCAGCAGCCCCAGGCCCACAGACAGCACAGAAAACCCACAGGCCCACAGCCAGTGTCAACTCCAGCCCAACCCCGCTCTAACTCCAGAGGAATCCGCTCCCCGATGGGCCTCTACGGTGACGTGCCTGTTCGCCGACGGCCTGGCCGAGCTGTGCTCCCTCAGCCGCCACCCCAAATACAAGAGGGAGCCATGCCGCACCTTGCACACCACTTGCTTCTGCCCCTACGGTACCCGCTGCCACTTCATCCACAACCCAGATGAGGAGAGAGAGCACCGGCCTCACCTGCGCCAGAGCGCCAGCCTGGGCTCCGCCTCCTCCGGTCCGGCGCTCGACTGGGCCTTGCTGCGGGCTGCCTTCAGCCCCGACCTGAAGTTGGAGCTGGCCCGGACTTGGAGATGGTCAAGGGAGGGGGAGGAGGTTGCTGTTGCCGCCAGCACCACCATCGCCAACAGCACCAGTGGCAGCCTAGCCATGGCCAGCAGGAGCCCGTCTGCAGACTCTCTCTGACCAGGATGACTCCAGCAGCAGCAGCTCCGAGTCGCCCGTCTTCGAGCAGGGCCAGCAACTGCCCATCTTCAGCAGGATCTCGGTGTCGGACTGAGGGGAGGGGGGTGGAGGTGGAGGGCTGCCGGCCAACCCGGCGGGAACAGGCAGGGCCGAGCTGGAGCCAGCGGCTGCAGCGCCGGCAGCAAGTCCGGGGCCGCCCCACCAGCCCAGGGCAACCCCGGACAGGAACGGGAAGGCCAAGCAGCAACTCAACAGCGACCGGAGAGCCAGGCCAGACCCCGACCATGGACGAACACAAGCCTGCACACAACGCTGCACCAACGTTGCCGAGAATGTTTATAGCGAGTGACCTTTGACCTTGGCATGTGCTGTCGGAATACCGAACTCGCTTATTATTACTGCAAGTTCCTATCAAATCTATCCTTGCTCTGAGCAGAGTAATCCCATCAATCTCGTTCCTCATCTCTTTCCCCATAATATTACTCACTATTCTTTCTAAAATGCCCATCCAATTTCCTTTACAAGGCAATAACACAATCCATTTCCACCATCTTCACAAATAGGAAATTCCGGATCTTAATTACTCTCTGTGGAAAATTTGTTTTCATCATGTTCCTTTTGCACGGTACTTAGTAGGCAATAAAAATGATTTCAATTTTTTAGATTTAAAATATTGTAGAAATACAACTTTTGTTAATAATGCATACTGCATATTATTTCCCCTTTCCAAAAAAAATGTTTATGAACCCTAAACCAACTTTGGGGGCAGCTTGTACAATACTTGCATTTAGAAATTCATCTCTAAATGTCAGTTAATTGTAGCAGCAAGATTCACAAACTTCTCCTTAATACCACTTGATAAGACTAATTTACATCAGCCTGGCAATAAAGAACTGTAAAAAATGACAAATCTTCCAACAGGCGCACTTGGGTTATGTACCAGTTAGGATGCTATTACTTGAACTAATACAATCAGTATAGAATGAGAGAAAATGATGACTAATGCACTAAAATGGATTAAGAACAACGCTGAACAAACTCAGTTATAAAGCAGTATGTCCTGTTCAACAGTAGATTAGTTATAGATTTCCACATATCACTATTCTGTTACCTGAGCCACATGAATTGGGACCGAGAGATTAAAATCTTAAATGCCTGTCTGTGAGATACTTTTTCAGGCTCAAAGTTCATCCTTAAGATGCTACTGCACAGAAAGTTGTCTATCTCTGTTCTTGAAGAGAAGCCACACTCGGTTATTGTTGATTTAACCAAAATGCCAAATGTTATTTATTATACTGGATGTACTATTTAAGCTTACGCATCTTCAACCTTGGGTGGTAAATCAGTATCTGCAGTATGAATAAATTGTTCAACATGATGCTGGAATGCTTCCACTGGGAACTACAGAAGAACTTTGAAGTTGCAGTGGTGAAAGGGGGTTACGAGGGGCAATATAGAACATGGAACAATACAGCGAAGGAACCGGCCCTTTGGACCACAATATCGGTGCTGACATGATGCCAAAACCAACCCTTATCTGCCTGTACACAATCTCTATCTCTCTCCATTCCTGCATATCCATGTGCTTAAACAAAAGCCTCTTAAATGCAACTCTCATATCACCATCACCCCCAGCAGCATATTTCAGGTGCTCACCACTCTCTGAAATAAAATTGCCCTGTACATCTCATTATATGTTCTTGCACCCAATCACAAAATATCTACCAATAGGAACATCCATTTTTCATACATCAAACCCAACTTGTTTACTCAATGGCCTAACCCCGAATCTCTGTTCACCAAACCCTTAATATTTAACCAAACATCCTAGTTTTCAAGTGCAACCACAACCTTATACCTGCCAACCTCTTTCTTTCTCCCTAACCTCCTTCAGCTGTACAACTGTCATACAGTCATCAAGTCATACAGCGTAGAAACAGACCCTTCGGCCCAACTTACATCAAGTTTGGTTTTAGTTTTAGAGATATAACATGGAAACAGGCCTTTCGCCTCACCAAATTCACGCTGACCAGTGGTCATCCGTACACTCATTCTATTCTACACACTAGGAACAATTTACTGTTGTCAATTAACCTACAAACCTGCATATCTTCAGAAACCAGAGCATCCAGAGAATACCCACGTGTTCATAGGGAGAACATACAAACAGCACCGTAGTCAGGATTGAACACGGGTCTCTGGTGCTTTAAGGCAGCAACTCTACCGCTGCACCAACGTGCAGGAAGTGGCTGAAACTGAAGGGTTAAATAGATTTGGGCATTCGGTCATGTAGTCTGACAATTCAAAATTCTGGCAGTTCTGGCCGGCTCACGCCGTTAGGTAGAGTTACTCATATAGAAATCCAAAAGATGTTATATGAGAAATAGTAAGTGCTAAGACTGAAGTTTAAATTTGTTTGGGTAGGGTGCTGGAATCTTTACATCGAATCATGATTCACATGAACTGATCTGTGAGTTCAATAAAAATGTTCATGAACTTGTTAACAAATGGATGATGAACCATTTGCAGTGATTAAGATCCATATCGATGAATTATGATGAGCGTGACACAAAGTTGTCAATTGTTTTAATACATATCCTGGTTTGTGCCTTCTTCAGTCTATATCCAGTCTCGAATAATCCTTTCAATTATGACCGAGAATTTCTTGCAGACGAGTTGCTTGAATGTCTACAATTTCTAGAAACATGTTCCAACAACATGAGCACAATATACGGCAAGTAACATTAGTCGGATCACGCCTACAAATAGACAGCTCCACTGAGATTAGAGATGCAGGTGGAATTCTTGGGTGTGTCGGTGCTGTTGTTATATGTGTAGTTTGGGGATGGGTGGAGTTGTTATTAAGAGAACAATTGTTATTAAGTGAACAATTTTGATGGGTCTCGCAGGTCCGATGGTTAGAGTTGAAAATCAGGACGTGGATAGATTTGTTTAGCTGCTCAGCTTTAACAGAAGCTGAGGAATAGAGTGCTGGCGAGATTGAATTACTTTCCACCTTCTATTACTCATGGCAGAAGGCAAACTTAATTCCTTTATTATAATGGTGACTCAAAATTCCATTTTATTTGAGTTACGTTTGTTCAACATTTAAGAATTTTAATTCTAATTGATTTTCATTAATATATTTGTTGATTTGGAGCTGGTATTTAATTAAAATTAATCATATAACACATAATAATTGCTTAAAGCTTGGACGGGTGCTTTTATTATGGGAATAATGCTACATTTACCTTGTGAATAATGCACATTAGATGGTTACCATGGAGATACGAGGGAAAGCGGATCTGTAGTGGAAACCAGCTTTGATTATGATGTAATAAAAACATGCAATGTACATTGATGATGTCATTGGGGGCACAGAATGTGAATGGCAGGTGAATGAGAGCTGCATCCAGATAAATTACCATGGGAGGTTACCTGGTCCAATCTCACAATAACTGGAACTTCAACAGGATATATATAAAATTGTGACAGACATAGATAGGATCGACAGTTTTTTTCCCAGGATAGCTAAATCAAATACTAGAGGGCATAGCTTTAAAGTGGGAGGGGCAAAGTTATAACGGGATAACTAGTTCAAATATTTTTAAACTTTTCCTAGAAAGTGTTGAATGACTGAACACATTGCCAAGGACGGTGATTGAGGCAGATATGATAGTGGCATTTAAGAGGCTTTTGGATTGGCAGGAAATGGAGGGATATGCATTATGTGTAGGCAGATCAGAGTTGGGCTCAGCATCATGTTGGACACTGAATTTATGGGCCAAAGAGGCTGTTCTTGTATTGTACTGTTCTACATCACCTCTAGGTCACTATGTCACTAAGTGGATGCAAACAATGAATAGACATGAATGGGTCCAATTTGTAGACAAATGCTCCACTATGCAATGTCCATGCCATTTGAAACTAAGAAGTAGTAGTCATGAAAACAATGTATTTAATTTTCTAGAAAGATAATTAACATTAAATGAAAGAAATGAATGTCAGTGGTTACACCCATTGTTCCTTTTACTTGATGAAGTAACAAGCAGGAGAGACAAAGGAGAGTCAGTGGATGTTGTTTACTTGGATCTTCGGAAGGTCTTTGATAAGGTGCCACATGTGAGGATTTTAAACAAGAAAGGAACCAATGGATATAGAATAAGGTACTAGTAGACTGGTTGGGCCAAATGGCCTAATTCTGCTCCTATGTCTTAAGGTTCCTGGAAAGAGAAAAGGTTTAAATTTGGAGCTGCGACAAACTAATATTGTACCCTGCAAGCTTAATTTAAACATATTACAATGTTGTACAACCTAGAATCTCTTTCTAGTTGGATAGCAATGGAATCTTTGTGTTATGTTCACCACTGAGAAACATTTTAAAATGTGATTTAATAAATAAAGCAGTGCAATACAGGCAATCAAATGCTATTATGAACGTTATTGATTGACAACTGGAAATGGCAGCACAATTAGTCTCCCCATTTCTCTCTTTCTATCTCTGTTGTCTTGTTGTTGATCTTAAAGGTTTAGTTTGGCTACGTTTTAGTTTTAAATAAAATCTCTATTTGTACTTGGTTTCAAAAAGATGGCCAGTGCTTCTTGTGCCACTGCATAATTGTCAAATCAAACTCTATGGAAAAACTCACAGAAAACAAAGTAGCAAATACCACAAAAAATAGACAAGGCTGGTTTGCATGATGTGCTGCACAGCATTCAGAACTCTTTGCAATTTTTTTGGTCCTGTGCAGACAAGTTGTCAGACCAAGTTGTGATGCATCGGAATCGGGCACTTGCATCGGTGGGAAATTGGTAAGAGTCATTGGTGACATACTGAATTTCCTTAGCTTTCTGAGGAAGTTGATATTACTGATTGTATGCCTCATTGTCACCTTCCCCTCACCTAACAATGTACCGTTTTACATTTCCTTGATCATCATCCCCTTTGATCTGTGTTTTCAACCCATACCCTTCCATGTCTCCCTCCTCCCTGACTCAGTCTGAAGAAGCGTCTCGACCCGAAACTTCACCCATTCCTTCTCTCCAGAGATGCTGCCTATCGAGCTGAGTTACTCCAGCATTTTGTGTCGATCTTCAAAGTAGAGACATTGGTGTGCTTTCTTGGCCAAAGCATTGATGCGCTTGGACCAGGACAAATAAGCAATGCTTATACCTGGGAACTTGAAGCTCTTGACGATCTTCATTTCGGCACCATTGATACAGACAAGGTGTGTACTTCACCCCACCTGAAGTCAATGGCCAGCTCCTTTGTTTTGCTGTTGAGGGAGAGTATGTTGTCTTGAAACCATGTTACCTGGAAGAGTTGATTGATTGAAAGATAGAAAGATTCAACATGGAAGCCGGCCCTTTGGCCTGCTGAATCTACGTTGACTATTGATCACCCATTCGCACTAGTACTATGTTATCCCACTTTCGCACCCACACCCTACACACTAAGAGGAATTTACAGAGGCCAATTAACCTACAAACCTGCATGTCTTTGGGATGTGGGAGGAAGCTGGAGCATCCGGAGGAAACTCCATACAGGAATGTACAAACTCCATACAGACAGCATCCGTGGTCATGATCAAATCTGGGTTTCTGGCGCTGTGAGGCAGCGGCTCTGCCAACTACGTTATTTATCTCCTCGCTATACAATGCCTCATCTTTGGTTGAGATCTGTCCCACTACCATGGTTTTATCTGCAAACTTGTAAATGTAGTTCAAGGAAAGCTTAGCCACACAGTTGTGAGTGTATCAGGAGTATAGTGAGGATCAGAGTACACGGGGGCACCGGTATCGATAATTATCATGGTGAATGTTTTGTCACCTCATTATGGACTATTGGTCAGGGATGTCAAGGATCTAGTTGTAGAGGGGGATATCGAGTCCTAGTTCTAGGAGGTTTAATTAAGGTGTTCAAGGCTGAGCTATAATCAATAAATAGAAGTATGACATAATTGTCTTTGTTATTCAGACGTTCCACTGATAAATGCAGGACCAGCAAGATGATGTCTGCCATTGTGGCGGTGGGAGAATTGCAGTGGATCAAGGCTGAGTGGGAGCCAGGAGTTGACATGTGTTATGATCAGCCTTTCAAAGCACTTAATGATGATGGATGCCAGAACCAGTGGGCAGTAGTCATTAAGGACATAACCTTGCTTTTTATGTCACTAGGATAATAGTGGTCTTCTTAAAACAGGTGGGAGCCTCATACTGGAGTGAGATATCCTAGTAAAATTGATTCAACCCAGATCTGCAATTTTGCTGCTAATCCAAGGCTTTGGAACACTGCAATCTGATTTTTTCTCCCCAAGCTAAGGATGAGGATATGGGGAGAGGGATATAATATAATGCTTAAGAAATAAGCACGTGAGAAATAATTACTAAAACATCAAAATACTGCAGAAATTTAAAAAAAAAGAAAACCTGAGCAAATCAGGCTGGAGACTGAAGCAGAATTTATGATCCAATGACCATTAACAAGAACTTTGACTATTTAAAAAAAGTTTAAGTGAGTTTATTATCATTACTGTACGATAACTTTGTTTTTCTCCTTTCCACAAATGCTGTCTATCATTGAAAATGTCCAGAATCATGTTTATCTGTAATGTTCCCTCGATTTTAGAAAAAGCCGACATGTTCAACTGCACAAGACCAAATATGAAGACCATTCACTCAGTGGCCACCAATTTCTAATAAAAATCGAAGTGTATTAACTGTTTCCTAAATAATTAAATTTATGAAACTGAAGCATGTTTCAAGCTTAGTTTTCCTGAACACTGTTTAAAGATCCCTTTTCATAAATAATTCATGGTCTGTATAAAACTGAATTAACAGGACTTCCTGCTTATTTTGGAGCACACGGTTAGTTAGTTTATCCCACAAACTGAACTGCTCCTTGCTGAAGTTGTGCACATGCCCAGTACAACCTAGTGACATTTATTATCTTCAGGTCGAATCCAGAAATGGTGTGTTTTTGCTCAAGTTTAACGCTCGCTTTTTTACTTGAAGATAAGTTCATGTTCACAGGTTATAGGAGCAGAATTAGGCCATTCGTCCCATCAAGTCTATTCGGCCATTCAATACGACTGATCTATATTTCCCTCTCAACCCCATTCTCCTGCTTTCTCCCAATAACCCCAGACATCCCCACTAATCACGAATAAACACTACAAACCCACTGTCCTTTGAATGTTCAAGAGTTTACTAACTTCACTCCTTAAAATTATGGATTTAATTCTTTTTTGATAATGGTGTGTAGTCCTAAATTCTCCAACCAATGGAAACAGTTTCTTACAAATCTATCCTATAAGTTCCATTTAAGATCTTGAGTGAGGAGCCAATTTACACAGAACAAGCACAACCATAAGCAGTGACTTTTCTAAGCATGGCATTGTGGAGTGCAATTTAAGAGTATTATCTTCACAAAACGCTGCTCAGTGAGTCATAGCAGTGTGAAGTAAAGTTAAAAACTAATATCATATGGGGAATATGATTTGTATGTGTCTGTTTAATGGACAAGTTCATCTTCTAGGGATTGTACAAAAGCCATAGCATGAAACTTTGAAGAACTTCACTGCCTAGCTGACTTAAGCTACATGGCAATTCTGTTTGTAGTGTGCTGTGCCCTGAAAAGAGCAAGTTTCTTTTTCTATTACTTTTGTCAAAACCATTTAATACATTTTTTTTTTAATTACTTTTGTCAAAACCATTTAATAAATATTACTTAGTTAATTTTCTAATTCTGAACTTGTAGTAATGAAAATGCCACATAAATTGAACATCCATTTAGAAGGAAAGGAGGTTGAGGTAATGACAGAGATTGGATGGAAGACTGACTCCCCTCCCCCCCACCCCACCAATCTTTGCACATCCCCAATCCTTTCCACTCGTCACTTTAATTTCATGTTTCATGTATCTTGTGTTTTATGCCTGTTGGCAGATCAATTATCGTTTAGTATCGTATCGTAAGAGAAAGAATGGCTGGAAAGCCAAGAAAAGTGCTCAGGACCAAGATGTGTGGACAAGGCCAAATAGTGGAAGGGGCCATGAAGATCTGCACCCCATAATTATCCTTCAAACCACTATTGCAATTCTTCCAGTGGCTATTTTTCCATTACAATTCTTACTTAAAACAAAACACAAAAGGGCTGTAAAAAGGGAGACTATGTTTTGGAAAAGGAGTGCAATCTGAAAGTAATCAAAACTGAATAAAATTTGTTTAGGTTTGACTAAGTCAGAATACATTTGTTAAGAGTATATCATCAGTGTCTTTTACTCCGGGTGGAAATGACAAATATTCGAGGGCATAGTTTTAAGATTGCAGGAGTTTACGAAGCAAATACCTTAACAGTGCAAGGAGCCTAGAATGCACTGCTATGGAAGTGGTGGAAGCAGACACCAGATCAAAGTTTAAGAAGCATTTAGACATGAACAGGCAGGGGATTGACTGAAATAGACCATGTGTAGGCAGAATGGATAAATTTAAGTTGGCATCATGGTTGGCATAGGCATGGTGGTCTGAAGGACTTGATTCTGTTCTAATGTACGCTATCCAACACCACAAAAATATTTACAGTTTTTAGGACTGATTTGTCAACATTCTGAGGATACTCCTTTCCCTTTGCAACTATATCTTTTTTGGTGCTGTCTCCCAGGCAGAAGTAAACTCTCCCCACATTCACTTAGAAATGTTCTTTTAAAATCTTAACTTACCTACCTCCATTCTCCACAATGTTTCTACAACTATTAGCCATATCAGGCCACTCACACTTCAAACCTTGTTACTCTAGTTATTAAAACCATTCTTCACACTTATCTTGGTTGTAAAGCTTGGAGATATAGTGGGGAAACTGCTTTTATATGATCATCAAAAGTTGTGGATAGACAATATTAGCACGTGGGCCTTTTCCTGTCAGTCAAAGCTGCTCACTAACTAGCATGACACTGGATTGTAATGATAATTGTTGCTTTTTCTTCATTGCAGTTTTCTTAAATTCACTAGTAAAATCTGGAATTAAAAAAGCAGAAAATGCTAGAATTACTGACGAGGTCTGGCAACAAGAAAGTTAATGCTTCAGGTCAATGGCCTTTCAATAGACACCAAAACATTAGAAATAAAGCAAGTTTAAAGGTTCTGAAAAATGGGAGAAGGTGTGGAAAGAATGAAAAAGAAAAATCTGTAATAGGCCGAATGCAAGGAGAGATTAAGTGACACATGATGGGGGTGCTGGTGGAAAGAGGATGATAAAGGCCAATGAACACTAGCATTTGGATAGACTATTTGGAAATAATCAGCATGGATTTGTGGGGGGAAATCATTTCTTACAAATCTGTTGGAATTTTGTTTGAAAAGTTAATCAAGAGGATTGATGAGGACAGGGCAGTGAACATTGTCTATTTTAATTTCAGCAAGACCTTTCATAAGGTACATTGCTCTTGAAGGTTACATCACATGGGATCAAGGGTGAGCTACTTAATTGGATATATAATTGGCTCAATGATAGGAAGCAGAGGGTGATGAGGGAAGTAAAAAAAATTAACTCAACAGGTCAGGTAGCATTCATACCAAGTGAACATGGATAGGTGGCATTTCACGTTGGTAGCATTCATACCAAGTGAATATGGATACCAAGTGAAGCATTGGATGAGAATGTACAGCAAGTTTGCAGATGAGACTAAAATAGGGGACATCATAGACAGTGAAGAAGATTGTCAAATATTACAGCAGATTCCTGATCAGTTACGAAAGTGGGTCAAGCAACGGCAAATGGTGTTCAATTCAGTTAAGTGCAAGGTGTAGCGTTTGGGGAAGTCAAACCAGGGTAATACCCTCACAGTGAACAACAGGGCTCTCAGGAGTGTTGTAGAACAGCAGGACCTAAAGTACCAATACGTGGGTGGCACAGTGGGAGCACAGCGGTCAAGCTTGTAGAGCTGTTGCCTCACAACACCAGAGACATGGATTCGATCCTGACATCAGATATTGTCTGTGTGATGTTTGCACATTTGCCCTGTTACCGTGTAGGTTTCCTCACGGTGCTATGGTTTCCTTTCACATCCCGAGAACATGCGAGTTTGTTGGTTCATTTGCTTCTGTAAATTCCCCTTAGTGCGTCAAGAATGGATAGAAAGTGGATAACATAGAACTAGTGTGAATGGGTGATCGATGGCTGGCGTGGACTCAGTGGGCTAAAGAGCCAATTTTCATGCTGTATCTCTAATCTAATATACATACTTCCCTGAAAGTAGCGTTACAGTAGACAGGGTGGTAAAGAAGCTGTTTGGCATGTTGGCCTTCATCAGTCAGGGCATTGAGTTCAGGAGTTTATTTCAGGAATTATTTATTTTTTGCTTAGCACTATTTGTTGCATTTGTGTATGGTTTGTTTGTACTCACACATGGTATGGTTTGACTGGATGGCATGAGCAACAACATTTTTTGCTGGATCTCAGAAGAGATGATGGTAATATACCAATACCAGTGGTGCAAGGCATTGATGAGGCCACACTTGGGAGTATTTTGTACAATTTTGTTCACCCTTGTTACCGTGGTAAACGATGCTCTATCCTTCTCGATGTTTTTATGGACTTTACAGCAATTGACTACCCTTTTCCAACACCACCTTTCCATTATCTGGCTGGACAGGACTGCTATCATTCTTTCCCATTTTAATTTATCTGACTGCAGCTGTTGAATTACCTGGAAAGGTTTATTTTCCTGCTCCCACATCATTACCTCTCATGTCCCTAAAAAGGCTATCCAGGACTCTGTCTTAGCTTTCACTTACCAGCTGCCCCTTGGTGATGGAATCCAAAACATTTGCAGTGTTCATTTCTACCCTGATGACCTTGCATCTCAGTCCCTTCTGTCACGACATTGTCTAACTGCTTGTTCACTAAACTCTTTCTATTCCCTAACCACCGACTCAACCATCTCTCCAGTGACTGCCTGACCTCATATCCTTGCCAAAACAGAGATTGCCTATTTTCATTTTCCAACATCTTTACCATATAACCATATAACCATATAACAATTACAGCACGGAAACAGGCCCTCTCGGCCCTTCCAGTCCGTGCCGACCATTTGTTTCCCCTAGTCCCATCTACCTGCACTCAGACCATACCCCCAGACCATACCCCTCCATTCCCTTCACGTCCATATACCTATCCACTTTACTCTTAAATGTTAAAATCGATCCTGCCTCCACCACTTCTGCTGGAAGCTCATTCCACACAGCCACCACCCTCTGAGTAAAGAAGTTCCCCGTCACGTTACCCCAAAACTTCTGTCCCTTAATTCTCATGTCATGCCCTCTTGTTTGAATCTTCCCTACCCTCAATGGGAAAAACGTATCCACGTCAACTCTGTCTATCCCTTTCATCATTTTAAAGACTTCAATCAAGTCCCCCCTTAACCTTCTGCGCTCCAAAGAATAAAGACCTAACTTGTTCAACCTTTCTCTGTAACATAGTTGCTGGAACCCTGGCAACATTCTAGTAAATCTCCTCTGTACTCTCTCTATTTTGTTGACATCCTTCCTATAACTAGGCGACCAAAATTGTACACCATACTCCAGAATTGGTCTTACCAATGCCTTGTACAATTTTAACATTACTTCCCTACTCCTATATTCAATGCTCTGATTTATAAAGGCCAGCACACCAAAGGCTTTCTTTACCACCCTATCTACATGCGATTCCACCTTCAGGGAACTATGCACAGTTATTCCTAGATCCCTCTGTTCCACAGCATTCCTCAATTCCCTACCATTTACCATGTACGTCCTATTTTGATTTGTCCTGCCAAGATGTAGCACTTCACACTTATCAGCAATAAACTCCATCTGCCATCTTTCAGCCCACTTTTCCAAATGGCCCAAATCTCTGTAGACTTTGAAAATCTACTTCATTATCCACAACACCATCTTAGTATCATCTGCATACTTACTTATCCAATTTTCCACCCCATCATCCAGATCATTGATGTACATGACAAACAACAGTGGACCCAACACAGATCCCTGAGGCACCTCACTGGTCACCGGCTTCCAACCTGACAAACAGCCATCCACCATTACTCTCTGACATCTCCCATTCAGCCACTGTTGAATCCATCTTGCTACTCCGCCATTAACACCCAAAGATTGAACCTTCTTAACCAACCTTCCATGGGGAACCTTGTCAAAGGCCTTACTGAAATCCATATAGACAACATCCACCGCAAGCTGGAGGAACAGCACCTCATATTCCGCTTGGGGAGTCTGCATCCTTTGGGCTTGAATATTGAATTTTCTCAATTCTGTTAACCCTTGCTGTCTCCTCCCCTTCCCACCTCTCCCTCAGCCCTCGGGCCCTGGCATTCCCTCTATCGCTATCTCCCTCCCCCACCCCAGTCGCACCAGCTTCTCATTTTCACACCACAAACAGCTTACAATGGCTTGTTCCCTTTATCACCGATACTTTTTTGCATATCTTTCACTCATTGTTCCTTATCTCTCCACATCACCGTCTATATCTCTCGTTTCCCTGATCCCTGACCAGTCTGAAGAAGGGTCTCGACCCGAAACGTCGCCTATCTCCTTCGCTCCTTAGATGCTGCTGCACCCGCTGAGTTTCTCCAGCTTTTTGTGTACCATCCACTGCTTTACCCTCATCAATTTCCCTAGTTACCGCTTCAAAAAATTCAAGAAGGTTTGTCAAACATGACCTTCCAGGCACAGGCACTGCCCAATACTACTGCGCCTCAGGGTTTGGGCCTTTGAACTGATATTTCCGACCATGCATTGTGGCCCAATAAGTCTATGCTGATAGGTCCCATTCCCCTCTCAATGACATGATGTGAAATTGTGCTTACTACCATTAGTTTGGAGAGCCTTGAAAGTTTTAGTTAATTAATGATACTACATTAGCACACATTTTTGCTGTTGAGCAGTGTCAGGGGTCAGGGGAGAAAGCAGGAAAATGGGGATGAGAGGGAAAGACAGATCAGCCATGATTGGATGGCGGAGTAGACGATGGGCCGAATGGCCTAATTCTGCTCCTATCACATATGAAATAATACAAATTAAAACACTGCTTATTCTTGGAACTGGGGTGATACTGGCATGTCTGTCTTAATCTAAATTTAGTTGGCCTGAGGATGTAGAAGATCATGGATAGCATTCATATGGAAATCAGGCCAGGCATGGTTCCCCAGAATGAAATTGCAGATATGTCTCTACTTCTGACAATAGCCCATAAAGTAAACATTTCAAGATTATCATATTCAAAACACGCCACCTCTAACTAGCTAACCTTGTACTGTAACCACAAGGGTATCCGAACCACAAGCTTGTATGCATTAATAGTTTCTACTTTTCAAGCTTACATTTTTGTGTGATCTTTTCCATCTGCCTATGGCGAAGGATATTTTTGTATGCATCGAAGAATCCTAGCTGTCTTGAGTATACTGTTTCTTCTGTTCCATAAGATTTGCCAAGAAATATACACAATTATGACTTATTGAACAAAAGAGTAAGTCACCACTATACAACAGTTCCTCATGTGGCAAATCTTAACATTGCTGAGAGAACTAATAAAATGACTATGAGCAAAAGGAACTTCACTCTAAATATTTTGCTTTTCGCCAAAATGTTGAAAATATACATTTCAAGAGCAACATTTTCCATGAAGACTATAAGCAACGTTATCCATCAAGACTATAATAAAGAATGCCGTGTTGGTGAAGTACTGCAGCTCAGACTCAAGATCGAAAGCAATATAATGTTTTTCACACCACTGCACACACTAGACATGGATCCATACTTTTGAAAGCCTTGTAATTGAGACTTACAACCTATATCTCCATTACAGCAGGGTAGTCTAAAGGCACAATCAAATGTATCAGCTGAGCAAGGTTCTTTTGTGGCTCCTATTCCTAACATTGCAGATCTCTTTTTTTTTAATATTGAAGACTGCTATAAAAGCAAGATAGTGGTTATGTAAAAGAAAGACATATAATGTCACGCCAGTCATTTTACAAAACTTGGTCGCCAATGGCAGCTTCAAGGTGGCAAAACCAAAATGAGGTTAATTTTAAACCTGCTGAGGTCAGGAATGCAGTGTTGCATGTTGAAGCATAGAAAGCACAAGGAAACATATAATAAAAGATAACCAAAATTAACCTGAAAGAATATATAGTTTTTCATTTTCTGTCAATATCCTACCACAACATTTCTAACTCTCACCTTCTAATTTTCAATTTTGTAACTGCGTACGTAAAATGTTTAATGATTACAGATTGAACTCAGGTTCCTCTGTTAAGAAGTCGATAAGGATTAATGTTTTCTGCAGTGAACTAGAGCAGAGGTGAAACTAAACATCTGTAATAAGGGAACAGCTGACATAAGAAACATTATAGCCAGAGACTGAACATACACTCAACTGGCATGATAACTGCATGAGAGCAAAGAATGATGTGCACTAAGGAGATCTGCTGCTAAGGCTTTGTTATTGTTAGGGGGGCCCCACGTATTTAAAAAAGATTAACCAATTCTATGAGAGGTTTACAAAGAAACTAGCGGGTGCTTTTTGCCATGCACAATTCTCACAATTCATTGGTCCTGGTAAATCTTGGACTTGCGGGAGAGACGATAATGAAGTACCGAATAGAAAATTTACTTTAAACAGAAACAGTGAGCTTGATGGTGCTGATAACCACCTACATTGGGGGGTTTATTGGCAACTCTGCAGACAACTCTCACTGTGGCAAATGTAAACGATACTGCTGAAAGCAGAGGCTGATACTTTTCCCAGCAACGCCCATGGAATCCTCTCCTCATCCTTTTATATAAAAATGAGAACTGTATTTATAAACCTGTTGCACTGCTGTTGCAAGAAAGAACTTAATTGATCTGTTCTGATACTTATGACAATAAAACTCTTCAATCTTGACTACAGTTCGCCTGACGTCTGTTGTAGGAAAATACCAGAGTCTACAGCAGTAGATATGTTATATATATTAATATTTTGTAGTGTAAGAAGGAACTGCAGATGCTGCTTTAAACCAACGATAGACACAAAGGGACAGGCAGCATCTCTGGAGGGAAGGAATGGGTGACTTTTCGGGTCGAGACCCTTCTTCAGACTCATATTTTATACTCTTGAGAACGGTCAACATACAATGCCCTCCATAATGTTTGGGACAAAGACCCATCATTTATTTATTTGCCTCTGTACTCCACAATTTGAAATTTGAAATAGAAAAAAAAATCACATGCGGTAAAGTATCAGCCAGCGGCAATAAAAAGATGATTCATCTCAACTTCCATTTGAGATCCCCACCATTACTGAAGGCAACCTTGAGCCAACTCAGTTCATACTCTCCGAATTTGAGAAATAATTGAGAGCACTGATAAACTCCAGGAGCTGGCAACATCCATGCTGCAATACAAGGCAAGTGCTCCACAACTAGCCACACCTCGAGCAAAGTTGTTCCAGTACAATGACAAGACTAGCATCTAGTTGACAAAGGGAAAGGTTATCCAGATATGTCTTGTTTACCGAAAGCAGAACAGATCAAATTTAGCTAATAACACCATGTCCATTCTCAATCATAAGCAAAATAATGGAAGCCATTATCAACAGTGCTACCATGTGGCATTTACTCTATTAATATACTCACTGATGCCCAGGGTGGGTTTTGTCCAGGACACTGGACTCCAGACCTCATTATAACCCTGGTCTAAACATGGACCCAAATTATGAATTCTCAGCATGGGGTAAAGTGAGAATAGCTAATCTTGACCCTAAAGTAGCATTTATCAAGGTGTCATTGAGGTCCCGTGACAAACTTAAGATGAGGGTTTTCAAATAAATAAAAGTACAGTTGTGATTGGTATTATATCTCACACAAAGGAAGTTGATTCTCATTGTCAGACCTCAATCATTCCAACCCCAGGACACAACTGCAGGAGTTCCTCAGACTCAACCATCTTCTGCCGCTTCATTAATGACATTACTTGCGTCGTACGATCAGACGTGGGGATGTTCCCAGATAATTATACAATGTTCAATTCCATTCCTTGTGCTTGTTGCTGCAAGACCTGGACAATATGCAGGAATGTGCTGGCAAGTGGCAATTAATCTACACAGCCACAAAAGTGTAGGCACCGACCATCCCAAACAAGAGATGGGCCTTTATCTGTGCTGCACAACTCCATGACTTTTTCTTTGCTACAACTCTATCACTAAGGAAGCTAAGGACCCCCTGTAAGTAGCTTGCTGTCATGACTTAGAAATATAGCACCAAAATCCCTGCAACTTCCTCTCAGGTAGAAGGTTGCAGCATCATCACCAGACAGAGTGATGTGATTCAGCGCTGCGCTTACCAACCACCTTCTTAAAGACATTTAGAAATAGGCCATAAATGTTGACCATGTCAGTGACTACGATATGTGTCTGTACGGAGTTTGTATGTTCTCCCTGTGACTGCGGGGAGGCTCTACGGGGCTCTGGTTTCCTTCCACACTCCAAAGACGTAGGTTAATTGGCTTCTCTAAATTATAAATTGTCCTTAGTGCAAGGATAGTGCTGGTGAATCGGGGGGGGGGGGGGGGGGGGGGGGGGGGGGGGGGGGGGGGGGGGGGGGGGAAATCGCTGGTCGGTGTAGACTCGATGGGCCCAAGGGCTGGTTTCCATGCTGTATCTCTAAAGTCTTTTACACCCAATTTTTCAGTGCCATCCTTCTTAAGCGATTATTCCATTATCAATACTTAAAACAAAATTGTTCTTGTTTTACACTAATTTACGTTGGAGAATTATGCACTAGTTGCCATTGGACACCTCCCCAAACTCCCCACCACTCCCAGAAGCTCTGCCTTTGGTCACAAACATCTACAGCTTTGACAAACCTAAGAAGACCCCATGAATTTATTTGTGGAAGGGAACGTGTGCCCCCTCTTTATACTAAACCTTGCAGACTGACCCTTATGGCAAGTCCCTTTCATTCGTCAAGATCTCAGAGAAAATTGGAAGTTTTATGTTGTCTTATGCAACCACAAAATATGTGAAAACAAGAGACAAATGCAGCACATATCCATTAGAATATTAGCAGGAATGTGTCTCATAAAAGTTTGAGCTTTTAAGTTGTTCCAGCTAGTAATATACACTGACCACAACTTTGGACAAATCTATTATTCATAGTTTCCTTGCTATTGGATAAAACTGATGTATGGTGGCACCTGGGCCAAAAAAAGAAGAAAATATAAGCAGGAGGATATGATGTTCAGCATTGAAAGAACTTGACCTAAAAGGCAAAAACAAAATAAAGGAAGTACATTGCACAGAAACCGGCTTGGATCCATATTGAGACAGCCAACTTTGTCTGATATGAAATGATGCAAAACCTTTTACTAAATCACAACAGTCTACTTTTAAAAAAATACTCAAAGGTTTATATGACAGCAGAAAAAAATACAGTGAAACCAGAGCAATGAAACCAGGCTATTATGTGAATAGTAAACTTTCAAAAGAACATCAGCCTCACAGGAATGCACACTGTCATAGATTCACTGTATGTCATGCAGAACCAACTGCAGTATCAAACTAAAAAGCTGAAAAATCTTCTTTTTGACACTTTAGTTTATTAATGGATATACTGGCTAGAACTGTGATCCTTTTTAAAAAATATTTATATAACCTCTCCTTTTAGCTAAAAATCGCATACTAAATAAGAATCCCATTTGCATTCCACAGCAGAGAGCCTTTAGTGGTGAAGCCTTGTCTTATTTCTTGACAAAAGTCACAAAAAGGACACAACTATACAACATAAAACAAGTACATTCAAACAGAGTTCAAAAGAATTTAATGACTACCATAACTAATGGTAATCGCTCAGCACCCTATTTAAATACACACCAAAGTTGTGGAACTGTAATTGTTTCAACATCTATGGTCATTCCCCTACTTTCCTCAAGTTTTCACCAGACAATCCTGTAATGTTTAATGTAAACCATTTCTAAAAGTGATATTATTTCCTTAAATATTCCTCTTATTTTTCCATTACATCGTTTTTCTGAAGGCAGCAATACATGTTGGAGTAACATTGCAACCAACATCCTTTTTGCTCATCCCTCCTTTGGGTCTCTAAACCAAAGCTCTAAACTGCGACGTTGAGGAACATTAGCAAAGTAAATAATTATTTGTGTGTATCCGTACCGTCTCCTTAAATGCCGTCCATACATAAACGTTTCCAGTAAGGATTACTAAATGCTGATAGTTTTGGCTATCATGTGCCGAGTATATGGTTATGTTTCCAGCCCCAATGTCCTTGCATCATTGCTTTGTCAAAAAAAAAATAATTTTGCATTTAAAAGCACATCTGAGCAGTCTGGGGACTTTTGTAGTCACATTACTTTCAACACCACGAAGTGCATCATTGCTAAATGTTGAGTCGACAGATGAGATCCTGGAACAACTCTCTCAATAACTCAGCTGAAGTCAATATTTTTGGAAATGAAGAAGCTAAACTGAATATCTGGACAAGTTAATAAGTTCAGTATGCTAAACATTATCTGGAATTAGAGTGGTATTGTCTGGAGCATAATTAATAGCATGCTGCAAAATTGCATGTTATTAAGAGAGCTTTAAATGTTTAATTTCCTTCAACCTTAAAAGCCACAGTATTCAGGTGAACAATAACTTAAGATAATTAATTGTGGTGTACATGAATAATGCACAGCTATACAAAGCTTTCAGACTTACTGTATGTGGCTGCATCTGTTTAAGACAGGTATGTGCATTAACTCTAGAGAATTGAAATAAAAACAATGTTATCCTTTAACAGCTGGCATGCATGGTCGTTGAATTTTTCTAGGGCCAAAAATCTACATACTGCGCAATGGATCAAGGCTGAACTTAAACAGCCAGTTATTTACAACAGAGGAGGTGCGGTGAGATCATTGACATCAACGGGAAGGATTTCCAATGGGGGCTGGTCTGTTACAACTGAGGTCAGAAATGAGGGGCCAAATATGATCACTAACCTCTGTATGCTGGAAGCAGTTGAACAGTGGGCACAGCTCATAATGGTGTTTGGTCCAGTTTCATGACTTAGTGGTGGATAAGAGAGGAAGTCTGATTTCTATTAGCCAGTAACATCAACAGCTGTAGCTGCTGGCTCAGATTAAAGGTTATGCTTTACCACATTTTGGTAGATCTTCTTAGTTAGCAGCTTGGAATTGATGATGACTAGCCTCATTCCGTCCTGTGGGTTCTGAAGTGACTGACAACTTGAAAATAGGACTTGTCCCCCTTGAGAAGCCGGATGGGGTGGGTTGGTGTGGTGCACGATGTTTGCTATTAACAATTGATTTCTAAATACTCCTGATGAGAAAACTCAAGATTCCCAGGTCCAAACCAAAAGCTCCTCTCCAATCATGATTGACGCAGTCAAGGGCTTCTTTCAGTCAAAAAAGAGCAAGAGATCAAGGCTAATTCCCGCATTTTCCTTGGTTGTCACATGATGATCACATCACATCTTGCAACGAATGGATGCAAGTCACAATGGAACTTCAAGACTGGAAGGAAGAGCAGATTGGAGAGTGCTCTTGCACACACTTTACTTGCGGTAAATTGTAAAGAAACAATTCTGGATCTGTGGCAATTGTGTTAGTCTTGTTTCTTGAAGAAATAATACAATGAATATGTATCTGTAGCGTCTCTCCAATAAGTTTTATAATTTCAGCAGGAATGTCATTTGGACTGAAGGCATTTGATACTCTTGGATATGCATAACTTCACCACTTTCACCATTAGTGTGCATCCGATACTAAGAAAGGAGCCCAGATTTTCACAAATTGACAAAGTGCTGCATCAAAAATAGATTTGATGCATCAGGAAAATATCATTTCCACTGTTATGCCGTTGGCAAAGAATCACAGTTGTTGCGATCAGTATGACTGCAATCTATAATTGTTAGCAGAAGTGAAGAGTAAGGGTGTAGGAAGGAATGGTAGATGCTAGTTTACACCGAAGATAGACACAAAGTGTGGAGGTACACAAAAATGCTGGAAAAACTTAGCGGGTGCATGGAGCGAAGGAAATAGGCAACATTTCGGGCTGAAACCCTTCTTCAGACTGAGTGAAACAGCACAGAAACAGGCCCTTTGGCCTGACCCGTCCATGCTAAACAAGATGCCCAGTCTGAAGGAGGGTTCCAACCTGAAAAATCATCTACCCATTCCCTCCACAGATTCTGCTTGACCCACCGAGTTACTCCTGAACTTTGTGCTATGCTCAAGATTTCAGCATCTGCAGTTCTCCATATCTCCCATATGCCTATCTAAGTTAGTTCCATTTGGCCATGTTTGATTAATTTCCCTCTTAATCATTCGTATCCATGTGCCTGACCAAGTGGTTTTGAAATGTTAATGGCATAGTTTCCTACTTGGATCTCCACCACCATCCGTTTCTCAAGTAGATTTAGAACTTCCTTACTTGCTATTCTTTCCTACCCATTTCCAACTATTCCCTTCCTTTATGCCCCCTCTCTCCATTTCAATGTGTAGGCTGGTGACCATCTTTCTTTTCCCACATCCGTGGCTTTCAGGACTTTAGTATTTGTCAATTCCATTTCCCATGTTTCTGTTCTTATCCCTTCACCACGGGTCCAGAACTAGGATAGGATTCCCTTGGTCCTCATTTTCTACCCAATTTACTTCCATACAGATCACCCTCTGCAGTTTCCAAACATTCCAACATGTTGTAACAACCAAACACATCTTGCCCTCCCCTTCCAGAATTCCAAAGGAATCTTCCCATCTTATTCTCTTGAAATTATTCGAATAACCATTCACCTTCCCAGAGCATCACCCTTTGAAATTGCAGGAGATGCTATAATTGATTTTATTTAAACCTCCCCTGGCTTCCAGAATCATCATCACTTTTTTCCCTGTAAAGCAGTGATTACTGCTCTCAAATTATACAGGATTTCCATTGCTTGCAATGGCTTCATTTCCATTCTTGGGAGGCAAAACAAAGTTGGGTGGTCAATTTGCAAAACACTTCCATTGAGTCCTCAAGATTGACACTAAGTTTCCATACAACCACCAGTTTAATTCTCCCCCCATATCTATCATGTCCATTCGTGGCCTTCTACACCGTTTCAATGTACTTCAACATACAGTGACGAATCAGTACCTTATTTTCTGATGAGACATTAATGATCTGGAAATATAATGGAATTCATAAGAAAAAAAATGACATTATGAACATTTTCAATATTTTCATTTCAGATTTCCAGCATAAAGTGGTCTCCATGTTTGGGACAAAGACCCATCATTTATTTATTTGCCTCTGTACTCCACAATTTAAGGTCTGTAATTAAAAAAATCACATGTGGTTAAAGTGCACATTGTAAGATTTTATTAAAGGGTATTTTTATACATTTTGGTTTCATAATGTAGAAATTACAGCTATGATTATACATAGACCCCCCATTTCAGGGCACCATAATGTTTGGGACACTTAGCTTCACAGGCGTTTGTAATTGCTCAGGTGTGTTTTAATTGCCTCCTTGGCAGTCAAAGAAGCCATTTATGAGAATGAGAAACAAGAATAAAACTGTTAGAGACATCAGCCAAACTTTAGGCTTACCAAAATCAACTGGTTGGAACATCATTAAGAAGAAAGAGAGGGTTACACAAAATGCTGGAGAAACTCAGCGGGTGCAGCAGCATCTAAGGAGCGAAGGAGATAGGCGACGTTTCGGGTCGAGACCATTCTTCAGACTGGCCAGGGATCAGGAAAACGAGACTGAAGGTACTGGCTCTTCCGGTGGCGCTATGGAGCAGTAAGCCACAGCACCAGCCAGCTCCGCAAAAATTTTTCAAAAAACGGGGATTTAAACAGATTTAAAAGTACTTACCGATCGACTGCTTTCACTGTCTGCCGCCTCAACACCGACGGTACCGGCTGACGTCATCAGCCCTGCGACGAATTATGACGGCACGGAGCCCTACCGAGAAAACGAAGGGTAAAAAAAACCCGGGCGAGACCGGGAGAAGGCCTGGGAGAAGCCTCGGACTCGAGTAGGGCCAGCTCCGTGGAAGACGTTTCCAGGAAAGCAGACACAGGAGGTGAGGACTTGAGAATTTTTATTTCTCATCAGATGGCTGAATTTAAAACGTGAGTTCAAGGCAGAAATGAAAGATATAAAGAAAGAAATGAAAGTAATACAGGGAGATATAAAGGAAGAAATATCTCAAATTAATAATCAGATGGACTTGATGAAAAATCAATGGTGTGAATTTCAAAAAGATACAAAGACGCAAATTGATAATAAGTTCAAGAAAGAATCAGAAATATTGAAGAATGAAATCATTGATATGATTAATAACCTGGAACGCAAGATGGAGGGTAAACTTGAAAATGTTAAAAAAGACTTTAAACATAAGATTGTACCCTATTGCAAAAGTGGTCGAACAACAAGTTGATGGCATTAAAAACCTTGAAAAGATAGCGGAGGCTAGTACTGTGTCTACAGCAAAGCTGATAACAGAACAAGAACGTCTACTGGAGTTGTTATCCAAAGTAACAGATAAATGCACGCAGCTGGAAGGCTATCAAAGAAGGCAGAACTTGAGGATTGCAGGGATTCCTGAAGGTCTAGAGAAACACGAAGACACTCGAGAATTCACTGCTAAATTACTGCAAGCTGTTTTATCTTTGGATGATATGCCTGTTTTAGCTCGTGCACACCGAGTCGGCAGAAGACAGACCAGTACAAACGCCCCCCCAAGACAAATCATTGTCAAGTTACAATATGATTTCACCCTCGAGGACATTATGCGAAGAGCCTCGAGAACAAAGAATCTGATGTTTCAAGGACAAAGAATCAGTATCTATCGAGACTATCCCCCAGAGGTTTGCCAGAAAACGAAAAGCGTTTAACGAAGCCAAAAACCTTATGAGGGGTGTAGAAAACTTGAGATACGGTCTGAATTACCGCCCCCGCCATCTTAAGAGTTACTTATAACAACGTGGAACACTTTTTCAAGACTCCAACAGAAGCAATGGAATTTGCAAAGCAGTTTTGACACTTGAAAACCATCTACAAGCAAATATACTGCCTTTTTCTATTTTTTAAAGACCTAGTACGGTCTCTTAACATTTTATGAAACTTTATACGACAATATGGAATTAGAAGAAATCAGAAGGAATGGACAATGTCGTATGGAACGAAATGTTTTTTCCCGGATTGGAAGAAGCTCACCGAACATTGACAATTATTCATAATATACAACTAACATAAACAAATAACACACCTACTAAAATTATAACGCGGTTTTATTATTACTATGACTGTTATTAACCAAGACTCTGCACCATTGCTAATTAATACTACTAATAATTAATATCTTATGTCCTGTTACATTTGGGGATATCCCTCCCTCAATATATTTCTCCCTTTTTTAATAATGACTTCTATTTTTTGTATTTAAAAAAAAAAAAAAAAATTTCTTTAACTGTGGCTCTATAATTGGATTTTTTTTAAACTAACCTTAGATATATATACTTTTATGATGTTTAATATCACTCTTTTCATTTCTTTAATACTATATTCCCGTTAAAATATTACTATGGAATAATAATTCCTTAAAATTAGGAGCTGGCTAAATTAATAACATCAATGCCGGAAGCCTTTAGATTAATGGCCAACACAACTTGGCTTTCACAAACTACAAATATTTTATTTGTAGTTCTTCTATTCTTTATACACTTTTTCTAAGCTTTTTATTCACTTCTCATTATTTTTTTATGTTTACTATATCTTTCAGTTTGAATGGAGCTATATACTGGAACAATGGAGATACACTCGTGAAGCACATAAGAGAGATCTAAAATTCATCTACTCGGTGTTCGGGTGTAAGGTTAAGTCTACTGCGCGGACCCTTGGACCCTATTCTAGATTCCCACAAATCTAAAATGCAGGATTTAAAAAGAAATATGGGGAACGAGGGATTAACCTTTTGCAGTTGGAATGTTAAAGGTATCAATGAACCAATAAAAAGAGGAAAAATATTGACACACTTAAAGGCAATGAAAGCTGATGTAATTTACATTCAAGAAACTCACCTAAAGAAAGACGCTGAAAATAGGCTGAAAGCTAAATGGATAGATAAAATATACCACTCTTCCTTTACACACAAATCAAGAGGCGTAGCAATATTATTTCGTAAAGGTACTTTATTTAAGCATATAATCTACTATATCTGATAAAGATGGCAGATACATTATTGTAATAGGAGAAATAAATAGGGAAAAAAATGATTTTTGTTAACATCTATGGTCCAAATTTTGATAGTCCTTTATTCTTTAAGAAAGTACTTAATAATATTCCAGAATTAACACACTACAATTTGATAATTGGAGGAGATTTTTAATTGTACATTAGACCCTTATTTAGATAGATCTTCAAAACAAAGGAAAACTAAATCGCACTCTAGTGATTTATTAAACGCATACATTCAAACGTCTAACATTAAAGATGTTTGGAGAACAGAAAATCCTACTGGTCGAGAATATTCCTTCTACTCGCCAGTACATAAAACCTATTCAAGAATAGATTACTTCCTAGTAGATGCAAAGCTTATCTCACTTACTTACGAATCCAAATATCATAATATTATAATTTCAGATCACACACCATTAACATTTAAAATTAAAATAAATGGTTAAAACAGGAAATCTAGGACAATGGAAACTTAATCCACAAATTTTAAAAAATAAAACAACTCAGGAATACATCATAACTCAGATTAAGATGTTTTTTGAAATAAATGATCAACCAGAAATATCTCGCTCTTTATTATGGGAAACATTTAAAGCATATCTTCGAGGAATTATGATTTCTTCACAAGCATTCCATAATAAGAAGATTCGGAAGGAACAACATGAATTAGAAAGGGAGATCAAACAATTAGATATACAGAATGCAACAAAATCAGATATAATAATACATAATAAAATTGTAGCATTGAAGTATAAATTAAACAAAAATATACACTGATCAAGTTTTAAAATACTACCAACATACTAAACAATTGTTGTTTGAATTTGGAGACAAAACCACAAAAACTATTGGCTCGACAATTAAGGAAAATTGAAGCGGAAAAAAATTATACATAGGATTAAATCACAAAATGGTGAATTATTAATACAACCCAAGGATATTAATGAAAGATTTATGCAATATTATAAAAATTTGTATACTGGTAACACAACAGTAAATAAAACAGAAATAGATGCCTTTTTAAATGTATGTAACTTAAAAGAATTAGATTTACAAAATAGAGAATTTTTAAATGCCGATATTTCAATAAAAGAAATCCAAGAATCTATTAAATCTTTAAAAAATGGTAAAACTCCAGGACCAGATGGTATAGGCTCGGAATTTTATAAAATTTTTCATGCCCAAATGGTCCCATATTTAAAATCATTATATGAACAGATATATATACAAGAGAAATTACCAGACACATTGAACGAATCTATTATAACACTTATACCCAAAATAAATAAAGATTTGGATGATCCAGGATCGTATAGAGCAATTGCTTTATTAAATACCGATCAAAAAATTTTAACAAAAATTCTTGCACAAAGACTAAGCAAAATTGTTAATGAATTAATTCATCCTGATCAAACAGGATTTATACCTAAAAGATATTCTTCATATAATTTAAGACGGTTATTTAATATTATATATTCGAAAAGAAGTGATAAAAAAGACTTAGTAATCATCTCGTTGGATGCAGAAAAAGCTTTTGACCAGGTGGAATGGCCTTATCTATTTTCGGTGATGGAAGCCTTTAAGCTTGGTGATAAGTTTACTACTTGGATTAAATTATTATACGCAAATCCAACAGCTAGAATAATAACAAATTATATGTTATCAACTAAGTTTAGTTTATCTCGAGGTTGTAGACAAGGCTGTCCTTTATCACCATTACTGTTTGCGTTAGCAATCGAACCCCTTGCTCAAAGGGTAAGACTACATCCAGAAATATATGGATACGATACTAAAGATACTAAGAATAAAATCTTGTTATATGCGGACGATATATTACTTTATATTACAAAACCGGAAATAAGTATCTGTAATTTGTTAAAACTAATAACGGAATTTGGTTTAATTTCAGGATATAGCATCAATTGGAATAAAAGTGAACTTATGCCAATAACCATGAATAATTTACAGATATTACAACAATTTCCTTTCAAGATAACAAATGAAAATATTAAATATCTTGGTATTTTTGTTACAAAAAGATTTGACTCTTTATTTAAATCTAATTTCCCGTTATTATTGAATAAATTAAATAAAAATATCTTATATTGGAAAAGCTTACCTATCTCAATGTTAGGTAAAATAAACGCAATAAAAATGATTTTTCCTCCCACAATTATTATATTTATTTCAATCAATCCCGATATATCTTTCTAAAAATTTCTTTAAAAAAGTAGACTCAATAGTCCACTAACTTTATTTGGGACTACAAAAATCATAGAATAAATAAAAAAACATTTATGTAAAGCTAAAATAAACGGGGGCTTAGCTTTACCAAATTTTATGTTCTATTATTGGGCAGTTAATATTAGAAATATGAATTTTTGGTTAGGAGAAATAGATAATAAACCAAATTGGTTAAAAATGGAAAGAGAAGACTGTTTTCCATTTGAAATTAGCTCTATAATATTTGCTAATATTAATGTACCTAAGAAAACTTATAGTGAAAATCTGATAATAGAAAGTGGAATACGTATTTGGAAACAAATAAAGAAAACACTAAAACTAAAATTTATACCGCTAGCTCTTACAATTGCCAATAATTTTACGTTTAAACCGTCAATGATGGATAAAGCTTTTATACAATGGAAAAATAAAGGAATTCTAAACATAGGGGATCTTTATAAGGATAATTCATTTCTTTCATTTCAAGAATTACAACAAACTTACGGGCTTCATAATAATGAATATTTCAGATATTTACAAATCAGAAACTATATTTCTGCAAATACACAAGAACTTAGAAATAGAAAGAGTGAAATTTTAGATGAATGCTTGAATAAACACCCAAATACAGAAAAAATGATATCATACATTTATAATATTTTGTTGGAAAGTGATATCCCATCATCGGAAATACATAGACAGCGCTGGGAAAATGAACTAAGTCAAATAATAAGTCCAGAAATATGGGAAGAAAGCCTACAACATATACATTATTGCTCTTTAAACGCTAAACATGCACTTATACAGTTTAAAATCTTACATAGATTACATTATTCTAAATCTAAACTACATAATATATTTCCAAAACTATCACCTATATGTGATAAATGTCAAATCATGGAAGCAACTCTGTCACACTCATTTACTAATTGTACGAAGATTTTACAATATTGGAATGAAATATTCAAAATAATCTCGAAAGTTATTAATATTACTATGATTTATGACCCAAAGTTAATCATACTTGGAATACCGGAAATGGAACAAATAATTACAAGGAATCATAGAACTTTTATCGACTATTCTTTAATAATTGGGAAAAAATTAATATTAAAATTTTGGAAAGGCCCTGTATCCCCAACAATTAAAATGTGGAATACAGAAATGACGGAGACACTTCACTTGGAGAGATTGAGACTTGTCCTCATGGACAGGTTAGATCTCTTCAAGGAGATATGGTCTCCCTATATTAAATATCTACAGGGTCACAACGGTTCGGCGCAGGGACTTGACTGAGGCCTGAATATCTGAGTGGATGAAGAAATACACATAACAAATCATGAATGTATCTCCAAGATTGGATTACTTAGTAATACTTCAATCTCCATCAAACTTTTTCACACTTTCTTTTCTATTTTCTATTCCTTTTTTCTATCTCTCTATCTTTAATTAAGGAAAAAATTATAGAAACATACTATATAAACTTTTAATATGTACACACTTATCTCTGTTTGTATGAAAAAGATTATAGATGTCTTAAACTTGTAATTATATAAAACTATGTACTTTCAATTATACAATAACTATGAAATATAAAATTAACAATAATACAAACATTATTAATATTTTGATAACATTATGAATATTAAAAAAAATGTTGTTTAAGATTGGGTACTACTCCCAATTATATAAAATAAATAATAACGGAATGTATAATGGATAATACTACAATTATCATAAATAGTACTAATTAATAATCAATACGTTATAATTTTACACATTGTATAAATTTCAATGTCGTATAAGAGTGTACTTGGTATATACTGTTTCTACAATAAAAAAATATTAAAAAAAAAAAAAAAAAAAAAAAAGGAAAACGAGACTGAAGGTACTGGCTCACTTATCTTCATTGTTGACACAATTGTTGATGGTAAGTTGAAGTTCAAGATCAAATTTATTTGTCACGTGCACCATAAGGTACATTGAAATGTAATTTACCATGCAGTATTACAATTAAAAAGGACCACATAATTCAACAGACATCCACCACAGCATTCTTCACTGCGGTGGAAGGCAATACAGTTCAGACAGTCGTCCTCCTCCTCCCTTGATCACCCGTGGTCAGGGCCCTGACCCTCCGTAGTCGCCGCTACGAACGGCTCGATGTTCAAGCCCTCTGGTCGGGATGGTCGGAACGCCAACGTCGGGACAGGTCGGGCACACCCAGAGCTCCCAAATCAGCCACCAACTTACAGGAGCCCGTGGCTTCAAGATGTTGTAGGCCGCAGGCTGGTGGTCAGAGCTCTTCTCCGGTGACTCCCGGCGTGGGATCGCCCGCTCCACGTCAGCCACCAGAAGCTCCACAGACTGAGGCTCCAAGATGTTCTAGGCCGCAGACCAGCGATCGGAGCGCTTCTCCGGCAACCCCCGTCAAGGGTTGCCCCGCTCCACGATGTTACAGTCCCCGCTGCGCCGTTGCTGAAGCTCTGGGTCCGACCCTGGGTAAGGCCGCACCAAACCAGCTGTAAGGCCGCGAGGAGGAAGGCGAAGAAGCGACAAGGTAGAATGTTGCATCTCCGTCGAGATAGGTGCCTGAAAACGGTTTCCCCCTATTCCCCTCCACCGTCCCCCACACAAGAAATGCAGAGAAACACTAAAACATACTTTTGGACACAATAAAAAAAGTTAAAACAACGAACCTACTGCAGGTAAGGCAGCCGACATGCAGCGCCACCGGAACGGGAATAATTAGTATATAAATAGTATACGCCGGAACGTTGGAACCCCGCCACAGCTCTGAAGCCGGGTCTGCTACCGGAACGCTGGAACGCCACACCCACAGCTCTGAAGCCGGGTCGCCGCTGCCGGAACATCACACCCACAGCTCTGAAGCCGGGTCCGCCGATGCCTCTGGAATGCCGCCACAGCTCTGAAGCCGGACCGCCGCTACGGTTGGAACGCCGCCACATCTCCGAGGCCGCCAGCTCCGCCATTAGGCCTCAGCACAGACGGAGACGGTGAACACGACAAGAAAAGTCGCATCCCCCCGAAGGGAGAGACTAAAACCTTGTTTCTCCCACCCTCCCCCCCCCTCCCCACACACACATACACAGCCTAATAAACTAAAATTTAATTTAAACAGAAGGGGACTAGCCCCCAAAACAAGCATAAGCTAAAGATGGCTGCAATACAGGCTTGGTAGTGTCAACAGAGAAGACACCCAGCAACTGGTGATGTTGTAGAATCGTAGACTTCGTCTTTGCATGGAAAGGATATGCAACAAAATACTAAACATGACTACTTTCATTTACACGACATTGCTGTGTCCCAAACATTATGGTGCCCTGAATCGCGGGAACTATGTATAAACACCGCTGTAATTTCTACTTGGGGGGGGGGGGGGGGGGGGGGGGTGAAACCAAAATGTATAAAAATGGTCTTTATTAAAATCTAACAATGTGCACTTTAACTACATGTGATTTTTTTTCTTTTACAAATCTCAAATTGTGCAGTGCAGAGGCAAATAAATAAATTTATAAATAAATAAATCCGATTTCCTCCAAATACAAGGCGTAGCTATGGGCACGTGCATGGGCCCCAGCTATGCCTACCACTTTGTCGGTACGTCGAGCAATCTTTGTTCGAGACGTACCAGGGCCCCAACCCGACGTCTACGTCCGCTACATCGGCAATTGCTTTGGTGCTACCTCCTGCACCCACACACAACTGACTGACTTCATCCGCTTCATCACTAACTTCCATCCGGCACTCAAATACACCTGGACCATTTCCGACACTTCCCTACCATTTCTTGACCTCACTATCTCCATCGCGGGTGATAGACTTCTGACCGACATCCACTATAAACCCACTGACTCCCATGGCTATCTAGGCTACACTTCTTCCCACCCTGCTTCCTGTAAGGACTCCATCCCCTACTCCCAATTCCTCCGTCTACGCTGCATCTGCTCCCAGGATGAGGTGTTTCACACCAGGGCATCGGAAATGTCCTCATTCTTCAGGGAACAGGGGTTCCCCTCCCCCACTATAGATGAAGCTCTCACCAGGGCCCCTTCACTACCCCGTAACACTGCTCTCTCTCCCCATCCCCCCCACTCGTAACAAGGGCAGTCCCCCTAGTCCTCATCTTTCACCCCACCAAAGGAGGACAAATAGTCCTCCGTCATTTTTGCCACTTCCAACGGGACCCCACCACTCGCCACATCTTCCCATCGCTCCCCGTCTGCTTTCCGCAAAGAGCGCTCCCTCCGTAACTCCCTGGTCAATTCTTCCCGTCCCTACCAGAGCACCCCCTCCCCAGGCACTTCCCCTTGCAACCACAAGAGATGCTACACTTGTCGCTTTATTTCCCCCCTCGGCTCCATTCAAGGACTCAAGCAGTCGTTCCGGGTGCGACAGAGGTTCACCTGCATCTCCTCCAACCTCATCTATTGCATCTGCTGCTCTAGATGTCAGCTGATCTACATCGCTGAGACCAAGCTTAGGCTCGGTGATCGTCTCGCCGATCGTCTCGCCGAACACCTCCGCTCGGTCCGCATTAGCCAACCTGATCTCCCGGTGGCTCAGCACTTCAACTCCCCCTCCCATTCCGAATCCGACCTTGCTGTCCTGGGCCTCCTCCATGGCCAGAATGAGCTCCACCGAAAATTGGAGGAGCAGCACCTCATATTCCGCTTGGGCAGTCTGCACCCTAGCGGCATAAACATTGACTTCTCCAATTTCTGGTAGCCCTTGCTGTCCTCCCCTTCCCAGCTCTCCCTCAGCCCTCGGGCATCTCCTCTTCCTTTTGCTGCTGCACCCGTTGAGTTTCTCCAGCCCTTTGTCTACCCTCGATTCTCCAGCATCTGCAGTTCCTTCTTTAACTCCTCTTCCTTTCTCCTTTCTTCTCCCCGCCCCCACCCTCCATCAGTCTGAAGAAGGGTTTTGGCCCGAAACGTTGCCTATTTCCTTCGCTCCATAGATACCGCTGCACCCGCTGAGTTTCTCCAGCACTTTTGTCTACCTGCAAATAAATAAATGATGGGTCTTTGTCCCAAACATTATGGAGCGTACTGTACCTTGAGCACACCTTTAGTATTTTCAAGTAATCATTCTTCATTTTCACAATGACTAGGCTTTCAATACAATGCTCTCCTTTGCCTCTTAAACGCACGTTCTACGCATTACAGGTCTTCTCCTTACATTTATGCCTTTCCTCCTCGCTTTCATCGAATTTGCCATTCGACATATTCCTAGTAAGGACAGTGTAGATTTGGTTACTCCACACTAACCAATTGTAGTGCTTTATTAGTAGAAGCTCCGCCTACTATGCAGTTTATATTATCAGAACTCATGCTGTCAGTCGAATAGTTACACAAGCTATAACAACATGCTGAAGTGTACTGTAAGTGATCTTTAATAAAACGATGTTGTACCATGTTGTGTGAATGACTGGGTCGTTTACACACAGCTCTATTATCATTGCTGCAACAACATCACGTCCCACAAGTTAGAAAGCAGAATGTGTTTCAACAAGTTTGCGCAAGGTGATGAACCCTGAAGTGCACCTTCCAGAAAAACTGGGCCCAAAGCAAAGCAAAGTGACTCTCCAATATCACAACTCAATGCAAAGGACTTGCATTATTTATGTGGATTTAACTTTGCTAAGTTCTTGACATGTTTATCTAAGGTATTATCAATTCAGAAAATTGTTGCACCAAGTCGCATAAACATTTGGTTTAAAACAATCTCTTAATATTGAGTGAGACAAAAAGACAGAGGGGCTTAGAGAGGGAATGACAGAATTTAGGGCCAAGGAATCAACCAACAGTGCGGCACTTAAGCTTGTAAGATATTGGAATCGAAAATTGCAAGTAACTCAAAAGTTGGCAGGATTGAAAGGGGCAAAACCATGAAAACTAAAGTGGCGATTTTGAAATTGAGATGTGGTAGCCATTGCAGAATTAAACAGCAAGGTGGCATTTGCTCTAGCCTGGTTTTAGACACCATCCAGAGGCTGAAATCGTAGTCAGAAGAGTTTCCAGCATGGCCCAAATACAAAACTGCAGCCATCCCAATAATTAAGTGGAGCAAAATCTCAGCTTCCTAAATGTCAAACATGAAAAATTAGAAAAAAAATCAGGAGTGAAGAGCAGTCAAAGAAGATGGTGAATAAAGAAATCTATGGCATGAGGACACTTTTGGAGCTTATTGTTAACACTGAGAATAATCAAATGAATTTTAGAACAAAGTGCAATATACTGACTCAACTACATAACATGTTTTGCATTACCAACTGGGAATGAATTTCTGGAAAATTATTCCTTCTTCATAGATTTTAAATTTGCTCCAAACAATAATCTACACCCAATCATCTTTATTATAGACAAACCACGTAGTATATTCTAAATTAACATACATTCAATAAGAATATCGCATGTCAGGAAGTCCAGATGAAACAATGATGGGATTAGAAGAAAAGTCTCCTCAGGCTATAAATCTGAAATAAAACCAAAAGACGCTGGCAACACACAGCATATTTAGCAGCATCAGTGGAAAGAGAGCTAGTGTTCCAGGTCAAAATAATGTTTATAATGTTTTTCAGGGTACTGTTTATATAAATCATTAATGGGTGTTACCACTGTCCCACTCTGAAAAATGATCCAAATTCTAAGACAATTGTTACAATAACATTCACTAATGTGCAGATTTCTATTTTTAGTTATGTTTTGTTATCAAATGAAATTATGTACAAAATGCTCAATTTGGAACAGAAATATGGCAATTTATTTTTTTCTTTTACTTCAACGATAAACTCTGCAATGAATTCATAAGGAAAAAATAAAAACGCTTATACTTCTTAAATCCTTCAGGAGTAGATCTGAAGAACCACTTGATGCTCACTTTTTGACATGCTAAATAAACTTGCGTGACTTCTGGGCAATAGCTTTCTGTAGATGTATTAAAATGCCTTCCCGCCAACAGTGCAGATTGGCAAGTGGCAATCTTCTGAACGTCATTTTCCAGGATGGAAGATCTCCCAAAATTAGTTATTAATCAAATGTTTTACAACTTGGCTCAGTTAGTAGGTCTCACCACTGTTTAGTTTCCACTCCAGGATTAAGTACATAGACCATGCAGGTACTTCATTGAAGGACAAGGGAAAGGTACAAAACTGTATATGTTACCTTTTGGATAGGTCATTAAATGGAGCCCCTATGATCTGGTGCACTTATGGATTCAGTCCAGAAAGCAGTTTAATTACTTAGCAAGATTATGAAATAGAAGTCCAGTTCTATATTCATCTGCATATCAATACATGCAAGACACAATTCCTCTACATTGCTCTCTCAAATGTACTTCATCACACACTCCTCAGATCCACATTCACGGCAAATTTGACAACAATAGACAATAGACAATAGGTGTAGGAAAAGGCCATTTGGCCCTTCGAGCCAGCACTGCCATTCAATGTGATCACGGCTGATCATCCCCAATCAGTACCCCGTGCCTGCCTTCTCCTCATATCCCCTGACTCCTCTATATTTAAGAGCCCTATCTAGCTCTCTCTTGAAAGTATCCAGTGAACCGGCCTCCCCCGCCCTCTGAGGCAGAGAATTTCCTCGCCTCCATTCTAAATGGCTTACCCCTTATTCTTAAACTGTGGCCCCTGGTTCTGGACTCCCCCAACATCGGGAACATGTTTCCTGCCTCTAGCATGTCCAAACCCTTAATAATCTTATATGTTTCAATAAGATCCCCTCTCATCCTTCTAAACTCTGGGGTATTCAAACCCAGCCACTCCATTCTCTCAGCATATGACAGTCCCGCCATCCAGGGAATTAACTTGTAAGCCTACGCTGCACTCCCTCAATAGCAAGAATGTCCTTCCTCAAATTAGGGGACCAAAATTGCACACAATATTCCAGGTGTGGTCTCACTAGGGCCCCAATGCCAATTTCAAGAGCTTTCTCGGGAAGATTTCAGATGTTTACCACCCCTGCCTGAAGAAACAAGTTTACCACCCCTGCCAAGACACTAGAGTTCAGAATTTCTCGAGGACACTCAGCGTCTGTATACAAGATCACCTGCATAGTTGGTGCCCACACTGTGTCTTTCTGGTGCTTCCTACTCTGTTGCTTAGCTGCCCACCTCTAAGGTGCTGTTGAGGCAGAAATTGTTGCTGGTCAACTCAGTGAAAGGGTTTTCTTGCCTGCTAGCAGATCATTTGCACTAACAGATAAAAACAATGTTGACAACACTGACCATTTATTGCTTTATTTCGATGAGATATATTGCAATGCTGGCATTTGAAAGATTTATTTTCGATTTCAAATAAAATTGAATGCAACTTCAAATCTTACTCCCTCAGTAAACAAGACTCCAGTATATATCATAGTTGTTGAAAAAAAATCAATAAATATTAGATCACTTTGAAACAATTTTTAATTTTTTTGGTAAAGGAGGTGAATTTTAGGGAATACACTTCCAATTGCCTAATACCAAACGAGTTGACACTGTCCTTAACTCTGCAATGCGGGTCATCACAGGGACACTTAAGTCAACACCTTTGCAGTGGCTCCCTGTCCTCTCTCACACCGCCCCTCCCAGTATATGCAGAAGGGAGAGGATGTTGAAAGATTGGTGCACCATCGAGGCTAACCCTGACCTTCCCATCCATGCTGTCTTGAACAATCTGCCCAACATGCGCTTGAAGTCCCGCAAACCCTTCTGGTCTTCCGTTAGATCCCTGGAAGACTTTGACTCCAAGACTGAGTGAGGCAGAGCCTGGAAAGATGCCAACACCAACAACGGATAGGTCATCACCTGTGAAAACACTTGGTTTTGACCTCCATCGCAAGCAATGGCTAACCCTGAACAGAATCCGCACCCTCCATGCAAGAACAGTCCATCACCTGCATAAGTGGGGGATGACAGACCCCCTTCCTGCGACTGCAGATATCCAGAACATCCCACACATCGTGAATGGCTGCTCACTGAGGCTTTTCCCTGGTGGTATCAAAGCCATCCACCCAGTAACTGATGTTGTCCTGGCCTGGATGTCTACTCTTGATCTACAACTTTAGGCTGTGCACGCCATTAGCAAGAAGAAGAAGATTGCTTAATATAAATTTGAATTTAAATTGCAGAAATGTCCCCAAATTATTAGATAATTAGCAGAGATGGCCACTTTACTTGCTTTGTTGGGTTTTTTTGGCAAATATAATCACCTAAGGCAGGTTGCCAGTCAATTGGATGCTTCTGACGAGATTTCAATCACATGGCCTCCAATCTCTAAATTCCAGCCAATGTTTCTATCTATGGTAAACTAAAGTATAAATTCTCACAAGGCATCAACTTCCTCTCCTTGTTCGTAAATAAACATTATTCATTGCTCGATGAGATGATGCATGAATGTAACATATTTATGATAATTTTATAACCAATTGCCAGAGTATATTAAGCAAAATAAAGGAAATGATAACAACTTTCTTTGCTTTGTCTCCTAGTTGTTAGGAACCACCCTAACCACCTTTTAACCTTTTTTTCCCGTGACATTCAGTCTGAGGAGGGGTCTCGACCTGAAACGTCACCCATTCCTTCCCTCCAGAGATGCTGCCTGTCCCGCTGAGTTACTCAAGCTTTTTGTGTCTATCTTCACCTTTTAAAATTATTCCATGTAGCAGGGGATTGAAACTGATAGCTAAGTAGCGCGAGTGCTTTATGTAAATTTAAAACGTGAACCAAATCATGCAAAGCATCTGAATTGATGACCAAAATTCATTGGAGGCTATTCCTATATTTAAGTATGTAAGCTAGATTTCTGTACAATCCACAAGCCCCAAACCCAGTAGCAACTTGGCTGATGGATGCGCTTGCAAGCAAATTGTTGAAAATTTATCACTGTATAAACAGGAAGAAATTCTCTTTCCAAAAGTAAATATGATCTTATCTTAGTGGAAGTCAATATTTGCATTTTGCTCTCAACGTATCTGCCAATGTCAACCAGATGAATTATCGTTTACTTTCCGATGAGTGCATGTTACAATTTTGCAGTACAGACAAAAGTATTATATGTTGCAATGCTTGAAAATATAACCCAATACATGAAACATTCACATGAATCGTTTGTAGCAGCACACAATAGGCTTTGTGCATGGAAGACATTTTAAATTATCACAAATTTTTTTACATTTTACACTTCTTATAATTATCAAAAATTGAGTTGATGTGGGAAGGCCATAAAGAGCAGGCTAATGTCATGCTAAAGAAGGAAGTAGTGCATATATTAAATTAGACTAATGCAAGAGGCATCATACTTTAGGCATTAATACTTTATTAATTACAATTATCACTTTGAAACATATTCACAGTAACCCACCAAACCAGTATCCATCAATCTTTGCAGGAGGAGATTGATGCTTCCATTACACTAATTAAAGAGCATGTAAACTACCCAGTAAGTTGTTCATTACTTATCCTTGAACCCACACTGACCCATGGGCAGCGGTAGAGTTTCTGCTTACAGCGAATTCAGCGCTGGAGACCCGGGTTCGATCCTGACTACGGGTGATGTCTGTACAGAGTTTGTACGTTCTCCCCGTGATCTGCGTGAGTTTTCTCCGAGATCTTTGGGTTCCTCTCACACTCCAAAGACTTACAGGGTTGTAGGTTAATTGGCTTGGTAAATATAAAAATTGTCCTTAATGGGTGTAGGATAGTGTTAATGTGCAGGAATCGCAGGTCGGTGCGGACCAGTGGGCCGAAGGGCCTATTTCCTGGCTGTATCTCAAAACTAAACTAAACTACTAAAATAGGTGGGCTCATCACTTTGTCGAAGGTGTGTGAAAGCAAGGTTTAAAAGATAACCTGAGCAAACACAGGAAGGGAAAGAGGAAACCACAGTAAACAAATGGAAATAAATCGATGGAAACTCTGTGGGTGATGTTTTGTGACATTTGTGGGAAATAATTCATAATTAGAACTTCATGGCTCTCCGCAGCGGTTTATAGGAGAAGGATGCTCAATTTGGAACTGGAATTAAGAAAACAGAGGTGGGATGTGGGCAAAAATTGACTTATTTCCAAAGTGCAATGGTACCTGGGGGACAAATAAGAGATGTTCACTCAAACTGAAACGTCACCTATTCTTTCTCTCCAGAGATGCTGCCTGTGCCGCTGAGTTACTCCAGCTTTTTGTGCCTATCTTTAGTTTAAACCAGCATCTGCAGTTCCTTCCTACACAATGTACTTATGATGATTGGTAGAACTATTGGATAAAAAGCATTGGGGACAGATGCTGGAGGAAAGATGGTGCCAATAAAAAGATTGAGGGACATATGGAATTACTTGAAATTGTTGCAATCAAGTCTGATATTCTTGATGAGTTGGTCTCAGAAGTTTTGAATTGGAAGGAAACTAAATGAAACTGATTTTGAAGAGGTCAATAACATGTGTTATTAGGTGATGATGGCACATCTGGAGATTTAGTGAGGAAGGGAAGGCTGGAAATGGAGTCAAAATGGGAATACAGGAATTAAATTAAATTTGTCAGGAAAGGGGTGGTGACAGCAGTTATTAAATGTTGCGAGGGAAGAAAAATAACTGAGAAAATGGAGTGATTGATGATGTTAGTAAGTATTGGACCAAATAGTTTGTAATTGAGTGGTGAGGAGGTTAGTCAAGACAGGATTATGTGATTAGGTAATGGGTTTCTTGAGGAATGAGCCTGGGTGAGAATTACTGTGTTGTTCGAGGCAACATACTTGGAGACATGTTGTTACTCTATTAAGTTCTCATCACGACACAAGACTAAAAGGAGATTCCATCCCAAAATGAAATGAAGCAATTTTTAAAGTAAATAATGGTGTAGCTTTTGAAAATATCCTGAATGGTAACCTTAGTCTCTGCAAGTGCATCGCAATGGCATTCAATAGAACGTTGACAGCCAATTCCAAACATTAGTAAATCAAAAAAAGTTAAAGGCTGCCTATGGATTTGGAATTTCCTGGCAACTTCCATTTGAACTATGGTGTAAGAGTGGAGGTTTTGTGAGTTATGATTTGGAGGAAATTCACATGTACATTATTTACTTTGGTTTCTGCCAACTCACAGTTAATGTGGGACTTTCCACGATTTGCTGTGTTATTTCTGAAATACATTGGCTAAAACATTTTACGTATCTTTCACCATACATAACACATGTTTCAATAGATAGTAGACAATATACATTATCCCTGGATTATTTTGATGGATGCACAAGGCTGAATATTCTGCAAAACTACTGATGACCTGATTTTTGTGTTACAGGTAGTACTTGAAGATACTAAAGACTATTCGCCACCAAGTGGCGCCGAGATGGCAGCTTCGCCAGCAGCCTGTGTAGTACTTCGACTTTTTTTGTTATTTTTCGTGTCTAAAATGTATGTTTTAATGTTTATTGGTATGTCTTATGTGGGGGGTGGGGGGGGGGGAAATAGGGGGAAACCGATTTCAGACACTTACCTCGACGGAGATGTGATCTTTTTTCTTCCCCCGCCCTGCGGCCTAACAACTGGATTGGTGCGACCTTTCCTGGAGACCGGCCCGAAGCTTCAAGTCGCAAGCGCGGACTTACCATCATGGAGCGGGCGATCCTTTGCTGAAGATCACTGTAGAAGCGCTCCGACCGCGGGACCTGTGGATTTTAACACCATGAAGCCATGGTCTCCGGTAAGAAGCGCCCGACTCGGGAGCTCCATGCCGTGCGCGGAGTGTTCCGAGCCATTTCGACGCCGGAGTTTCCATCTTCCCGACGAGAGGGCTTGAACAGTGGACCGTTGGCAACGGCCCCGTTCAAAGGCCCCGACCACCACAGGTGAACAGAGAGGAAGATAACTGAACATTATTGCCTTCCATCACAGTGAAGAATGTTGATTTATGTTAAATTTATAGTGTATAGCGTTATTTTTAATTGTATGGCGGTATGAGTTTACAGAGTTGACGTGGATAAGCTTTTCCCATTAAGGGTAGGGAAGATTCAAACAAGAGGGCATGACATGCAAAATAAGGAACAGAAGTTTAGGGGTAACGTGAGGGGGAACATCTTTATTCAGAGGGTGGTGGCTGTGTGGAATGAGCTTCCAGCCGAAGTGGTGGAGGCAGGATCGATTTTAACATTTAAAAGTAAAGTGGATAGGTATATGGACGGGAAGGGAATGGAGGGGTATGGTCTGAGTGCAGGTAGATGGGACAAGGGGAAAACAAATGGTCGGCACGGACTGGAAGGGCCGAGGGGGCCTGTTTCCGTGCTGTAATTGTTATATGGTTATATGGTTATATGGTAACTCAAATATTACTGTACCTTAATTGGTGCATGTTGCAATAAATGTGAATTTGAACTTGAACTTCTCTTGTTAATGGAACCTCACGTTCTAGAAAATCACATTATGAAAACATCTACATCAGGGGCCAGAGTGTCTCAGATCCACATATCAATATTCCTATAGGATTTTCAAAAATATAGATCTTTCCAATAGCAATAAATTTATTGTTGTTATTGCGAATTAAAAATACTAAAGGCTATATGCTACATCATTTTATAGAATATCATTGCACAAGAGGCAAAAGAAGCAAATGCTTGTCAATTTCAATATCCACCTATGGTTAACATAGCAGCTGTGTTTTAAAGAGACAATGATGCCTGATTACTGCTGGGAGGTTACATGGAAACCAGGTTTTGTTTTTTAGCTATACTGTTTAAATTGTCAATTTCCAAAGTAACTCTTAACGAGTTTTCCAGTTCCTCGTCAAAATCACATTATATCCAACTCATTCTATGGAAACAGGTGTTACAGCAGAATTATCTGTTCTCACTTTTCAGGAGATTGGCAAAATGTTTCTTTGCTATTTAATAATGAAATTATTTATTAAGATGAGTACTATACTTATCCAATGTTGTCAGTCTCAGTATATAATTTTCACAAATATTCTCATTTTCACATCCCACAACAACTTCAGAAGAACAAAGTAGCTGGAATAAATCAATTTTCTCGTTTCTTCTGCAGAGGCTCGGAGAATGAGGCACCTTGGCAGACGACACAGTTGAGCTTCTAAGTATTATGCACTATAACACAATCATGAGGTGCTGATGACTATCTCCGAATATACTGCTCAAGCTTCGTTCTTGATTTATAATGTCTGCATCATCTGAAGATTAACTAGAGTTTCATGATACACTGTGGCACAAACCTTTATTCAATAGGTAAGGTAATAATTAAGTAAATCTATGAGATTTTTAGATTATGCCCATTTCCATAAGTAAGTGGAATGGCAAAATAACTTCCGCTTGGCTTTAATTTTAATGTTTGAGAACCATCAGAAGTCACCAACTGGGCAAACATTTCTGCTTAGAACGGTTACATAGTTTTTAAAGTGGTCTTTGTAGAAAATTACTTGATTTCATCCAACCATCTGCATTTCATTGTGGAGCAGCTGTGCAAGTTCTGCTCAGTAATTTACGTTTGGCCCAATGGCCACTGCTTTTCAATGCATGAATGAAAAACTGTGGTTCAATTCAGACAGTCTACACACACTAAAATGGAATTAATCAAAAATAAAATCTTCCATCTGAATTTTTAAAAAGCAATTTAATTTATTTTAAGAAAATCAAATGCAGTATTACCTGAAGTTATTGTTCTTCATGTATGCTTCATTCACTATTAAGCTAATTGAAATATAGTAGGTAAAATCCAATAGAAAATGGAAGCAGTTTCACTGATAATGAAGAAAATGGTGGACAAAATAAATCTTAGAACATTTTTATGAATTCTATAAATTAGTAAATAGGATAGACATAGTTAAAAGAGTCTATTACGTAAAAATGTGCAAATGTTGCCCAAGTAAATCAAAGACCAGGAAGACCCACACCATATAATTAGGGAAGATTGTCCTTAAAATCCAGTGACCTGCCAAGGCAAAGCAAAGTTCAAAGTACTTGCTGATTTTACGCCAACCAACATTTAAATTTCACAGCAGGAACAGAAATGTGGCTGACAAATATGCTCACTTGCAAACACCAAGATCACAAATATCTGTTTGTGGAATTTTGGGATTTCTAAAGGAGAGTCGAACAGGGAAATGCTTTTACATGACATTAACTTACTTGTGCATTCTAAGTATAAGCTTAGAGTCAACGGTGAATATCTTTTTGTTGGTACTTTAAAATGATTGCAAATAGAGTTGATGAACTGAAGCATCCATAGCAACACAACAACCAATTATCCAGCTACAAATAAATAGATATATAGAATGCATTATCATGCAGGAGGAATATGTTATCTAAAAGATGGCAGTCAGCATTAGAAGGAAAGGTAGATTATCTATGGCATATCATATGCGTTCTCAAATTTTGAAATTGATTTAAAAAAAAAGCTGCTTCTGTATTTTGAGTGGTGATACAATGAGTTCCAGAATGGTGGGCATGTATTTGGGAAACAGCAGGAGATCTCATATGGTAAGATGCTCCAGGAAGTTAGAATACATGGGATCCAGTGTGAGATAATAAATGGGAAACAAAAATTGACCTGGGGGTTAGGCCACTCCTTGGATCATCACCCTCGGCTATTGAGGGACAGGGGCATTGGTCTGCCACGTTGTTTCCCGAGGTCCCTCTCGGGGGTGTGTGTGTTCTTGCTGTGTCATTAACAACTACTGTTTGAACCTGCCTGACGTCTGGCCTTTTCCTGATCTCGTCCAGGCCGCTACAGCTTAGTAATAAGAGCGAGAGGGTGGTAGACAATAGACAATAGGTGCAGGAGTAGGCCATTCGGCCATTCAAGCCAGCAACACCATTCACTGTGATCATGGCAGATCATCCACAATCAGTACCCCGTTGCTGCTTTCTTCCCATATCCCTTGACTCTTTAAGAGCTATCTTTAAGAGCTCTATTTATCTCTCTCTTGAAAACACGCAGAGAATTGGCCTCCACTGCCTTCTGAGGCAGAGAATTCCACAACTCTCAGGGTGAAAACATTTTTCCTCATCTTCATTCTAAATGCTCTACCCCATATTCATAAACTGTGGCCCCAGGTTCTGGACTCTTCCAACATCGGGAACATGTTTCCTGCCACTAGCGTGTCCAATCCCTTAATAATCTTATATGTTTTAATAAGATCCCCTCTCATCTAGTGTATACCAGCCCAATCGCCCCATTCTATCATCCCGGAAATTAACCTTGTTAACTTACGCTGTACTCCCTCAATAGCAAGAATGTTCTTCCTCAAATTTAGAGACCAGAACTGCACACAAATCTCCAGGTGTGGTCTCACTCAGGACCTGTACAACTGCAGAAGGACCTCTTTGCTCCTATTCTCCTCTTGTTATGAAGGCCAACATGCCATTAACTTTCTTCACTGCCTGCTGCACCTGCATGGTTACTTTCAGTGACTGATGAACAAGGACCCTCTGATTTCATTGTACTTCCCCTTTTCCTAACTTGACATTAATCAGATAATAATCTGCCTTCCTGTTCTTGCCACCAAAGTGGATAACCTCACATTTATCTACATTAAACTGCATCTACCATGCATCTGCCCACTCACACAACCTCTCCGAGTCACCCTGCATCCTCATAGCATCCTCCTCACAGTTCGTACTGTCACCCAGCTTTGTGTCATCTGCAAATTTGTTAATGTTACTTTTAATCCCTTCATCTAAATCATGGCACCGAGCCTTGCGGTACCCCACTAATCGCTGCCTGCCATTCTGAAAGGGACCTGTGAATCCCTACTCTTTGTTTCCTGTCTGCTAACCAATATTCTATCCTTGTCAGTATCCTACCCCCATACTATGTGCTCTAATTTTGCCCACTAATCTCCTATGTGGAACCTTATCAAATGTTTTCTGAAAGTCCAGGTTCACTACATCCACTGACTCTCCCTTGTCCATTTTCCTAGTTGCATCCTCAAAAAATTCCAGAAGAATAGTCAAGCATGACTTCCCCTTCGTAAATCCATGCTGACTCGGACCGATCCTGTTACTGCTATCCAAATGTGCCGCTAGTTCATCCTTTATTATTGACTCCAGCATCTTCCCCACCACCGATGTCAGGCTAACTGGTCTATAATTCCCCGTTTTTTTTCTCACTCCTTTCTTAAAAAGTGGAATAACATTCACTAACCTCCAATCCACAGGAACTGATCTTAAATCTATAGAACATTGGAAAATGATCACCAATGCATGCACGATTTCTAGAGCCACTTCTTTAAGTACCCTGGAATGCAGACCATCAGGCCAGAGAGTGGTAGTGTTCAGTTGCTTTTACAGGTTGGAGACATGAAACCAGTGGAATGCTGCAGGGATCAGTGCAAAACCCTTTATTGCTCGTCATTTGGAAGAGGGTGTATAAGTTTTCAGATGACGCCAAAATGGGTGGTACAGTGAATGATATTTAAGAGGCATAACGCATATTTAAAAGTGGATAATATGCAAGCAAGGAGGCAGGAAAAGAGACTGGATCATCAACATTTTTGTGTGAATTAGGTCAGGGGAGAATGAAGTAGATGCAATGGGGTAGATAAGGTTGGAGAGATGAGAGTGGGGTGGGTTGGAATTCAATGAGAGCACAGTGAGAGTCTGCAGCCAAGGTAATATGTTTCCAGGCATTTTATTATTTGTGTTGAATAAAAACAAGCTGTTAATGTTGCAACTTGAGTAACTTTAGAAGTTTGGCTCTATGGGAGAATAAAGGGGAGGAAATCAGCAGAGAGAGATGATTAATCTTAAATGACTTGTTGGAAATGAGGGCAAAGGAGACAGTGTAAGAAGTGGAGCCAAGTTGGAATTATCTTTGATCTTTGTCTTTCAAAATGCCCATGTGAAAAGGTTAATTATTTACGAGATTTGTCATTGCATATTTTATGAGCTCCAAAAAGCTCTTGGCTGGCCACTCTGAGGTGGCCATTATGAGTCATTTTGGAAATATTTCTGGGTTTCTTAGCACCAGTCAGGAAATTTGCTTCCTCGTGTATCAGTGGGATTTTTGTTCTTCCTTTTATTTTTTCGAGCATATCACTCCAGCAAATAACAGCAATAGTCACACATGCAAAAATCACCTCACAAGCTCCTCAACGACTTGCCCGGGGAAGTCATAACATTCTCAGCTTCCTAGCCTCAGGATCATTACAGGCTGCTGCTGCTGCTAGTCTTTCAAACTCACACAACCCCTGCCAGCAGGAAGAAGATACAGGAGCCTGAAAACTGCGACATCCAGGTTCAGGAACAGCTTCTTCCCTGTAGCCATTAGGCTATTAACACTACAACTTCAAATAAGCTCTGAACGACATAACTACTGTTGTTATTATTGCACTATTATTGTTTGTTTGTTTTTTATGGTACGTATGCGTGCGTAAACACACACTGAGCATTTTTTCTCATTTATTATATTGTTTACAGTGTACGATGTTTACCTATTCTTATACATCAGTCTGAAGAAGGGTTTCGGCCTGAAACGTTGCCTATTTCCTTCGCTCCATAGTTTCTCCAGCATTTTTATCTACCATGTTTACATATTCTGTTGTGCTGCTGCAAGTAAGAATTTCATTGTTCTATCTGGGACATATGACAACAAAACACTCTGGACTCTCTTCCAAGGAAAGTAAAACGTCATCCTCCTTTCCTTCAGCCCAGCGGTTTCTCCATTCATAGACTGCACTCATGCCTCCAACCAGGAATGCCTGTTATGCTTGGACAATCTCTGTTCCCCATCCCCTTCACATGCACAAAGAGACAAGGGACATGCCTCATGTGGGCATCAAACTCTCCACATTCCTTTGTGGAGTATCCACCCTCCACCATTCCCGATTGTAAATCACGTCATAAGTGATGGAGCAGAATTAGGCCATTCATCCCATCAAGTCTACTCCGCCATGGCTGATCTAACTCTCCCTCCTAACCCCATTCTCCTGCCTACTCCCCATAACACCTGACACACGTACCAATCAAAACCCATTTATTCTTTGGCATGAAGAAGGGTCTTGAACCAAAACATCACCTAGTGATTCTATCCAGAGATGCTGTCTGTCCCGCTGAGTTACTCCTGCATTTTGTGTCTATCTTCGGTGTAAACTATCATCTGCAGTTCCTTCTTACAACATTCATTGGCATCATTCTATTGTAATCAGATGGTACTGATTGTGCAGTTTAAACTCAATTTTACTAAAATTTCTGCACAAACTTACAGTACATCGATAGGGAATGTCAGAGTGAAACAAGCAAAATCAGGTACTGAGCAAGACACCCTGAACATACTGTGAACTTCACATTTAAAGTTATGACTTTATATTCAACTGCCACAAACAACATTCAGGTCACCTACAATTCTGGCTTAATGCCAGAAAAACCCAGCATGGAGCAATCTCTAGGCCCTGAGGTTTGAGCTCGGCTGCAGCATACAGTATATGGAGACCAGATGTTTCACTGTAAACTGCAAAGTACTGGACCCCCACGACCAAAAACTCTACAAACTTAAAGTTGAAGCATCCAAGATTCATATTGAATGGCCACTGCTTTGCAGCCTTTTGACTATTATGAGCAACTCTATATGTGTTTACTCCACAATACCAAACACAAACGTTTCCATCCTGCTCCATGAACTAAACCGTCCTTTCACCAGCTGGACAGCTGGCCTGACCTCCCATCTACCTCAATGGAGATCTCAGAATTATCTTTAAATGGACTATCTTCCACTAAATGTTATACCCTCTATCCTATATCTCTACACTGTGGCCTTTGTGATTGCAATCATGTATAGTCTTTTAGCTGACTGGATAGCACTCAATAAAAAGCTTTTCACTGTACTTCAGTACACAACAATAATAAACTAAACTAAAATAAAGATTGGTGGGTGATTCAATTGTCCTGCTAGCCAATGCTCGGGCTGTTGTTTGCACTGCACCTATTCCAGCTCATTCATGCCATGCGCCTCACTAAGGTGAGGTAATCTCAATGCTGATAATTGGAAGATAGAATGTGTGGCTGATAGTTCTTTCACCTCCAAGCAAAGGCCTTTGAGATCCTACCATAAATTTGAAAGGATAGTTTAGGAGGGCACATTAGCTCTGCGTCACTGGCAGCTCTGTCTCTTGGATGAATTGTTGACCAAATCTCGGACTTTGAAATTTTCCAACAGATGTTTTATACAGAAAAGTAAGTAAATCCACAGCAAAACAAAGTGCTGGAGAAACTCAGCAGATCAGGCAGCTTCTCTGGAGGGAAATGGACAGTCAATGTTTTGCATTGAGAGCCTTCTTCCGACCTGGGTTAATCCACAGGTTTCTGACCAATCTTTTTTCCTCGGCTTAGGGTAGCACAATAATTCAGTTGTTTGTACTACTGCCTTATAGGTCCAGTAGCCTGATTTCTACTCTAACCTTGGTTGCTGTTTCGTATAGAGTTTTCCGTTAGATGCTCCAGCTTTCTCGAACATTTCAAATATGTGCTGGTAAGTTAATTGGCTAATGTAAATTATCCCCCTTTGGTATAGATAAAGTGATAAGTGAATCAAAGGTCATTTATGACCATGTGGGACAGAATAAGTTGCAGGGTTCAAATAAGGGGAAGATGCTATTGCTCTGATGGGATCTAGCATGCCCCCAATGGGTTGAATGGCCTCCTTCATGTCAGAACAAGTAAAACAGTAGTAGCAAAGCAGATTTACTGATCGCAGCCTGTACAAACACTTTAGATCTTCCCAATGACAGTGTAGCACGCCTGTTCTTAATCATATTTTACTGTTCTAGAGAGATCAAATTTTATTAATGTCATTGTGGGTGGGCATCATCACGTAAATATGAATAATGCAGATCTATGTTTTGCATCATTGAGATTGCTCCACCATTAAATAAGATTGTGACTGATCATTAAACTTCAATTCATTTCAATACCCAATCAACATATTATTGATTGCTAAAATAGCAAAAATATATAGATTACAGTCACATGCACTCAAAAAATGGCCCCTTTGGCGATTTTCTAAAATGCGACCAACATCATCTACATGAAAAAAATTGTGTTTATTTACTTTTTTATGTTAATTCCACGACAGTGAATTTTATTCCATATCTCAAATTTTTGAGTAACGATTTGTGAATTCTACAAGGGTTCATTTCCGTTACCTTATCGGCCATAATGCAGGGGTTTCTTGTAAAGTGACACCTATTAATATGACATGAACAGTGGAACCAGCCAGTCGGTTGTGAGGCATCCTGCACTTTGTCCATTGCAAATCACACAGGGAAACAATAAATATCTGTGTTAACCAGACCACATTGAAACTCACAGGATGAGATCAGGGACATATGGTCATAGAACTATTTGTTCTATCATTCAACATTTGTAGTGTTTTTGCATCCAGAGAGCAATCCTTCAATATAGAAGAGGCAATTTTTTTGCATGTCTGGATTTCCATTAAAGGTGTTCACATTTTCAAAGGGGGTATTGTCAATGGAGATGTGCTTTGATTTCAAACATGTAATTCTGTAGAACAGCAAGTAGTTTTAACCACTTAAAATACATTTCACCACTTGCCTTTATCGTTGTGCAAAACAGTGTAAAACTTCAATGTACTTTGAATTCAAAAAGATTTATCCCCACAGATTCTCCCAGGAGATTATATCAGGGCATTCTTTCACCACATTTCCACTGTGTGGTGGCTTGTTGTGATGAAGACCTGTTACATCTACAGATCCGATCTCCGTGTGCTTCATTCAAATTTATAACCCCAGATTTTCCCACAATGCTCCATTTGCTATCTTTCTGCCCACTCACCTAACCTGACCAAAATCTTAGAGATTGCTGGAGGCTTAATTTTGCTTCAAGTTTAGCATCTGCAGCAAAATCAAAGCACATTACATTGCACTCCTTCATCTAAGTCAATAATGAACTGTAAATAGTAAAGGCTGCAGTGCTGATCCCTGAGGCATCCCCATCAGTAAGAGTCTACCAATCTGAAAATGACTTGTTCATTCCCTGCTTTTCGTCCTTTAACCAATGCTTTATGTTGGCACATTACCCCAAGCTCAAGAGCTCTTATTTAAAATATCCATGCTTCATGTGGCACCTTCTCAAATGTCTTTTGAAAATCCAGATGTACAGCATGCATTGATTCCATCTTATCTACCCTGCTAATCATATTCTCAAAAAGCTATTAGATTTGTCAAACACAATTTCCGTTTCACAAAACCATGCTGACTCTGTCTAATCATTTAATTTTCTAAGTGCCCCATTACCATATGCGCAATAATACATTCCTGCATTTTCACAACACCTGATGACAGATTAACTGATCTATAGTTCCCCATTTCCCCCCTTCACGTTGCCCGACTACAAGAGTTACATTCACTAATTTTCAATTCACTAGGACAGTTTCAGAAAGTTATACATTTTGGAAATTAGGAATAATTATCTCTGGAAGCTACCTCTTTGCCAATCCAAGAATATGGGCAACATGGTCCAGGACATTAACAGGTTTTATTTCTGCAAATTCTTCAAGTACTTTAGCTTTACTATTAATTACTTCAAAGTTTCCCATTCTCATTAAATCCTTGATTTCCAAATTCACGGCTGCTGAAAAAGCCAACATTAAATCAAATATGACATGCGCAAGAAAGTCATTTACTGCTGTAAACTAGATTCCTGAAAGAGCTCAATTTCAATAAGGAAATCCAATGGGGTCACTGGGCTTTGTCGTAAAGACTCTGCTAATTGACATTAATTTTTGCAAGAATGACCAAATATGAGATACATTGAAAAAAATGAAAGGTCATCCGATCTGTGTCATTAACTGCTTTATTCATTACAGATGATGCTTAACTTTCTGAATATTTTGCAGTTTTTGTTTTTAATTACAGATTTTCACCACCTGCAATATTTTTATTTTCTAATCGAATGCCGTTTGTCTCAGATGCGTCCATCCAATTGACAATAATATGACACTCTGATTCTTTGCCACATTGATACAAGCTGAAATCTATACAACTTACAAGCACTAATTGGATGTTGCTCCGTACCTGAATGCATTAGTTACCACAGACTGATTTTAAAGTCAGTCGCATCAGTTCCCTTCTATTTCCTACTATATTACTTCTCCTCACCCACTTCCTCCTTCCATACTTACAATTCCCCATTTAGATTCTATCAATGACCTTGAACTGGATGATTGTATTCCCACCCTGGCTTTAACACCAACTTCACTATATATTTCACTACATCCTAAACTACTGATGACATTATGTCTCGTCACCAAATTTCTCAGATCCACCCGTCATCATGTACCTTCTATTCCTTCAGGATTCAAGCAACTCATCTTTGACCTTTATCCCGCATTTGAATTCCTCATTATCTTCTATTTCTATCTCCAATCAATCCAACCCCACTCTACAAAGAGTTCCATTCCGGATATCTTTCATTTTTTGCATTGGATGAATCCTTCTCAATTTCCTTCTCAAATCATGTTCGATTTAGTCTTCTTTCATTATCAAATCCATAATAATCTCTTCCCTACCTATAAACGTAAGAAGCTCCATTACCAACCAACATCAATCTTTGTGTACAATTTAGCCACTCAAAGTTCTCAAATATATTTCCGCAGACTTCCATTAGACTTATATGATTGGTGGAAAGTGGACCAGGGTAAGCAGCTGATTGGCAGTCAGATCCCAGCAGTTTGTTGTGTACTTTATATTGTATCCTGTGTAAGGGGGGGGGAGTATGAAGGCAAGGGCAGTGTACTGTTCTGGATGTCAGATGTGGGAGGTCAGGGAATCTGATAGCCCTCCAGACGTCCACATCTGCGCCAGGTGTGTTGAGATGGGGCTCCTAAAGGACTGTGTTAGGAACCTGGAGCAGCAGCTCGATGACCTCCGTCTGGTCAGGGAGAGTGAGGAGGTCATAGAGAGCAGCTACAGGGAGGTAGTCACTCCCAAACCACAGGAGGCAGACAAGTGGATCACAGTTAGGAAGGGCAAGGGGCAGAGGCAGGGGCTAGAGAGTACCCCTGTGACCGTACACCTGGAAAATAGGTACTCGGGTTTTAGTACGATTGGAGGGGACAGCCTAGCTGGGGGCAGCAACAGCGGCCGGGCCTCCGGCACAGAGACCGGCCCTGATGCTCAGAAGGGTAACAAAAAGAGGAGGGCAATTGTAATAGGGGACTCTATAGTTAGGGGGTCGGATAGGCGATTCTGTAGACGCAGTCGGGAGACCCGGATGGTAGTTTGCCTCCCTGGTGCCAGGGTCTCGCATGTGTCAGAACGTGTCCAAAAGATTCTGATAAGGGAGGGAGAGGAGCCTGATGTTGTGGTACACATAGGTACCAATGACATAGGCAGAAAAAGTGACGAGGTCCTGAAGGGAGAATTTAGGGAGTTGGGGGGAAAGTTAAGGAGAAGGACCAAAAGGGTAACAATTTCAGGATTACTGCCTGTGCCGCATGACAGTGATAGTAGGAATGAAATGAGGTGGAGGATAAATGCGTGGCTGAGGGACTGGTGCAGTGGGCAGGGATTCACGTTTCTTGATCACTGGGACCTCTTTTGGGGAAGGCATGATCTGTACGCAGAGGACCGGTTGCACTTGAACCCGAGGGGGACCAATATCCTGGCAGGGAGATTTGCAAAGGCTACTGGGGAGACTTTAAACTAGAAAGGCTGGGGGGAGCGACTCGGGTAGACGGGGCTAGGGGTCAGGGTGTGGGGCAAGAGGCAGAGAAGGGAACCACTCGGATCCAAAATGTAGGCGAGAAAGATGAAAAAGATAATAGACAGAGAATAAGGGATGGTGGGTTTCTAAAATGTGTATATTTTAATGCTAGGAGCATTGTAAGTAAGGTGGACGAACTTAGAGCCTGGATTGACACCTGGAAATATGATGTTGTGGCAATCAGTGAAACATGGTTGCAGGAGGGCTGTGATTGGAAACTAAATATTCCAGGATTTCGTTGCTTCAGGTGTGATAGAATTGGAGGGTCCAGAGGGGGAGGTGTTGCATTGCTTGTCAGAGAAGATATTACAGCAGTGCTTTGGCAGGATAGATTAGAGGGCTCGTCTAGGGAGGCTATTTGGGTGGAACTGAGAAGTGGGAACGGTGTAGCAACACTTTTAGGGGTGTATTATAAACCGCCAAATGGGGAGCGTGAATTGGAAGAGCAAATATGTAAGGAGATAGCAGATATTAGTAGTAAGCACAAGGTAGTGATTGTGGGAGATTTCAATTTTCCAAAAATAGACTGGGAAACACATTCTGTAAATGGGCTGGATGGTTTGGAGTTTGTAAAATGTGTGCAGGATAGTTTTTTGCAGCAGTACATAGAGGTATCGACCAGAGAAGGGGCAGTGCTGGACCTCCTGTTAGGAAATGAGGCAGGTCAGGTGACGGAGGTATGCGTTGGTGAGCACTTCGGGACCAGTGATCACAATACCATTAGTTTCAATATAATTATGGAGAGAGTCAGAACTGGACCTAGGGTGGAGATTTTTGATTGGAGAAAGGCTAACTTTGAGGGAATGCGTAAGGATTTTAAAGGAGTGAATTGGGACAATTTGTTTCATGGGAAGGATGTAGAAGAGAAATGGAGGACATTTAAAGGGGAAATTGTAAGAGTACAGAATCTTTATGTCCCTGTTCGGTTGAAAGGAAATAGTAAAAATTGGAAAGAGCCATGTTTTTCAAGGGAAATTGGACACTTGTTTCAAAAAAAGAGAGATATCTACAATAATTATAGGAGGCATGGAGTAAATGAGGTGCTAGAGGAGTATAAAGAATGTAAAAAGAATCTTAAGAAAGAAATTAGGAAGGCTAAAAGAAGATATGAGGTTGCTTTGGCAAGAAAGGTGAAAGTAAACCCAAAGGGTTTCTACGGCTATATTAATAGCAAAAGGATAACGAGGGATAAAATTGGACCATTAGAGAACCAGAATGAACAGCTATCTGCAGAGCCAAAAGAGATGGGGAGATATTGAATAATTTCTTTTCTTCGGTATTCACCAAGGAGAAGGATATTGAACTCGGTGAGTTAAGGGGAAAAAGTAGAGAAGCTATGGAAACTATGAGATTCAAAGAGGAGGAAGTACTGACACTTTTGAAAAATATAAAAGTGGATAAGTCTCCAGGTCCTGACAGGATATTCCCTAGGACATTGAGGGAAGTTAGTGTAGAAATAGCAGGAGCTATGACAGAAATATTTCAAATGTCATTAGAAACAGGAATAGTGCCGGAGGATTGGCGTACTGCGCATGTTGTTCCATTGTTTAAAAAGGGTTCAAAGAATAAACCTAGCAATTATAGACCTATTAGTTTGACGTCAGTGGTGGGCAAATTAATGGAAAGGATACTTAGAGATAATATATATAAGCATCTGGATAAACAGGGTCTGATCAGGAACAGTCAACATGGATTTGTGCCTGGAAGGTCATGTTTGACAAGCCTCCTTGAATTTTTTGAAGTGGTAACTAGGGAAATTGATGAGGGTAAAGCAGTGGATGTTGTCTATATGGATTTCAGTAAGGCCTTTGACAAGGTTCCCCATGGAAGGTTGGTTAAGAAGGTTCAATCTTTGGGTGTTAATGGCGGAGTAGCAAGATGGATTCAACAGTGGCTGAATGGGAGATGTCAGAGAGTAATGGTGGATGGCTGTTTGTCAGGTTGGAAGCTGGTGACCAGTGAGGTGCCTCAGGGATCTGTGTTGGGTCCACTGTTGTTTGTCATGTACATCAATGATCTGGATGATGGGGTGGAAAATTGGATAAGTAAGTATGCAGATGATACTAAGATGGTGTTGTGGATAATGAAGTAGATTTTCAAAGTCTACAGAGAGATTTGGGCCATTTGGAAAAGTGGGCTGAAAGATGGCAGATGGAGTTTAATGCTGATAAGTGTGAAGTGCTACATCTTGGCAGGACAAATCAAAATAGGACGTACATGGTAAATGGTAGGGAATTGAGGAATGCTGTGGAACAGAGGGATCTAGGAATAACTGTGCATAGTTCCCTGAAGGTGGAATCGAATGTAGATAGGGTGGTAAAGAAAGCCTTTGGTGTGCTGGCCTTTATAAATCAGAGCATTGAATATAGGAGTAGGGAAGTAATGTTAAAATTGTACAAGGCATTGGTAAGACCAATTCTGGAGTATGGTGTACAATTTTGGTCGCCTAGTTATAGGAAGGATGTCAACAAAATAGAGAGAGTACAGAGGAGATTTACTAGAATGTTGCCAGGGTTCCAGCAACTATGTTACAGAGAAAGGTTGAACAAGTTAGGTCTTTATTCTTTGGAGCGCAGAAGGTTAAGGGGGGACTTGATTGAGGTCTTTAAAATGATGAAAGGGATAGACAGAGTTGACGTGGATACGTTTTTCCCATTGAGGGTAGGGAAGATTCAAACACGAGGGCATGACATGAGAATTAAGGGACAGAGGTTTCGGGGTAACGTGAGGGGGAACTTCTTTACTCAGAGGGTGGTGGCTGTGTGGAATGAGCTTCCAGCAGAAGTGGTGGAGGCAGGATTGATTTTAACATTTAAGAGTAAAGTGGATAGGTATATGGACGTGAAGGGAATGGAGGGGTATGGTCTGAGTGCAGGTAGATGGGACTAGGGGAAAACAAATGGTCGGCACGGACTGGAAGGGCCGAGAGGGCCTGTTTCCGTGCTGTAATTGTTATATGGTTATATGGTTATATGGGACTTATAGTAGGTATGTTACAAAACTTAACTGCAGCGGCGCTGCAGTTCTGTCACTGGCCGTGTGCGCAACTTTGCCGCCTTTGGGGGGGAGGGGGGCAGGATTAAAATGCCGTTTTCTCCTACCTGTCCAATATATATTTTCTTGGGCAACTACCTGATGCTGAAAATTAATTCCGACTGCTGTTCTCAGAATTTTTTTTTTAAATTGCGGGACAATTTAAGGGCTGGAGTAAAATAAAAAGCTACTTCTAACGCCGTCAACGCCGTCAACGCCGACAATGGGACAGATCTCACGTATGGGACAAAGCATAAGGTAAGTCGTCTATTTTACATATAAACTTGCTTCTTAGGATTACTTTAATCAAAATTTCGTTGGCGAAAATATGATTATGTAAATATACGAACCGGCAGTGTTTTTCCTGCAGATATGGGGTTTAAATTCACCGCAAACCGCAACGTTCCAATCGATCGCGTTCCACAAAATCCCACTCGCAAGATGATTTAAAAGGCCATTAATTTATGGGAATTAAACACTAAATTTCTTCCATTTGGCCTATAAATTAATGACAATGAGATTTTAAAATCATGTTATATTGTGAATTCTTGTGCGAATGTTATTTGAACACTTAGGCTATTAAAAATGTTAACCTTTTCTTAAGAAATGGATAGATGTTTTGATCTAGTAATTGAATTTTGTAATTAGCTACAATTAGGTAACTAACTAATTATATGCTTTAATTTCAGGTCATCCAAGTAAGATTGTTTCATATTTGTTTCAGAATGCTTCAATCTATAATAACTGAACATTTCATTCAGTTTTCTTAATTTATAAGAAAGTTATGCGCTTTAGACTAAAGATTATAGAGGAGCTCCTCTACAATCTTTGCTTTTGACTGTCCTCGATCACAGCTTTTGAGTTAAGTCAATGGAAAAGCAATAGAGAACAAGATGCTAATTTCAGCGTATGAAAATGGGCATAACTTCTTTAATACTGAAGATATGAAAGTGAATTAGGCTTATTTTTATGCTTTATCTGATGAGATAAATTGCAGACTTGATTTTTAAAATCTCAAAATTTTGTAACATTATAGTATCCATAATTCAATTGGAGCAAATTGCACAGGTTCAACAAATTTCTATGCACTTCAGTTTTAAATGACTGCCCCTTTATTTTGAAATTATGTCCCCTCACTCAATGACAGTTCCAATAGCTACCTTATCAAGCTCCCTTACGATCTTATACAATTCTATACGATAATCCCCTGTTCACCTAAACTCCAAAGAATACAGATCTAATCACTATGTTTGAGAAGGAACTGCAGATGCTGGAAAATCGAAGGTAGACAAAAATGCTGGAGAAACTCAGCGGGTGAGGCAGCATCCATGGAGCGAAGGAAATAGGCAACGTTTCGGGCCGAAACCCTTCTTCAGACTGATGTGAGGCTTTTCAGAGGGAGGAGGTAAACTAGGCGCTTTAGAGGTACTGCGATATTCATTTATTTCCCTTCGTATACCTTATTTCTACGCAAAATGATTCCAAATCATGGTCCATTGCATCCACATGCACAAAACTCTGAACATTAATAACCCATTATCTGTTATTTGTACTTATCAGTTTATTTATTCATGTGTGCATATATTTATATAATGGTATATGGACACACTGCCAACTATATTCTGTTGTGCTGAAGCAAAGCAAGAATTTCATTGTCCTATCAGGGACACATGACAATAAACTCACTTGAACTTGAACGTCACAATTCACCTTCATACCAATACTTCACTTGATTAACAACACTACCCCATCTATTTGCTTTCCTTTTAGCTATTTTTTTGATAAAAAGAGTAATCTGAAATATTGAATTCTTGGTGTTGGTTATCCTGCAATCTAACTCATTCATGTTAGTTGAACTGTAAAATCAACTATCTTGCTACAAACACTCCATACATTCAGGTAAAGACCCTAAAGCTTTGACTATGACATAACAAATTACTCTAGCACTGTCTCTCATTTTATAAAAACTATTCAACTTGGATTTTGATTCAGAATTTAAATTCATAAGAGAATTTAAACATATTATAGAAACATAGAAATTAGGTGCAGGAGCAGGCCATTCGGCCCTTCGAGCCTGCACCGCCATTCAATATGATCATGGCTGATCATCCAACTCAGTATCCTGTACCTACCTTCTCTCCATACCCCCTGATCCCTTCAGCCACAAGGGCCACATCCAATTCCCTCTTAAATATGGCCAACGAACTGGCCTCAACTACCTTCTGTGGCAGAGAATTCCACAGATTCACCACTCTCTGTGTGAAAAACGATTTTCTCGTCTTGGTCCTAAAAGACTTCCCCCTTATCCTTAAACTGTGACCCCTTGTCCTGGACTTCCCCAACATCGGGAACAATCTTCCTGCATCTAGCCTGTCCAACCCCTTAAGAATTTTGTAAGTCTCTATGAGATCACCCCTCAATCTTCTAAATTCCAGCGAGTACAAGCCAAGTCTATCCAGTCTTTCTTCATATGGAAATCGTGCCATCCCAGGAATCAGTCTGGTGAACCTTCTCTGTACTCCCTCTATGGCAAGAATGTCCTTCCTCAGATTAGGAGACCAAAACTGTACGCAATACTCCAGGTGTGGCCTCACCAAGACCCTGTACAACTGCAGTAGAACCTCCCTGCTCTTGTACTCAAATCCTTTTGCTATGAATGCCAACATACCATTCGCTTTCTTCACAGCCTGCTGCCCCTGCATGCCTACTTTCAATGACTGGTGTACCATGACACCCAGATCTCACTGCATCTCCCCTTTTCCTAATCGGTCACCATTCAAATAATAGTCTACCTTCCTGTTTTTGCCACCAAAGTGGATAACCTCACATTCATCCACATTATACTGCATCTGCCATGCATTTGCCCACTCACCCAGTCTATCCAAGTCATCCTGCAGCCTCCTAGCATCCTCCTCACAGCTAACACTGCCCCCCAGCTTCATGTCATCCGCAAACTTTGAGATGTTGCATTTAATTCCCTCGTCCAAATCATTAATGTATATTGTAAATAGCTGGGGTCCCAGCACCGAGCCTTGCGGCACCCCACTAGTCACTGTCTGCCATCCTGAAAAGGACCCGTTCACTCCTACTCTTTGCTTCCTGTCTGCCAGCCAGTTCTCTATCCACATCAATACTGAACCACCAATCTCTTGTGTGGGACCTTGTCGAAAGCCTTCTGAAAGTCCAGATACAACACATCCACTGCTTGTCCCTTATCCACTCTACTAGTTACATCCTCAAAAAATTCAATAAGATTCGTCAGACATGATTTACCCTTCGTAAATCCATGCTGACTTTGTCCAATGATTTCACCACTTTCCAAATGCACTGCTATCCCATCTTTAATAATTGACTCTAGCAGTTTCCCCACTACCGACGTTAGACTAACTGGTCTGTAATTCCCCGTTTTTTCTCTCCCTCCCTTTTTAAAAAGTGGGGTTACATTAGCAACCCTCCAATCCTCAGGAACTACTCCAGAATCTAAAGAGTTTTGAAAAATTATCACTAAGGCATCTGCTATTTCTGGGGCTACTTCCTTAAGTACCCTGGGGATGCAGTCTATCTGGCCCTGGGGATTTATCGGCCTTTAATCCATTCAATTTACCCAACACCACTTTCCGGCTAATGAATCTAGATGTTTCAAAACATAACTACAACAATGAGGTTATGCCATAAAATAATGCAGCCTATATCCAGTTCTGCTTTAGTAACTACTACTTATCTTGATTATACACTGTATGACATTTATATTATAGTAGATTCCCGATGAACCAATCTTTTCAACAGCAGTTTGGTGAAACATCTAAATCAAAAAGTTGAATTCATACCTAATAATTTGTTTAAAACTTGTCCAGCAGCAAGTCATAATCTACTTATAGATAATGTACTTTTCTGATTTTTCATTTGTCTGACTGGAAAATAGTTCACTTGGTTTTGAATGAAATCAATGACAATTTCCATAGATTTGTGGTGTAAATGACATTTTTTTTTAAACTGCAGATGCTAAATACTGAAATAAAAAATATGAAATAAAAGCAAAAAATGCTACAAATGTCAAGCCGGGAGCATCTATGGGAAGAGAAACAAAACAAATGTTTCAGATTGTTGTGCTTTTATTGCTTCCATCAGTTAGAAAAAAGAGACAATCCTTATGCCTTCCTAACTACTGCTTCACCAGCAAGGTAGCTTGCAGCGACTTTTGTACAAGACACACAGATGTATTTAAACATCAACACTCCCTATTATTCACCACTTGGAATAAAACACTTGGAATAATCAAAGCTGAATTATCTGTCCCTTCACATTATTTTTATCTGATCATTTTGATTTTGAGCTTCATTTCTTTGATTAGAAGGTCAATGACATGAACTCAATGGTCAGCTACAAATATATAGAACAGTACAGCACAGGAAGAGGCCTTTCATCCCACAAAATCCGTGCCAAACATAGTGCCAAGATAATCTAATCCTATCCGCCTGCACATGATCCATATCCATCCATGCAGTGGTCTATTTCTATGCAGTTTGCATTAATCGGGTTGTGCTAAGGTATGGCACTATTTCACTGAACGGTATGCAAAACAGAATTTTTAATTGTACGTCTGTACGTGTGATAATAAAAAAACATTGATTGCCTCAGAGTTAGGTAAAAACTTGCCCCGACATCTCCTTTAAACTTTGTCCCTCTCACCATAAAACTATGCCCTCTAATCCTTGACATTTCCACCAAAGGAAAAAGGTTCTGACCACTCAAATTCTACATTCAGGTAGAATTTAATCCAAGCAAGAGTGAGATGTTGCACTTTGGGAGGTTGAATGCAAGGGGAATGTGTACAGTCGATGGCAAGATCTTTAACAGAATTGATGTGCAGAGGCATGTTAGGATCCAGGTCCATAGTTCTCTGAAAGTGGCAAACACAAGTTGGTAGTGGTAAAGAAGGCATAATGAATGCTCACCTTTATTGGTCAGGGCATGGTCACCACCCATTTCTGTCGTTGATATATATCTTGCTGCATACTCCGTTAGCTGTCCACAGCTGCAGCAATCATTATGTCGTCTGCAAACTTACTAACTAACCGATCTACACTTACATCCAAGCCATTTATATACATCACAAACAACAGATACTGCGCATGTCACTGCAGTACTCCACTGGTCAAGCCAGAATAACGCCCATCCATCAAGTAACCCTTTGTTCGAGCAAGCTGGTTCCGAATCCTTATGACCTAGTCACTGTGAATCCCATGCATCTCAATCTTCTGGATCCAGGAATCCATTTAACAGTGTGGGCAATGAGAAACATCCATGAGCATAAAGCACCTTTCCAAACAACCACATTGCATCTGATACAACAAATCAACAACTGAACTTCATCCTGGAATGCAGCTTAAAAACAGCTCTGTACAGGGTAAGGGCTGCCTATGGCCGGTGTACAGCAAGTAATCAGATGTCACCTTAAAAATTCACTCTACCACTTTTCAAACTACATGTGCAGAATGGCATTCTGCCCTCGACCCATGTTTTAGGGCAATATCTTGGAAGTTATATTTGGTCTTTGACAGGGCATTGGTTTGATCAGGAGATCTGAAATTAAAATAATGTGAAGTTACTGTTCCTAAGTCACTCAACACCAAAGATTGGCAACTTAAAAGCTGACATCCGAGTAAAGTAGAAAGAACCTCCATTCAAGGGAGGAAAAACACCAGAAAGAACTAAACAAAAATCCTCCCTCAAAGAACAGGATTACTAACATTTTTAAGAGGCTTAATCAAAATCTTTTAAAATGTTTACAGCTCAATTTGTTCATGTTATTACCTTTCGAGATTTAGCTGAGATACCATATCAAAATATTCATAAACTTAGTTACCATACAGTTTTCCACATCAATGGTTACAGAGAATATCAATTGAGGGTGGCTGCAGGAAGATCCTCAAGGTTGTCACTACCACTTGTGAAAAAGGATCAAATATCATTCTCCACTAAAGTGCTAACTAAGCAGGTAGTTATGGTGTCTACATTACATCTGGAAAAGGTTGAAAGCTATACTTAAAGCAGACATGTACAAACATCTCAAAGAATGCTTAACCTTTCAGAGATCCGCGCGTCAAGTTGACTCCATTAGCGTGGATTTCTTGTCAATTATCAAGATTTCAATTGTCTAAATATTAAAGTAAATAATTAATAAACAGAATCAGATCTATAGGTTATTATGCAAATATGATGAATCAGATTTTCTGGTAAGACAACAATCAATTATTTGATGTCACAGGTGAAAAAGCATACATATATTTTTTTTGATGTGGTTTATGGAAATTCCTTTCAAAATATCCAGCTTTATTCCCATGGTTTTTTTTTTACATATACCTAGCTAGACAACAATAAGCCAAAAAGTGAAAATATTGAAAAAGTGCAATAGTTATCAGCATTTGCAAGGCACATCTGACAATTTACATTTTAAAATATAATCTTGTTTGCATTCCCAGACATTGGGCTTCTCTGCATGAACTTCCAGAGTCTTTAAAGATTTCCAATGGTTTTCCTTTTTTACTTCTGTTGAATTATCTAGAATTTGCTTCCTGAACGGACAGTGAAAACAAAGTAAATATATGATAGGAAAAAAAAAATCACAGCCACGGGGAAAGAACAGGAATAATTGGTAGCTTTTTAAAATGGACCAGCATGTACCAAATAATCCAATCAATTCAGATGAAATATTCAGGTGAAGGAATTACAATAATGTACATAATGTTATTCTCTTTTTAGTGCCAGAGAATTTGCCAAACAGTATTTATGGCTTTGCACAGCAATAAAGACTCATTTGGACCAAATGCAATAAAGTTAAACATTTTCAGATCATCTTACATGAGGGCAAATTCGTGCACAGCTTAAGTTCACGTCAATCCACTGGAGAAGGTTGCAAACAGCGCACCCTATGGCGGAATGCTGAATCGCTTATAGCAACTTTGGGATTTCCCTGTTAGACAAAGCATGTGTACACATTCCAAAATTGCTGTCAGTTTCATGGAATATTAATGGTGAATGGCAATCGTTTCATTCTCATTATCACAGCAAAATCTGAGCCAATATTCTTTTCTCCATAAAAATACAATTAAACCAAACATCAGTTTAACTTCCAGTCTCCATAAAATAAACCACTTTGTCTTATTCCTATCCCAATTGCCATGTGAACAAATTGTGAAATCCTGTAACATTTAGCAAGAATCAAATTGTTTGGTTGTTTCTGGGATCCAGAGGTAAGTCAACACTGAAAATAGAAACACATTTTCTTAATTCATGACAAGGAATATTTATGAGGAAGGGTTAGTTAGCAGTCTTGTTGTGCGTGGCCCCTTGGGCAAGAGTGACCATAATATGGTTGAGGGTACACAAAAGGCTGGAGAAACTCAGCGGGTGCAGCAGCATCTAAGGAGCGAAGGAGATAGGCGACGTTTCAGGTTGAGACCCTCTTCAGACTGGTCAGGGATCAGGGAAATGAGAGATATAGACGGTGATGTGGAGAGATAAAGAACAATCAATGAAAGATATGCAAAAAGGTATCGATGATAAAGGAAACAAGCCATTATAAGCTGTTTGTGGTGTGAAAACGAGAAGCTAGTGCGACTAGGGTGGGGGAGAGATAGAGAGAGAGAGGGAATGCCAGGTCCCGAGGGCTGAGGGAGAGGTGGGAAGGGGAGGAGACAGCAAGGGTTAACAGAATTGAGAAAATTCAATGTTCAAGCCCAGAGGATGCAGACTCCCCAAGCGGAATATGAGGTGCTGTTCCTCCTTGCGGTGTTGCTCACTCTGGCCGTGGAGGAGGCCCAGGACCGAGAGGTTGGATACGGTATGGGAGGGGGAGTTGGTGCTGAGCCACCGGGAGGTCGGGTTGGTTATTGCGGACCGAGCGGAGGTGTTCGACGAAATGATCGCCAAGCCTCCGCTTGGTCTCACCGATATAGATCAGCTGGCTTCTGGAGCAGCGGATGCAGTAGATGAGGTTGGAGGAGGTGCAGGTGAACCTCTGTCGTTCCTGGAAGGACTGCTTGGGTCCCTGAAAGGAGTGGAGTTGGGAGGTGAAGGGACAAGTGTAGCATTTCTTGCGGTTGCAAGGGAAAATGCCCGGGGAAGGGGTAGAGCGGGAGGGAAGGGAAGAATTGACAAGGGAATTGCGGAGGGAGAGGTCTTTGCGGAAGGCAGACGGGGGGGGGGGAGATGGGAAGATGTGGCGAGTGGAGGGGTCACGTTGGAGGTGGCGAAACTGGCGGAGGACTATGTGTTGTATTTGCCGGCTGGTGGGGTGAAAGGTGAGGACCAGGGGGACTCTGCCCTTGTTGCGAGTGGGGGAATGGGGAGAGAGGGCAGTGTTGCGGGGTATGGAGGAGACCCTGGTGCGAGCCTCATCTATAGTGGGGGAGGGGAATCCCCGTTCTCTGAAGATTGAGGACATTTGTGATGACCTGGTGTGGAACACCTCATCCTGGGAGCAGATGCGGCGTAGACAGAGGAATTGGGAATAGGGGATGGAGTCCTTACAGGAAGCAGGGTGGGAGGAAGAGTAGTCCAGGTAGCTGTGGGAGTCAGTTGGTTTGTAGTGGATGTCGGTCAGGAGTGTATCACCTGCAATAGAGATGGTGAGGTCAAGAAATGGTAGAGGAATGTCGGAAATGGTCCAAGTGTATTTGAGTGCCGGATGGAAGTTGGTGGTGAAATGGATGAAGTCAGTCAGTTGTGTGTGGGTGCAGGAGGTGACACCAAAGCTATGGTTGAGTTCTTCATTAGGATAGAGAGTGACATAATTAATTCAGAAACAAGGGTTCTGAACTTAAAGAAAGGTAACTTTGAAGGTATGAGAAGCAAATTGGCCAAGATAGACTGGCAATTGATTCTTAAAGGGTTGACAGTGGATGTGCAATGGAAGGCATTTAAAGACTGCATGGATAAAGTACAACAATTGTTCATCCCAGTTTGGAAAAAGAATAAATTAGGGAAGGTAGTGCATCTGTGGATAACAAGGGAAATCAGGGATAGTATCAAAACAAAAGGTGAAGCATACAAATTAGCCAGAAAAAACAACCTACCAGAGGACTGGGATAAATTCAGAGTCCAGCTGAGGAGGACAAAGGGCTTAATTAGGAAAGGGAAAATAGATTATGAAAAAAAAACTGGCAGGGAACATAAAAACTGACTGCAAAAGTTTTTTATAAATATGTGAAGAGAAAAAGATTAGTTAAAACAAATGTAGGTCCCTTGCAGTCAGAAACAGGTGAATTGATCATGGGGAACAAGGACATGGCAGACCAATTGAATAACTACTTTGGTTCTGTCTTCACTAAGGAAGACATAAATAATTTGCCGGAAATAGCAGGGGACCGGGGGTCAAATGAGATCGAGGAACTGAGTCAAATCCAGGTTAACCGGGAAGTGGTGTTGGGTAAATTCAATGGATTAAAGGCCGTAAAATCCCCAGGGCCAGATAGTCTGCATTCCAGAGTACTCAAGGAAGTAACCACAGAAATAGTGGATGCATTAGTGATAATTTTTCAAAACTCTTTAGATTCTGGAGTAGTTCCTGAGGATTGGAGGGTAGCTAATGTAACCCCACTTTTTAAAAAAAGGAGGGAGAGAGAAAACAGGGAATTACAGACCAGTTAGTCTAACATCGGTAGTGGGGGAACTGCTAGAGTCAGTTAATAAAGATGGGATAGCAACACATTTGGAAAGTGGTGAAATCATTGGACAAAGTCAGCATGGATTTACGAAAGGTAAATCATGACTGACGAATCTTATAGAATTTTTTAAGGATGTAACTAGTAGAGTGGATAAGGGAGAAGCAGTGGATGTGTTATATCTGGACTTTCAGAAGGCTTTCGACAAGGTCCCACATAAGAGATTAGTATACAAACTTAAAGCACACGGTATTGGGGGATCAGTATTGATGTGGATAGAGAACTGGTTGTCAGACAGGAAGCAAAGGGTAGGAGTAAATGGGACCTTTTCAGAATGGCAGGCAGTGACTAGTAGGGTACCGCAAGGCTCAGTGCTGGGACCCCAGCTATTTACAATATATATTAATGATTTGGACGAGGGAATTGAATGCAGCATCTCCAAGTTTGAGGATGACACAAAGCTGGGGTGCAGTGTTTGGTGTGAGGAGGATGCTAGGAGGCTGCAAGGTGACTTGGATAGGCTGGCAGGTGCAGTATATCGTGGATAAATATGAGGTTATCCACTTTGGTGGCAAAAACAGGAGGGTAGACTATTATCTGAATGATGGCCGATTGGGAAAAGGGGAGATTCAACGAGACCTGGGTGTCATGGTACACCAGTCATTGAAAGTAGACATGCAGGTGCAGCAGGCAGTGAAGAAAGCGAATGGTATGTTAGCATTCATACTATTTGAGCATATTAGCAGGGAGGTTCTACTGCAGTTGTACAGGGTTTTGGTGAGACCACACCTGGAGTATTGCGTACAGTTTTTTTCTCCAAATCTGAGGAAAGACATTCTTGCCATAGAGGGGGTACAGAGAAGGTTTACCAGACTGATTCCTGGGATGGTAGGACTTTCATATGAGGAAAGACTGGATAGACTCGGCTTGTACTCGCTAGAATTTAGAAGATTGAGGGGGGATCTTATAGAAACTTATAAAATTCTTAAGGGGTTGGACAGGCTAGATGCAGGAAGATTGTTCCCGATGTTGGGGAGGTCCAGAACAATGGGTCGCAGTTTAAGGATAAGGGGGAATTCCTTTAGGACTGAGATGAGAAAAACATTTTTCACGCAGGGAGTGGTGAGTCTCTGGAATTCTCTGCCACAGAAGGTAGTTGAGGCCAGTTCATCATTGGCTATATTTAAGAGGGCGTTAGATGTGGCCCTTGTGGCTAGAGGGATCAGGGGGTATGGAGAGGAGGCAGGTACGGGATACTGAGTTGGATGATCAGCCATGATCATATTGAATGGCGATGCAGGCTCGAAGGGCCGAATGGCCTACTCCTGCACCTATTTTCTATGTTTCTATGTTTCTATATGTTATTTTATTCCAATGAAAAATAGCAATAAATTGGTAAAGACTGCAGTACAAATACATAAGTGAGCTTGAAGGTAGACACAAAATGCTGGAGTAACTCAACAGATCAGGCAGCATCTCTGGAACGAAGGAATGGGTGACGTTTCTGGTCGAGACCCTTCTTCAGAGTCACCTGAAACGTCACCCTTTCCTTCTCTCTAGAGATGCTGCCTGACCCGCTGAGTTACTCCAGCATTTTGTGTCCATCTTCGAATTAAACCAGCATCTGCAGTCCTTTCCTACACATAAGTGAGCTTGTGTATTTTCTTCAGTCTAAAAGCATTCAAATTTTCTAGTTTTTTTCACACTTAATTCCATAGAAGCAATATAACAGGCTAATTCTTCTCACTTGAATGAATTAATCTTTTCCTGGGTAAGATAAAAATTCTGGTTTCACAAAACAAATTCATAATGAGAAAATCAACTAATAGTTTACACATTTAAGAGGTATTAATTAGGACACATTAGGATTAAAATGCATGACAAAATGTCCTATGTGTGATACAGTTCGATCACATTTTTTTTTTCTGTGACAACTTTAACAATAGAAAAGAGAGATCAGGGATTGTATCCTGCAATTTACAGACAGAGAACAAAGATACCAGGTAAAATGTAGTTTCAGTCAAAGAGGATTTGCAATTTCAAGCTATGCTAAAAGACAAAAGATAAAAATCTTGTTTGGAAAAAAACTACTCTCAACTATTCTTTCATTTGTACAAAGTAATTTTGGCAGTACCTCTACTTTCACTTAGATATTGACTTAGTACAGCAGCCATACAATAAATTCTGAAAATTCCCACAAAGTCGCTTAAGACTGCAGTACATTAATCATGCTCAGAAACTGAAATGCTTAATACATTTTAACCATGAGAGCTGAACGGATAAGATTCAATGCACTATTGTCTTAATGAAGCGTTTATTTTGGTGAACAAAGCATGACAATTTTGTTTTGAAAATTAACGTAAGTGTTGTGGCTTATATTTCTACTGTCATACTAAAAACCAGCTTTCTCAAGTAACAAGAAAGCTAAATAGAAAATGTTTATGCTGGAAAAACAATGAACTGAAACTATGTACCCTGCATAGTGACCCAGACAAATTATTAGGCCTTAATGGTATTTTATTCAATCAAGGAAAGAGGTGTTTACTTTCTAAGCCTTAAAGAGAGCAACAGGTCAAAGTATCAAATACCACTGAAAAATCCATGTCAGTTCAGTCTGTACAAGTAGCAGATGAAAAGCAAAGGCCAAGTTGTAATAGCTATTGGTAATGAGACTGTATTAAATCGAAATAACACAGTAGTCCTTAACATCAGTAGAAATGTTAGATAATTTTTACTAGCTTTTACATTTTACCGGTCAGTGCATAACGTCAAATATTTTCATTATGTTATGAAGAGTTAACAATCTATTGAAAAATTAAAATTTGTATATTCTTTTTGGAAATATATTGCAAATCGCTTTGAAAGCTTATCGCAATTGTAGAAAATCCTTGCACAAGACACAGGTACAAAACTAGCAGAGGTCAGTTAATAAAACCTAGCCACACATTTAATAATATGAATTGAACAGGAGGCTTCCTATTGAAAAATGCATAAACAGCTATGCAACTTTATTTAAAATATTAGATTACAAAAAAAATAATTTCATGCTGTAATACATGAGGCAATTCTACAGAGGAGGACCATTGGAAAATGCAGCAACAAGAAAAATCGATGAAACCAACAAGAAGATAGAATGCAAATCACTCTGCTTCTGTAATCACCAAACTAATAATTGAAAAATGATTAAGACCCCCAAAATGAGAGTTTCACATTTAGATACATCATTAAAGAATTTTAATGATGACAATATAACTCACAATTTGATCTCATAAGCAAACCTGAAAAGTTATTGTTCCGCGCAAGAATTTATCCCACAATTATGGCAATTAATAGAAGAATTATTACAGTAATTTGGGTTTTCAGTTTATTTTGCCAAAATGTACAATGTTTAATCAAATTGTACTACACAATGGTTTTATTTATTCCCTAGTTAAAATGCCCAAGTTTCCACAAAGCAGATACATGAATCATGAAGTAAAATGATACAGCAAATTCCAAATTGCTGCTGCTCCTTTTATTGCATGTCCCTTTCCAGTGCTTGCAAATAGAAACTGATCTCCCCACCTAACTCTACTCTCTCCAATCCAGTCCTTTCCCCTTCATACATCCACTAGTTTGCTTCAAATCAGCTTGAATCTTCCACGGCACATAGGATGTGGTTAGGCTGAAGTGGAGCTTTTTTGAAAGTAAACATATTCTTACTCTTCCATTAATGCAATTGTAAAAGGTTGTCTAAGATTATAACAGGATCTAGATCAACTGCGAAAGTGCACAATATACAATTGTGTACAATATACAATTACAAAAAGAACAAAGATCACAGCATTAAAAGCAAATGCTGGGCACTTTGATCGGCCAATTCGGTTACCACCAAAGGCTAGAACCAAGCTACAATGGTGGGTTGACAATATTAGTGAGTGTCATAGACCCATCATAGTAAGCAACCCAGACGTCGTGCTACAAACTGACGCAAGTGCACAAGGTTGGGGAGCAACTGATACGATGTCCAGTTGTGGTGGTAGATGGAATCCTCGTGAGTCTACCTTCCTGGAGACACTGGTGCATTGAAAGGAATATTTGGATTACAGCGACCTATTTGCCAGGGAAGCTTAATACAGCGGCGGACACCATGTCACGAGTATTCAATGACAACATCGAGTGGATGTTGAACCCCCAAATTTTTGGAGACATTATAGCTCACTATGGAACACCAGATATTGACCTTTTTACGTCCAGGTTGAACCATCAGATACCAACGTATGTGTCTTGGGAACCAGACCCTGGGGCAATAGCAATGGATGCGTTTTCTATCCATTGGGGGAAATGGTTTTGCTACGCATTTCCCCCATTCTGCCTCATCAGTCGGGTATTGCAGAAAATTAAATTGGATTCTGCAACAGGAATATTGATCATTCCCGACTGGCCTACACAACCATGATACCCGATGGTCATTAAAATTTTAAAACAACCATGGATGTTGATTGGGAAACACCCCAAATTGATTACTCACCTCATCACGGGGGATAGTCATCCTTGCCATGGTCACCTAAACTTGTTGGCCTGCAGGTTCTGAAAAGACCACTCATCCAGGCGGGCATCTCACCACGAGCCATGGAACGCATCTCCGCATCATGCCGAGAATCAACTCGGAAACAGTACCTCACGCAAATCAGAAAGTGGGAGGCATTCTGTGCTCGTACCAACAAGACTTCCAACACAGCAACGATACCTGATGTCCTGGAATTCCTAGCTGGCCTCCATTTCGATGCTGGCCTTAGCTACAGTGCAATCAACAGCGCCAGGAATGCGCTGTCCTCATACCTGGATATTGGTATAGGCTCCAACCACCTGGTGTCTAAACCCATGAGGGAAGTGTTCAATACCAACCCTCCGCGACCCAGATATACTTTCACGTGGGATGTGGGGATCGTGCTGACCCTACTGAGGAGCTGGGCTCCAATGAATGAGCTACCACTGAAACAGCTCACCCTCAAGGTGGTGATGCTGATGGCACTGACTACAGCCCAATGAGTCCAGACGTTACAAAAACTGCGACTGGACAGCATGGTGGCCACCCCTGGTCAAATAAATTTCATTGTCTAAGATTTATTGAAGCAGCACAGACCAGGAGCACATGGGCTGCAGTTGGAATTTCGGGCATACCCTGTAGATGCCACTCTCTGCATAGTCACCCATCTCCACCACTACATCGGGATTACAGGAGCCATCAGGATGAAGGAACAGGGGCTCCTCATCAGCCACAAACCTCCGCATCATCGGGTGACCGTACAGACTATCGCCAGGTGGCTCAGGGTGGTGCTGGTTGCAGCAGGAATTGCTACTGACATTTTTAAGTCTCATTCCACTAGGGCTGCATCCACATCAGCAGCGAGGGCCATGGAGGTGCCCATGGACCACATCCTCGCCACCGCGGGCTGGGCCAGTGAAGAAACCTTTCAACGGTTCTACAATAAGCCACTGGTCGCCCCTGCGACATTCGCAGAAGCTGTGGTGGGAACCGCTCAGTGAATGTCTGTCCCCGAATTAGGGGTTATTTGTTTGTTTATTTGATTAATAAATTGTGTTGCTTTTTCAGCCTGTTTCGACTGAACTGCATTAACAGCCTTCCTCCATCAGAATGGCGGCAGTGTTATAAGCATGGACGTTGTCCAGGGCGTAAAATCACAGAGCTTTGAAATCTTCACGAAGTCACTCACGTGACTCCGAAGTAAAATAGTAAGATTAAACAAGAACTTACCAAGTTTGAAGGTTGATCTGTATTTTACGAGGAGTCGTGGTAAGGGATTTCTTGCCCTCCGCTCCCACCCTCTATCATAGGATCAACTAGGAAGTCCTGCGTTTTTCATCTTACTATTTTTAGTCATGGTGCGTTCTGTGATTCCACACCGCTGCTTTGAAGGATGCTGCGCATGCGTGTTGGCGGGGTCTTCACGAAATCCCTCACCGCGACTCCTCGTAAACTACAGATCAACCTTCAAACTTGGTAAGTTCTCATTTAATCTTACTATTAAACTGCTGAAGAAACATGACATTCAAAAGGTTCTAAAAGTCAACCAAAATCACCCCTAAATCAATTAAAAGGAGAATTATCAATCTTTTTTTAAATTCCAGCATCTGATTCTTTACCTTCTTCCTCAGACTCGGGAAATCTTTGAAATAAACAGTGCATAGATCCTGATCTAGTTCTAATCTAATACAAGATCAATTAGCAGGTTTCCCAAATGTAATTATGGGGAAATATCAGCAACTTTGGACTCTGCTGTTGGGGAGTCATGTGAGTCTAACTGTTTAGAATCTGTCATCAAGTTCAGGAGCTCTTTGCTTGGATGAGTATGTGCTGAAGACTTCTATTTATTCTGGTAAATGACATCAGTTTATGGTTGTGCTCTCCTGTCCTGTCAAGATTTACCTTCCAATTTTTGCTGCACAAATATTTCTACACTTCAAGAGAAATAATACGATTTCACATTGAATCAAGTATAGTGTTCATAGTTTTCTTTAAAAAAAATATATAACATATTCTTTTTATAATAACATAATATTTTGCCATGCCTTATTATCTTTGGACTTTAGAGATACAACGCTGAAACAGGCCTTTCGGCCCACTGACTCCGTGCCAACTAACTGACTCCGTGCCACCGCGTACACTTGCACAATCCTACACACTAGGGACAAATTACATTTTTTTTTAAACCAAAGCTAATTAACCTACAAACCTGTACGTCTTTGGAATGTGGGAGGAAACCGGAGCACCGGGAGAAAACCCACGCAGGTACAGGAACAACGTACAAATTTTTAATGTCAACACCCGTAGTCAGGATTGAACCACGGTCTTTGGCGCTGTAAGGCAGCAGCTCTATCGCTGCACCACTATGCTGCCATCAAATGCAATGAAAATCTTTCCTTAATTAAGCAGCATGAAGAGATACTAGCCAGATGTATTTAAAAAAAAATCAACATGCTCAGCACATAGAACCAAAGGAAATCAATGAAATAAACATTTTAGAGTGTATTCATGTTATCTTGTTACACATTTATATTAGGCACCAATTTTTAATCATTATTACAATGAGTTAAATGTTTTCAATAATATTTAACCGTCTTCAATCAAACACATTTGTAGAATGCCATGTATTCCTTTTGCACTTCAAATATCCCTTAAAATAAAATATTCACTAATTTTCAGCAACCTTTGCATGAAAGCAGACGAGATAGCAATAGAGACAAGCTGCTGAAATATTCTTAAAACATTAAGTTGAAGAAAATTAAAAAAAATATTTTAAAATATATTCTTCTAAACTTGAAAATTCGGCGGTACAAAAAATCATGAAAATGCTCATTTTCTCAAAGTGTGGTCAAACCCAAAATCACCAAGAATGATTTTGCCTTTACTCCTCCAAATTGATGAACCGACCACGAAAGAATCCCAGTATTTCTATTCTTCGCCTTTTGAAGTAGAAGCTGCGACACACAAAGCAGCTCCTCCATAAATTTTCTAACTTTTTTTTTGCAAGTTCATTCCATGAACATTAACCAGATCCCCTCCTGCAGCTCTGACCCCGATCTGGCCTAAGTAACTTAGGACTGACGTATACTGCAGGTGCAGCCTAACATATCATGATTATCAGTATTCCTGACAGCAAATTATTACTAGACTTTCTTGTTAAAGATTGACATTATTGAACAAAATGTCAGTTTATGTGTACTAAGAGATCTTGGGTCCTTGCTATTCATTCTCTCTGCCAATCTGCTGAAATTATAGATGAATTGTTTTGAAATGATTTCTAAAGAAAATGCCTACTGTATACATAATTTTAGTGTAAATTAGACAATCCCCACTATATTTGGGAGAATTATCTGCCCAATCTGAATTACAATTCAGGCTTACAATAGTTGGGCATTTGTAATTTATAAAATAAGAAGTTTGAAAGTAATGGAAACTGTTTAAAATGTGTTTACTTGCCAGATTTGTTTGATGCACACCCTTATTTTGTAGTTGGGTCAAAATTTACATATGAAGTATAACTCTCAACAAACCCCTTAAAATAAATATTCTTCAATCTTCTACAAGAAATAGTGCGCCTTATACTGACGAAAGGGGGAATTTCTTTTGTGGAATCATAGTTACACCCAATACATTGCATTTAATAAACAGAATTAAACATAAATGTAATGGAACATACTGTACATTACAGCTTGACACGTTATAAAATGTAGATACTTTAATGCATTTTAAGTTAGTATTTAAAAAAATTTAGTTTGGCTCAAAAATAAAATCCGAATGGAATTATTCCAAACACCAAGTTTGCCACTTGCAGATTAATTGCCTATAAAAAGTAAAAGTGACTATACGTCAGAAAAGTAACTACTAGCTGCACAATGCTTTTGGGCAATGCAGCAGTTTAAAAGGTGGTTAATAAATAAAATGTTATTCGAGTTTTCAAAACAAAAATACCAAGCCACTGACAGCTTTATCGCCTACAGTGCCAAATTCTATTCTATTGCTGCCATTCTCAAGACTGGATACTGAACTATATATATATCCTGGCAAGACAGAGCGTCCAACGCCGAGATCCTGTCTTGTGCTGGCCTTCCCAGTATGTAATTTTTCTCAGGCAGTGCAGACTTTGGTGGCTGGGCAATGTCCACCGCATGGAGGATGGCCGTATTCCAAAAGACATCCTCTATGGAGAGCTGACATCTGGGAGCAGAACCATCGGCCGCCCCCAGCTACGTTACAAGGATGTCTGCAAGAGAGATATGAAGGCGCTCGACATCGATGTGTAGTCCTGGGAGAGCCTTGCAGCTGATTGCACAAGGTGGAGAGGTCAGCATCTAAACGGCGGAAGAGAAACTGTTGAACGCAGCGGTAGACAACCGGGCACACAAAAAGGAGCTCAGCAACTTCAACAAACCAGAGACCACACACAAATATGACCTTTGTGTCAGAGACTGCCATTCCCACATTGGTCTCTTCAGCCACAAGCGATGCTGCTCTAGCCGAGGTTTGGAGCAAGCAGCCAACAACTAGGATGCATCACCCCATGGTCAGTCATGACTGAGGGGGGCCTACGATATATATATATATATATATATATATATATATATATATATATATATATATATATATATATATATATATATATATACACACTGTGCACTCCATTATGTTTGGGATAAAGACCCATCATTTATTTATTTGCCTCTGTACTCCACAATTTGAGATTTGTAATTTAAAAAAATATATAGTTGTCCTTCTGGAAGGTTCTCCCATCTCCACAGAGGAACTCTGGAGCTGTCAGAGTGACCATCGGGTTCTTGGTCACCTCCCTGGCCAAGGCCCATCTCCCCCGACTGGTCAGTTTGGCCGGGTGGCCAGCTCTATGAAGAGTCCTGGTGGTTCCAAAGTTTTCACATTTAACAATGACGGAGGGCACTGTGCTCTTCGGGACCGGCAATGCTGCAGAAATTGTTTTATACCCTTCCCCAGATCTGTGTCTCAACACAATCCTGTCTCGGAGGTATATAGACAATTTCTTCATCTTCATGGCTTGGTCTTTGCTCTGACACACTATCAACTGTGTGACCTTATAGAGACATGTATGTGCCTTTCCAAATCATTTTAATTGACCACTGGTGGACTCCAATCAAGTTGTAGAAACATTTCATGGATAATCAGTGGAAACAGGATGAACCTAAGCTCAATTTTGAGTGTCATAGCAAAGGGTCTGAATACTTATGTAAATGTGATATTTCAGTTATTTATTTTTAATTACTTTGCAGAAATTTCTAAACACCTGTTCTCACTTTTTTTTATTATGGGGTATTGTGTGTAGATTGATGATAAAAAAAAAGAATGTAATCCATTTTAGAATAAGGCTGTAACATAACAAAATGTGGAAAAAGTGAAGGGGTTTGAATAATTTCTGAAGCAGACAAAAATGCTGGAGAAACTCAACGGGTGAGGCAGCATCTAAGGAGCAAAGGAATAGGTCATGTTTCGGGTTGAGACCCTTCTTCAGACTGATGTGGGTGGGGGGGGGCAGGAAGAAGAATGGAAGAGGTTGAGACAGTAGGCTGTGGTAGAGCTGGGAAGGGGAGGGGAAGGAGGGAGAAAGCAAGGACTACCTGAAATTGGAGAAGTCAATGTTCATACCGCTGGGGTGTAATAGAAGTACTCTCTGCGAAGCTTGGCGGGGGAGATACCTGCGAGCACCGGCAGAAGATCCGTCAGAGTAGGGCATAGGCAGCCGTTGATGATCCGCATGGTGTCGTTGAGGATGGCGTCTAGCTTGCTAGTTTGAGCGCTGCAGCACCATGCTGGGGCGGCGTACTCAGCGGTGCTGTACACGAGTGTAAGACCACTGGTTCAGAGAGTAGATGTCCTGGCGCCCCATGACGATCCAGCCAAGCAATGCAGGAGGTAGTTCCGCGTCGAGACTTTAGGACGGAGAGCTTCAAGGTGTTGCTTGTAGGTCAGCTGCCCGAGGTATGTAGGAAATGGGTTGTAGGGTAGGGGTGACCCATTGAGGGTGATGGTCAGCTGGCATTGAGCTTCTTTGTTGTTCAGGTGAAAGGCAGTTGTGGTGGTTTTTGCCACACTTAGTTTTAGTCTCCAGGTCTTAATGTAGCCCGCGACAAATTCCATATCCGCCGAGAGCACAAACATAGAGGTGGTCCAAAACTGCTCAACATGTCCCAACTGCATAGTGCATTAAGACACAGTTTTTAAAAAAGGCTCAAAAATTTTGTTTTCTCTAGTCTTGTAACATTCTTTAATAGCTTAGACTCCATAAATTCTGGTCTCTTAAATAATTCCCAAATTGTATTTTCTCCTCAGCAGTCAAAGCCCAAAATCTTTCAACCGCCTTCCTAAACCATTCTGCCTTATCATCCATCTTTCCTCCTTTAACAAGTTCCTCAATTAAGATTTTTGTCATCTGTTCTAACTTTCCCTTGGGTGATTTGTCATCATTTTTGTTTGTTTGCCAGTGCTACTGTCAAATACTTGGAACATTATACTCTGCTCAAATGTTCGAATCCAGAATTTGCAAATAATGGTAAACTTCAGCATTTGTTGCTGTTTTATACACTAGGTCTGTACTTATCCAGTGTAGATCTCAAGAACGAAGCTTGCTAGATAAGGGCAGCTCCATCGGTTGCAGTGAAACCCTGCATAACCTTTCGGCCTGAACAACCAGCCCACAAAATGTCTAAAACAATGACACAGTGACATCCAGTTAAGCCACAGGATTTGTCATTGCCAACTGTCAAAATTGTCTTATTCATTGGTTTAACATATTTTTGTCATACGAAAACTATTACAATTTTCAAACTGAAAACAATATAAATGCAAAGCAAATGCACTTAAAACTAAAAATACAGATAAATTAAAACATTCTCAAAACAATAATGAGAACTAACTGATACTTAACCTTGTCTCGTGTGGCAGCATTTTTGCATTCAAATTAATGGAGAGGCTGGTTAGTTCAGTTTAGCTTACAGACACAGTGTGGAAACAGGCCCTTCAGCCCACCGAGTCCATGCCGACCAGATATCCCCACACACTAACATTATCCTATACACTCGGGACAATTTTTACCAAAACCTGTACGTCTGTGGAAGGAAACCGGAGAAAACCCATGCCGTCACAGATAGAATTTTAGGCTACTTCACAAGAGTAACAGCAGAGCGACATAAACATTCTCTGATGAACTGCTTTCACAAAATTATTGCTCCGCTACCTCAAACTGATTGGCACATCCAAGGGAAAATGCTGACAAAATTAGAATCATATACAAATTGAAGTTGTTCCAATAAAAGAACTGGGACTGAGAATTTTATTTAAGTGTATTTCGCCTTGTATCCTCACACATTATCGACCAAGGAAACTGCACAAACCAATCCTTTCAAACAAAAACAATTTAATCTAATACATCTCTCAACAACATCTAAATTAAGTTAACAGTTATACTTACTGTAACTGCTAGCTCAATCACCTTTTCTCTTTTATCCTTATACTAGACCAAGTGCAGACCCATTGGGTCTGCTCCCCCAACGCATGATTCCACCACTCATCTGTTCCCCCAATGCAACTTGTCCCCCAACGCAATATTGCACCACTCAGGCATTGCCCCCAACCGCGCAGGCGCGGCTCACTTCTCCTCATCGCCCAGCACTCCCTTTCTCCTCCTGTTCACCCTCCCTCTTCAATCCCTAGAGAGGGAGGGGGAGCAGAGAGGGAGGGGGGGTAGAGAGGGAGGGGGGTAGAGAGGGATGGGGGTAGAGAGGGAGGGGGTGTAGAGAGGGAAGGGGGGGTAGAGAGGGAGGGGGGAGTAGAGAGGGAGGGGGTGGAGTAGAGAGAGAGGATAGAGGTAGTGGGAGTAGAGAGGGAGAGGGAGGGGTAGAGAGGGAGGGGAGAGGGGAGGGGAGAGGGAGGGGGTAGAGAGAGAGAGGGGGGTAGAGAGAGGGAGAGGGAGGGGGTAGAGAGAAAGAGGGAAGGGGTAGAGTGGGAGGGACATGGCAACTACCCTCCCTACCCCCTCCTCTCTCCCTCCTCCACATTTCCCTCATCCTGCTTCCCTCACTCCCATTCCCTGCCCAGCACCAACCCAGATCGTAGAGCAGCGCCAGGGCCTGGAACTCGGCCTTATTCTCCTACTCGGCCCGCCCCTGGCTGAAGACTCCAGCCGTCAGCTCGGCCGCTGCCTGGGCTCCAGTCCAGGCCCTGACTTCATCTCCAGGCTCGTCCCTACCCCGGACCCAGGCTTGGTTCTAGTGGTGGCTTCTTTCTCGTCCCCGGTCATGGCCCCATCCCAAGCCCCGGGCTCGGCCCTCACTCCAGCTCCAACTCCAGGCTAGGCTCCAGCCAAAGCCCACGGCAGCACACTCCCCACCAGGTACCGGGCGTCGCCGCCACTCCTTGTTCACCGTGAGCGCTGGAGTGCCCCTCCCTGCCGGAGTGTACTGTTCTGTCTTGTAAGTGTATTGTGACGTTGCTCGGATTTTGTTTCCGCCAAAGTTGGTGAGTTTGGGCTGTTTCTAAAATTTCAAGGATCAATAACTTCGGAAATACAGGTTGAAATGCGATGGGAAGATGTTTATCTCCTCCATGGGAAAAATGTGAGCTGGATGAGTCAAAATGGGAAGGTTGTGGCCTAGCGTTTGGAACTGGAAGTGGAACACACACACACACCCTGCCCCCTTCACTTTAGTCTTGTTCCGATCCTGGGATGTCAGGACTGTCTTATGAAGAAAGACTGGATAGACTCGGTTTATACTCTCTGGAATTTAGGAGATTGAGAGGGGATCTTATAGAAACTTACAAAATTCTTAAGGGGTTGGACAGGCTAGATGCAGGAAGATTGTTCCCGATGTTGGGGGAGTCCAGGACAAGGGGTCACAGCTTAAGGATAAGGGGGAAATCCTTTAAGACCGAGATGAGAAAGACTTTTTTCACACAGAGAGTGGTGAGTCTCTGGAACTCTCTGCCACAGAGGGTAGTTGAGGCCAGTTCATTGGCTATATTTAAGAGTGAGTTGGATGTGGCCCTTGTGGCTAAGGGGATCAGAGTGTATGGAGATAAGGCAGGTATGGGATACTGAGTTGGATGATCAGCCATGATCATATTGAATGGCGGTGCAGGCTCGAAGGGCTGAATGGCCTACTCCTGCAACCTAATTTCTATGTTTCTATGTTTCTGCATTTGGTGCTCAAAATGTGGTCTCTCTGCATCACAGAAACCAACATCAGATTTGGTGACTGCTTAGCAGAGCACCCAAGTACAGTCCGCAGATATGGTCCCGAGCTGCATCCTGACCTATCCGTCTGTTGCCTCCTACAATGTTAATAGTGAGGCACTGCAAGCTTGAGGAACTACCTCACTTTCCATCTGAGCACATTATAGCGTTCCAGGACACGGTTGAATTCGACAACTTCAGGTGTCTCCCTCTTTATAAGTAGCCAGAACTGCTGCAGATTTTCCATCGGTAACATTGACTTGGTATTGCTCTTTCAACAACACTGCCTGATCCACTGGTTTGTATTTCGCAGCTTTTGTGTGCCCTCCAACTGTCCTATTAGCTTTTATATTCCTTTATTTATGTTTAGTCTTTCTCTCTGTCTTCATTTAAGCTATCAACCAGATGCCTTCATTTATAATTTATCTCCATGGCCATCCTGGCCTCACACCATCAGGGATATTTCACTTATCCAATCCCTCAATTTTTCACGCTCCTATCACCGTAACATATTTTCTCGCTTTCATAGTTCTGACTGAAAATCTTCATCTGAAAGCACTATCTCTATTCCCCTTCCCACAGATGCTATCTGGCTTTCCGAGTGTTATCAGCATTTTGTTTTATTGAATCTCGAACTGTCCTATTGGCCCAATAACAATGGTAGCTGTAACATCAATCTATATTAAAACTGATTGACCCTCAGTTGTACGATTTAAACCATTTTCAACACCAAATTGCCACTGCATATTCAAACAATCAATCACTTTCTTTTACTTGTGTAGGAAGGAACTACAGATGCTGGTTTACACCAAAGATAGACACAAAATGCTGGGGTAACGCAGCAGATCAGACAGCATGTCTAGAGAAAAGGGATAGGTGACTTTTCAGGTCGAGACCCTTCTTCAGAGGTCTCAATCTAAAACGTCACCTACGCCTTGTCTCCAGAGATGCTGCCTGACCCACTGAGTTACTCCAACATTTTGTGTCTACTTTCTTTTATTTGTTCAATTATCACATTCAGTTTAAAACTTTGATGATTTTGATCACCTCAATGAATTGGCACACTAGTGAAATTAGGATTCCTTCATGGCAACCTTGCAGTTAAACAAAATTCACAAGGTGATGCAAATAAACACAAAGCAAAACCCATAAAGAGAATATTAAAATGTCATGATTCTGACGTGTGTCTATAACTGCCAGCAACTTGATCAAGGGTATGAGCAGTAAATAAAAGGGAAGAACTATTGACATTCAGAAGACTCCAGGTCTTCAAGACTGAAGATGGTTGGAACAATTATTTTTGGAAAATCCTCCTCTACCTAACTCGGATTAAAACAGCCACGTGGAGGAGCCAAGAGATGACAGGTGATTATTATCCTTCTGAGACGTTGCATTTCCCTCGAGTGAAAATCTAGAAATTCAGAGTTCAGGGATGTTGGATATTGACACAATATCCACAACACTTTGTATCATGCACTCTCCATGCATTAGTTAGTCTGTTCTGTCTTGCATATATACAATGTACAATGGATGATTTCTATTACTGAGAAAGCCTCTTGCAAACAGTGATTGATATGTTCCAATTTTACCAGTCAGTGCTCGACTTGCACGCATTGCGATTTGACATACTTTGAAATAGCTGTGAAGCTCGGAAAATGAGCTTACTGCCAGCAAAGACAAGCCAAATCTGTCCATGTCACTTAACATCAGAAGGTTTCAGTGTTAGTTACTCATTTCAAGAAGCCAACCAAGGATTCTGAAGAAAGTGCACTTGAATCAAAAAGGGTTGCCAGCAATCGCAGCAGTGGGATAAGGAAATCAGAGAGGAGAACAGGGTGGGAGTTGGCTATTTTCTAATAGTGCTCACTGTGCTGGGACAATAGAAAATAAAGCTAATGGTGAAAATTTGCATTGTTTGTCACTGCATTATTATATTGCTAACTTTGAGGGATTTTTTGGCATGTTAAAAAGAGTTTAAACTTTATATATGAAAATAAAACAACTTTAAAACTAGATTATTCTGTGTCTATTTTCATTTTGGCATAATCATCTTGCTCAAGTTAACATAAATAAGTGAAAAACTAATACTTCCTCATTTTAAACTGCTTAAAGCCCAACCGAAGTGCTTACTTCAATGAAAATTTGGTTCACGGTCCCAAATGTGATGAAATATTCTTGCATGACCTGAATGTAGCGAATAAAACAATTCCTCATTAAAAAAAATAAAAATCACCCTTCACATTCACTTAAAATGCAAAAGGGTTTATACAGAATAAAATTAAGGTAATTTCAAATAGAACATATTAGGTTCACAAATTAAGACTGAAATTTATTAAAGCATTATGTTATTGCGGAGTAAACTGAATAAACAATCATTATGATTTCTTCCCTTTTTATGAAGGTATTCATTCCATACCATGGCTGTTTTGTCATTCCCAACACTCCATTGCTTCACACAAACAGACTTTGCATACATGCAAAAGTGGAATGTGCATATTGAAAAGGTTTGGTCCATGGATGGAATGGGGATGACAGAAAAGAAAATAGAGAGAATATATGCACAAAGTCTTTTACCTAGAGTAAGAGAATTGAAAACCAGATGACATAAGCTTAAGGAGAGAGAGGAAAGATGTAACAGGGACCCGAGGGGCAACCTTTTCCACACAGAGGGCGGAGGGTATATAGAAAAAACTGCCAGAGGAGATAGTTGAGGCAGGTAATATAAAGAACATTTTAAAAGATATTCGTACAGGTAAATGGATAGGAAAGGTTTAGAGGGATATGAGCCAATCACTAGCAGGTGGGACGAGTGTAGATGGGTCACCTTGGATGGCATGGACAAGTTAGGCTGAAGGACCTGTGTCCAAGCTGTTGGGCTCTATACACACCCTAATGTCATCCATCTGCTTTAAGACAACCAGTATCATCCTGGCACCATAATCCCAACCAAACTCATCTCCATATTCTTGGATGTAGGAATCAGCACCCCTCTCTGCAACTGAATCCTCAACTTCCTGTCCATAGACCACAGTGAGATACACAATAACACATCCTTCACAATAATCCTCAAGGTTTCCTGTAAGGACAAGTTCTCAGCCCTTTACTATACTTTCCAAAAGATCAGTATTGTGTGGCCAAATCCTGCTCCAACTCGATTTACAAGTTTGCAGAACAGGCCACCATAGTGCGCTGCATCCCAAATAACAAGGATCGGAGTTAGAAGTCTTAGTAACATGGTGTCAAGATATCAGCAAGAAAAAGGGGCTAGTTATTGACTTTAGAAAATGAGGCGGTGTACACCCTCCGGCATCAATGATTCGGCAGTGGAGATAGTCAAAAGCTTCACGTTCCAAGGCGTAAATATCACCAAGAATTTGTCCTGCACCACGTACATGGAAGCCATGGCCAAGAAAGTACACAATGTCTGTACTTCCTCAAAGGACTCGGGAAGTGGCATGTTTCCAATATCCCTTACCAACTTCTACAGATGCACCATAGAAAGCATCCTATCGGGATGCATTACAACTTGGTTTGGCAACAGCTCAGCCCAAGACTGCATGATATTGCGAAAGTTGTGGATTGTGCCTAGACCATGACACATGACCATGACACATAACAGCCTCACTCTAACACCTCAGGAAAACAACCATGATAATTCAGGAACATTTGCACCCATCAGTCCCTCTTCTTCCCTCTCCTGTCAAGCAGAAGAGACAAAAGATTTAAAACATGTACCATAATGCCACAATATACTGTACTCATATACTGTATTTATTCTCTGTTGTACTTGTGTGTGGTTTGAATGTCCTTATTTGTAGTATGATGTGACTTGATTGTACAAAGCTTTTCATTATAGCTCAGTTCATGTGACAATAATACACCAATACCAATTCCCATGCATGTATATCAAATATTGTAAAGATAACGTAATTCTAAATTAAAAGTTGCAGATCAACTAGGATAGTTTGAATTATTTCAAATTATTGTATTTCAGTTCTTTATGATGTGACTTTATGTAATGCACTAGAATATTAAATGAACTTTTAATTAAATGTTTTCTCCCCAGTTTTCCTCTTAAACTGTGGTAATTCTTCAATTACCATCTTATAGTTATAACATGAAAAATGTTTTTTTTTATTACAGAAAATTTCAGTGTTAATTTGAATTCAGAATATACAAAACAAGTTCTTGAGTTTTGAAATGGCGCCATCTGCCAGTTGATATACAAAATGACCGGCTCCAAAGTGTCAATAGAATTTCCTTTTTTAGTTGGCAAAACTTGACCATACAGAGAATTACTGCAACGTTACTTCGTACATGGTCAATATAATTGCAACATTGTTTCACAGCATTTCAGTGTTTTTGTTCAGAAATTATGAAGCATTTTGAAATAAAACTAAATCTCATCATAAAACAAATGAGAATTGGTTACAGTTTACAGTCCAGGGCCGTTTTGCCTGTCAAGCTCTATTCTGATGGTTACATATAAATAATTATTACCACCAGGCTATTTGTGTCAGTGACAACAGAATATTAAGGAAAGCACTGCCAATGACATACAACATATTTGAACACATTTATTGGAGATTCAATTACATTTGACAGTTCACAGCAGTATTCTATTTTCACAGGTTTTTACAATTGGCCAGGTTTTAGCATGTTCTTCTGGTGTTGCAGCATTCATATTTAAGTGGAATTTATTAAAATATTGAAGCTGTTATTAAAGCCATAAATCTTAACACAGTTTAAGGGTTTAAAAAAAAGACATCCTCTCTGGTTACAGTTAAACAATGTGGATATATTTAAAATCTTATGGATAGTAATATTTATACTGATAATTTACTGTTCTACTTGGGTCTATTTAATAACATGCAGATAAAAGTGAACAGTTGGAAATCAAGTGCATGCCTTGAACAGCAGGTTGTTTAAAATATGGAGAGCAGCTGGGCGTGACATGTCTCTCAAAAAAATGTTTAACAGAACTTACATGGCTATAATTTAAAATTAACTTGGCGGTATAAATTACAAGCATGAGCCTTGGAGACTTTAAGGGGAAAAAAGGGATATCGAAGGATCAAAAATGTAACCTCATGTAGATCCATTGATAACTTTTTTGCCATTTCAGACAGAAGACAATCTTGCCTGCACAAGATAATGATTTACCTCAAAGGAACATAGCTGTTCATTACACTATGATCAGTTAAGCTTAGCATTAGAATTCACTAATACACATTGCTTTCTAGCTGGTCACATGGAATAAATTGATCAGTTTGGTGGTGGCGGCACGGTGGCGCATCGGAGGAGTTGCTGCCTAACAGCACTTGCAGCGCCAGAGACCCGTGCTGTCTGTACGGGGTTTGTATGTTCTACCCGTGACCGCGTGGGTTTTCTCTGAGATCTTCGGTTTCTTCCCACACCCCAAAGGCGTACAGGTTTGTAGGTTAATAGGCTTCGGTTTGTATACTTGGTATAAGTGTAGTAGGCTTGTATTGCTTGTGTTAAGTTGCACGGATCGCTGGTTGGTGCGGACTCGGTGGGCCGAAGGGCCTGTTTCCACGCTGTATCTCCAAACTAAACTAAACCACTGAATTGAAATGCCACCTCGATTATGAACTCAAGATTATCAGTTAGTTCTTAAATTCTCAATTTTCAGAGCCAAGATGATAACTCTTATCTATCCACACAAAAGCAGGTATTATTTTTAATTATTTCAGAATGCTCGGAGAATTAATAAATATTAAAATGATGTGATATTAAATTACTCTCAGCCAAATAATATACTGAAAGTGGCATTGAGAATAGAAGAAAAATTGTCCATCATAAAAATGCAGAATATCTAAATTGGTGTGAAATGGTAGTCCAGATTTTACTTCGGAGTCATGTGAGTGACTACGTGAAGAACCCGACAGCCGCGCATGCGCGTCATTACGTCAAACACATGATGCTCTGACTGGCTGGTGGCGCGTCGCTCCACCACCGGTAAGTTTAAAAGGCCTCCAGGTAAGTCTTGAACTTAGTCTGCGGTCGTTTTTTCTTCTGTCTTACAGCAAGAATATTATGGATAAGGGGAAGTCTCGATGGGCTGTAGGGAGAACCGCTTCAGAAGACCATGGCAGTGCGGTAGCGGGCAGCAGTCCGTTTCAGCATCGCGGTCGCTGACTCCACAGCCAGCGACCCCGGGCTCGGTGCCCATGTACAGCACTTTGGCTACCCCGCGGGTCGGGAAGGTTAAGTGCAAGTCCAACAGGCCAGTGGACTCCGATGAGTCCGGCCGGGAGGGTTTGCCTCCTTGAGCGGGAAGCATCGGTGGATGCCTTTCCCGCATGGAGAATCTTCTGGAGAAGATGCTCCAACATGATGTGCCCTCTGGTCAGGAGTCATATCACAGTGGGCCTCGAGGGCCCGCAGCAGCACCTGGTGCAGGCCTGCATTATGTATCCTCATCCGAGGATGGGAGCATAGACCACCAATCCTGGGCGGAGGAACGCTCGGTGCGAGACCCGCAGGAAGCGGAGGTGCCAACCATGGTCACCAGGTTTGCAATGCCGTCACTGGTTGGGGAGCCGCTAGAAGAAGAGCTCGCAGCCAGCATTAACTACCTGGCTTCCCACCAGCTTCTGGAACAAGTTATGATGGAGACAGCCATGAGGTACCTCGCTCCCAGCAACTGTGCTGCCCTCAAGGTACCTATGGTGAATAGTTCCATCTGGAGCTACATTGGCGGCGGCATTAAGACCCAAGAGGTCAAGCTGCAAAGAATTTTAAACCTGCTGGCATCGGGGTTGACAGCATTCGCCAGGTCGGTAGACGGCTGCGCATTATCGGAGGCTCAACGGGACGCAATGGCATCGTTGTGCAATGCACAATTTGAAATTAATTGCTTTCGTAAGAATGCCATTCGTCCTGTTCTCAACCCCACGTTTGCGGGTAAGGCCAGTAATGTGCAGCCGCCCAATTTACTGTTTGGAGAAGACCTGTCCAGGCAGGTGAAGGACTTGGATAACGAGTCGAAGGCTGGGGTGCTACTTTGGGCTCCACCACCAAACAGACGGTTGTCGTTTCGACGCCAGCACCCCTATGCCTCGACCAGCACAAGACCACCTCCAGCTTGAAGAACCAAAGAACAGGTCGGAGGTCTTTTTTAGAACATGGCCCGAACCGACAACCAAGATGCGCAGCTGGTGCACACCAGCACCTCAACTTCCCTAACATCGGGGAAGGAAATAAATGTCCAGAATCCATCCAATTATTATGGAGGTAGGTGGGTCTGGGTCTCAATGTAACATACCGGGTGTGGGTTCATTGCATGTTGGTGGGAGGTTACGTTTCTTTGTGCATGAGTGGCGGTGGTTAACTGCCTGTGTCCATGCTGTAATTGTTATATGGTTATATAGATGGGTTTAAAATTGAATTTGCGGGCTCTCTCCCACCCACACAGCATGCTCCAAAGCGTACCTTTGCTCGTTCAAAACGGGATGGTTTGGAAGCTCAGGCTGAAATTGAAACGTTAAGTGCTAAAAGAGTGATTGAAAAAAAGTCATGAACCTCATGAATTTGTGTCCAATATTTTCACCAGGGAAATGAAGGATGGGGGGTACCGCATCATTTTGGACTTAACCCCAACTTAACACCTTTGTGCAGTACAAACATTTCAAAAAGGAAAGTTTTATGACTGCAAAACAGCAATTTTCCAGGGGATGTTACAAGGCATGCATTGATCTTAAAGATGCTTATTATTCTTATACACAAGGATCATAGAAAATACTTGATATTTAAATGGATGGGGCAGCTATGGCAGTTTAAAGCATTGCCAAATGGGTTAACCTCAGCTCCCAGGTTATTCACAAAAATATTGAAACCTGTTCTGGCTCCATTGAGAGAGCAGAAACACATAGTAATGGCTGATTTGGACGATATCCTCATTTATAGGGAAAACTATGGAATTGGCTATTTTGGCGGTTTCAGCCACCAAACCTGTGTTTGAACAGTTGGGGTTCCTAATTCACCCTGTAAAATCCAGGTTGACTCCATCCAGGGTTATGGATTATTTGGGATTTACTATAACTCCAATCACCTGTTAGTCACTTTGCCTGAGGGCAAGAGATTTAAGTTAATAGAAGCCTGCAATCATCTTATCACACAGCAGCTGCCTTCAATTCGACAACTCGTAAGCTTGATTGGGAAATAGGTGGCTGCATTTCCAGCTGCCAAATATGGGCCTTTGCACTATCAGCAATTACAAAGAGCAAAGGTGCAGGCACTCAAACATAATTTCGTCCACTTTGACAGAACGATGCAATTACCGGCCAAAGCCATTGATGAGCTACAGTGGTGGAAAGCCAATATTGTCCATTGGTCTGGCAATATTTCAATTGAAAGCCCTTCTGTTGTTTTGCAGACTGATGCCAGTTCTCTGGGGTGTGGCACCACTGACACCGTTACTATCTGCGGTGGCAGATGGAACATGCATGAGATATCTTTTCTGCAGTTGCATGGTGTTAACTATTTGGAATTGCTCGCAGCCCTTTACGGTCTGAAAGCTTATTGTGCACACATGCACCACGTGCACGTTCAATTACAGATAGATAACACCACAGCAGTGGCATACATAAATCACATGGGTGTTATCAAATCAGTATCCTGTGATAAATTGGCATGTCTCATTTGGAAATGGCGCATTATTCGACATATGTGGGTTTCAGCTATCTACCTCCCAGATGGATTCAACATGGTGGCGGACACCAGGTCATGTAAATTCAATGACAACACAGAATGGGTGTTGAATTATAGAGTATTTAAGGATATTATTTCTAGGTATGGAACACCGGATATGGATTTGTTCGCTTCAAGATTAAATCATCAATTACCCAAGTATGTTGCATGGGAACATGTGTCAGGAGCAGTTTTGATAGACATGTTCTCGCTACATTGGGGTGCAATGTTTTTCTGTGCATTTCCCCCATTTTGCCTTGTCAGTCGCTGTCTGCAAAAAATTCAGCAGGACTCTGCCTCCGGCATTCTGGTAGTCCTGACTGGCCGACTCAGCCCTCGTATCCTCTTGTTCTGAGCATGGTTGTAGAACCTGTGTGGAAGGTTCCTAAAGGCAGGACGTTGTTGACAAACCCAGTGTCTGGTGAAGTACATCCTCTGCATGATCGGCTCAATTTATTGATTTGCAGGTTTTAAGAAGACCTTTCCTTGGACTAGGACTAGCTGATTGTACGGTGGATGTGCTGACTGCGGCATGGAGAGGCAGTACTCAAAAACAAAATGCCTCATTCATTAGGAAATGGGAAGTGTTCTGTGCACAGGCCGACATCTCTTATGAGGCAGTGCAGATTACAAATGTTCTGGTGTTCCTCTCGAAATTGCACTTCGATGACAAATTAAGCTACAGTGCCCTCAATAGGGCCAGAAGTCCGCTGTCGTCTTACCTGCTGCCACTTTCAGAACACCAATCAGTGGGGTCTCACCCTTTAGTGTCTAGATTCAGGAGGGGAGTCTTCAATTCAAACCCTCCTAGGCCCAGATATTCTGAAATTTGGGATGTAGGGGTGGTGTTTACTCCGGTCATGGTCTCCGCCAACTTCCCTGTCTCTACTCAGACCCGCGCACAAGGTGGTTATGCTGATGGCGTTAGTTTCAGCACAATGAGTTCAGCCCTTGCAAAAGCTTCGATTGGACAGGATGCTCACCTCTGCCGGTAGTTTCACCTTTTTTGTGTACGACCCTATAAAACAGAGTAGACCAGGTACCTCGGGATTGAAATTACAGTTCATGGCATATCCTTTGGATCCCAATTTGTGTGTAGTTGCTCACATCCGGCAATACATTCGCGTCACCAAGGAGCTTCGGGGGTCTGAGTTAGCATTACTGATTAGCCACAAGAAACCACATAAGCAGGTCTCAACTCAGACCATTTCCAGGTGGTTCAAGCAAGTTTTAACAGAGGCTGGGATTGATACTAAAATGTTTAAATCTCATTCCACCAGGGCTGCAGCTACGTCAGCGGCGAGGGTCATGGACGTCCCACTAGACCAGATTTTATCGGCTGCAGGGTGGTCCTCAGCACGCACGTTTCAGACGTTTTATAATAAATCTTTAGCCAGAACGAGCATGTTTGCTAACTCCGTTTTAAGTTTGCGTTAATGGCCCTCTCGGGTAGAGGGGGAACTGTTGTTGTTTTGTTATTGTTAACACATTAAATTGTCAATTTGTTCATTATGTCATGGCTGAACAGTTTTGTCCACTCTTCTTGGGCAACTATACAGTGTGTGACTCATGGATTCGTTCCACGGCATGGAGTCACAGAGCTTTAAAATCTTCACGTAGTCACTCACGTGACTCCGAAGTAAAATAGTAAGATTAAACAAGAACTTACCAGTTTGAAGTTTAATCTTTATTTTATGAGGTGTTACGATGAGGTATTATGTGCCCTCCGCTCCCAACCCCTCCTCATAAAACCAGCTGGTAGTTCTAGTTTCTTCAATCTTACTATTCTCAGGTCAATGTTTCCTGTATGTGACTCCACACCGCTGCTTTGAAGGATGACGCGCATGTGCGGCTGACGGGTTCTTCACGTAATCCCTCATTGTAACTCCTCATAAAATAAAGATCAAACTTCAAACTGGTAAGTTCTCATTTAATCGTACTATTATCCCAGCCTACAATCTGAAGAACACAACAAATATGATATCAAATATAGTATTGGTTCAACAATGTCTAAATCAGGCTCTATATTCAAATCTGACCCCTCGAAGCCAGGATTTAGATTGGCACCTGAGTTCAATACAAGGAGAGTCAGATAAATCATTAAATTGAGATCCCACCAGGAAATAAAATATTTTGTAGCATAAGTATTCTCTGTCATATTCTTATTTATGGTACAAAGGGCATTACTCTATTACTGCTTCTGGGTGCTTGTTCTACGTAATTGCCTGCCCCTGTATCTTACATTACATCATTGAACATGTTGGTTGTGAAGAATATTGTCACACATGCACAGCACAGTAAACTTCTTTGGCACAACCCACAAATGTAGTCACCATATTTTGGCACCGTTTACAAAAAAAAAGTTTACAAAAAAAATCACTCCTCACCCGACTGCCTCTGTGTCCCATGGAGCGCTTCCTGCAGTCAAACATTGAAGGTGCTGGAGGGACCCTCTCCTACCAGCCCACTCCTCGCGTCCATCGTCGCCAGCACCATATAAATTCAAATCTATCATTAAGCAGGTAGAATTCTTCTTTCTGAACAAAGATTATCAGTGTTTTACAGCTATACTACAACAAAAAATGGATGCTGGAAATCTAAAAAAAAGAAAATCCTGCAAATACTCAAAAACTAGGAGAAGTACAGAACTAAAATTTTATGTCCTGAAACAATATTTATCCCTGATGTTGTCTCACCTGATAAATACTTTCAGCATTTTCTATTTTTTCTTTAAGGTTCTATCAAGACTGTCTTTTGTATATACTATTGGAGGTACAAGATTTATTTTTACAATGTACCTAATAATTTCACCTTGTATATACTTTAGGTTGACTGCAGGGAAGTCATAAATTTGATTTGCATGAAGGCTGCTGTTTGGCGGCGACTGGGTGACAGTTCAAAATGAATACGTCAGATTTTAAACGTGCCTGTTTGAAGTTAACTAATCAGCTGTACGATACGATTAAGATGAAACAGAGGAATGTCAAAAAGTACATTGGGTGAGGAATATAGAACACATACTCATGAGGATTGTATTATGAAGAGGGCACAGTTAAAGATTATTATTATTAACAAGGGAGTATTAAAATTCATTCTAATTAGGACTACACATTCTTTACATGTACATTGGTCAAATTTCATTGTCTTGGCACTGGCACAAAACATTATATAGGAGTACCAAGGCTAGACATTGGTTAGTATATTTAATAGGATCATTGATGCTTTCAATAATAATGACGGACATTCAGCCCTTTGTCCCTGTGCTGACTGTTTGATAGCAGAATCATAGATTTTACCCCCCAAGTTGCATTATTTCTCAATTTGTTGCATCAACACATTTTCAAATTTCCTGCTAAAATCCTGATGATCAACTTGGAACAAACGTTGAAGAAATAAATCTTTTAAAGCAATACCGTCTTCAGAATAAAATTCTTATTCCTTTGTTCCTATAGAACTGCTTAATAGGTCATTTCCTGTACAAATCTTTTCCCTTTTGGCTTTCTCTACCCCTGGGTTTTGCCAAAGTAGTGCCAGAATTAATTTAAATGAATTTTTATTGCTCCCAGAAAATTTGCTCATGCTGTTCAAAGCAGAATTTCTACAGTAAAACCCATTCGAATTTTGCACCTTTTAAAATGCAGCGCTCAAATGTATTGAGGTGAAATATAATGCTCACCACCATTTACAGCTAAAATCATAAGGTTAAAAGGTATGGGGCTACACGGCACAGAAATAGGCCCCTTCAGCGCAACTGAAGGAAGGTCTCGATCCGAAACGTCACCCATTCCTTCTCTCCAGAGATGCTGCCTGTCCCGCTGAGTTACTGCAGCATTTTGTGTCTATCTTCGGTTTAAACCAGCATCTGCAGTTCCTTCCCACACACCTTTGGCGCAACTCGAGCATGCTGACCTAATTGCTTAACCAAGCCAATTCCCTTTTGCCTGTGCCCGGCCCACATCCCTCCAAACCTTTCCTATCACCTTCCAAGTGACTTTTCAATCTCGTAATTGTTCCCGCGTTGACCACTGCCCCATTTCATGAACGCACTACCTATTGTATGAAATAAGTTGCCCTCGGGTCCCTTTTAATCTTTCTCCTCGCAACAAACTTATGCTATTGTTTTTGATTCCCCTATCATTGGGAAAAGACTGAGGATGCTTTATGCTTCAATGCCACACAATTTTCCAAACCTCTATGTCTCCTTTCAGCCTACACCCCAGGAAATAAAGATCCAGCCTATCCAGCCTTTCCACATAGCTCAAGACCTCTAGTCTCAGTAACAATATAAATCTTTTATTGCACTATTTCTAGATTAATATCATTCCTATAGTCGGACCACCAGAACTGTACAATACAGCCTCACCAATGTCTTTTATATCTATTACACGACTTCAACTCCTGTACATAATACATTAACCGAAGAGGGCGAGCGTACCAAACACTTGCTTCACCACGATTGACACAAAGTGCTGGAGTAATTCAGCAGGTCAGGCAGCATCTCTGGAGAAAAAGGATGGGTACGTTTTGGGTCGGAACTCTCCTTCAGACAGCTGCATGACCCGCTGAGTTACTTTAGCACTTTGTGTCTATCTTCTGTATAAACTAGCAACTGCAGTTTCTTCTCTGGTTCCTTTGCCATCCTGCCTACCTTCATGGAACTTTGTTCCTGCACCCCTAGATTCTATGAAGAACTGCAGCACTGACTACCACTGAACTTTAAAAGTTCCCTCGTACCTTATTTTCTCTGTAAAACGGACTTACCAGAGAATGAAACCCAGTGTAAAAAGACAAGCAGGCCATATGACTGTGACGGCTCCACTATTCAAAATTTCTTTCATCTTGGGTGATGAGCGTGATAATCTGGAACTCACGTGATCAGACTTTGAGCATTATTAAACGCTGGTACAATTAAGGCAGCTCATTCCTAAATTTGAAATGAATTGAATACCTTATTGTCACCAATGACAAGCCAGTGAAACTATTTGCTTGCATACCCAAGGTATGCAAATTGTTGTCCATAAAGGGAGCTTACAAAGATACAAATCCCCCCACCTCCCTGATCAACCTTTCTTCCCCCCTCCTTCATAGTGCCCCCCTATGCCAGGTCCTCCATGTGTCCATTGTTCTTCCCCTCCTCCTTCACACGGCGGTCCCACAATGCCGGTTCCTCCATTACTCTTTCCCCCCTCGGCAATCCCATGCCGAGTCCTCCTTTGTTCCTTCACTCGGCAGCAGAGTCCTCACTTCCACGTGTCTGTCCTCGTCTGTCGGTCGGTCATCATCGACTGCCGCACCAACCTCTCCACTATCGCTGAAGGATCCTCTTCGGACGTCTCTGCGGCGCCGACCCAGGCCCCAACCACGGGCTCAAGGAGCAGGATCTTGGAAGCACACACACATGCAGTACTGACATAGGCACATTTAATAACACTGGCTACAAAGTAGGCCTTGTGTTTCAAGAATGTCTTCAAATGCTTGAATAGTGTTTAACCAGATGTCATACAGATTTGCGAGCTGCATAGAGGTTTTAAAACAGTGCTGATTCTAACAATAGGAATGCTATAAATATTATGCAGGCAGAACTAAAAAGGCAATGCCATGCATGATCCTCTTCAAATTGCTCCTCTTCATGGTGGCTTTCTACCACATCACAAGACATTCCTGATGATATTGCTGTGTGTGGAAAGTTATGAACCATGCAACCCAAAGTCTTTCAATCCTCAATTTGAATAATTCTCAAGGTACTTGCAGATCAATACAGGTATGTGATGTTTCCACCTGGCGTGGTGCACTGAGTGATTACCAAGGGAGATGAAAGCACATCTACATATATTTAGCCAATATCTTTGGAGGCTGTCCTCAGGCTGGAGATTGTGTAAGCTCATGACAAATTTGTTGTTAATAGTAAGCAAGCAGAAGGATAAACAATCTCCTACCAACTTTGTACTAAATACTTTAATAGTACTATATACATGTGTGTTATTGAAACATGATTATACCATTAGAAACACCAGGTTGTTTAGATCATTGGAATAGATTTGCCCACATGTTTCCAGGTATCATCTGATGTCCTTCAAACTTAATATTGAAAAAGTAGGCGGAGATACTACATGAAGACCCAGCCCAGTTTCTGGTTGGTATTATCCACCTTATTAATAATACTCATTGGACAAAACTATTCAATAATAGACTCTCGGGATGAAAGGATCCAAGATCTTGGTTTCCCAAAAGTTTGAGGATATCTCACAGATGCCATTGTTTTTCTAACAGTACTGAAGAGTAAAAAGCCAAACAAGCTGTACCACATAAATTATAACATCACTTTTTATATGACCAGTATACTAATAGGATAAACTATACTTTTTATGATTTAAAAAATAATTAATTTGTGTTTACGACTGATGACATAGAGAAAAAGGACATTGAGTGAGACCTTTCGGATCAGGCTTCTTTTCTCGTGAAAAGAAAACCAATCTCAGTATCACTTCCAAGAAGGGAAAGAATTATGATTCTTCCTTGCACCATCTTCAGTAGCTCTTTACAAAATAGCAACCATCATAAGCAATAACCGCATACATTCCTTACTTCACACACCAAATAAAATAAGATAAAATGTTCTAATAAAATAAGGAAAGTGGGAGAAGCAAAAAAACACCAACAACACTTGAGAAACAATTACAAAATTAGCTGTATTAACTGACTGTGCGTCAGATAGGGAACTGGAAAAAAAATTGCAGGTTACTCAAGAAAGGTTTTGGCCCAAAATGTTGCCCATTTCCTTCACTCCATAGATGCTGCTGCACCCGCTGAGATTCCCCAGCATTTTTGTCTACCACAGGTTACTCAAAATAGCTTTACCAACTGAGCTTGAGAATATTGCTCTGGCTGGGCTCCCATTTCTAACTCAAGTAAATTGGAAGAAATTAAAAGTAGATACGATTGGATTAAATTCACGATGAAAACGTGGTTGGCTATCATAAAGCAATTAAATCTAGATATCTAGAGCAATGAAGATAGCTGCTAGTCCCAATTTTATACCCAGCAAAATTAATAAGGGATTTAGAAACTGGGCAGATAAAGGGCTTATTACTGTGGACCAGTTTTTTTTGTGGGGGAGTCTTGAAATGTTATGAGCATTTGCAGAATGAATTTGGACTGTCAGGGTCGGATTTCTTTAGGTTCCTCCAAATACGGCACTACTTACAGACACATGTAGATTGGGAGCAGATATGTAGACCATCTTCAAATTTGGAAAATACTTTCTTGATGACTATAGAGGGACTGTTACAAAATAATTTGATATCCCATTTATATCAAGGAATTCAAGACTATATAAAAGGAAATACTATAGAAACAAAACAGAAATGGGAATTGGAAATGAACTATTATTACAGATGAAATATGGGAAAGAACATGTCTCTTGGGCCATAAGCTGACAAGCAGCCCCTCTTGGAGGGAGTTTGATTGGAAAATTAAAATTAGAGTATTTAGGACCCCTCTAGTGGCGGCAAGATACAGTAACACCACAAATTTATGTTAAAAAGTGTACATAAAAATGTCTAAATGTAATGACAAACTGGAAAAAATGGCAGCGTTTGAGGGTCCAGTTTTGGGTGAGCAGGGAATCAAAGGGCGAAAATGTGACAGCCAGCCGGCAGCCGGATGGCGGTCGGCAGACACACACAGAGTTTTAAAAGTATACTAGACCAAGTGCAGACCCGTTGGGTCTGTTCCCTCAACATGCGTTTGCGGGGGGGGGGGGGGTGGGGGCAAGGCAGCATGTCCCTGAGGGTGGGAGAGGGGTGGGGGAAGGGGGAGAGGGGAAGGTGAGAGGAGAGGGGTTAGGGAGAAGGGGAGAAGGGGAGAGGAGAGGTGGAGGACGAGGGGTAGGGGAGAGGTGGAGAGAGAGTGGAGGGGGAGAGAGAGGAGAGGGAGAGAGTGGGAGGGGAGAGAGAGGAGAGAGAGAGAGAGAGAAAGGGGAGGGAGAGAGGTGGGGAGGGGTGGGGGAGGGAGAGGGGAAGAGTGGGGAGTGAGCAGGGAGTGGGGTAGCAGGGAGTGGTGCAAGAGAGAGGGGAAGGGGTGGGGGGGAGATGGGGGTGAAGAGGGGTGGGGGAGGGGGGAGAGGGGGTGGGAGGGGAGGAGGGAGGGGTGTGGAGAGAGGGAAATGGAGGGGGGAGAGAGAGGGGAAGAGGATTAGGGGTGTGGAGGGGGTGAGAGGGTTCGGGGAGGGGGTGAGAGAGGGGTCGAGGAGGTGGGAGAGGGAGGAGGGGGAGGAGGGAGGAGAGGAAGGAGGGAGAGGGGAAGGGGAGAGAGGGGGAAGAGTGTGGAGAAGGGTAGGGAGAGGGATAGGGGAGAGAGGGGGAAGAGTGTGGAGGGAGGGGGAGAGTGGTAAGGGGAGGGGGAGGGGGAAGAGTGGGGAGGGAGGGGGAAGGGTGGGGGGAGAGAGAGGGGTGGGGAAGGGGTGGGGGATGAAGTGGAAGAGTGGGGAGGGAGGGGGAGAGCGGTAGGGGGAGTGGTGGAAGTGGGAGAGAGGGAGGGGGAGAGAGGGGAAAGAGTGGGTGGTAGAGAGGGAGGGGGAGGGGTAGGGGCAGTCCATCTATTCCCCACTCCCTATCACCCCCAATCCTCTTTCTCTATTCCCACACATGTGATCAAGCACTTCGACACAGGACTGCAGGGGGGGGGGGGGGCGGGGGTGCGGGGCTGTTGCAAGGGCAGATGTAAATGAGATCCATTCCGATTGGACATCTGTGAGCATTGGGCATTGTGACATCACACGATGGAATGTTTACCAACATTCTATGGGTGAGAGCAGTTTGATTTTTTTTAAGATTTTGAAATGGGGGGGGGGGAGAGGATTTTATTAAAAATGTGTACGTAACAGTGTCTAAATGTAATGAGTGCATTCGTGAAAGTGAAAGTACAATCCCTAGTCACACACTAACGTGGGGAAGGGGTAGGGGGGGAGGGGGTAGGGGGAGTGGTGGAAGAGGGGGAGTGGTGGAAGAGGGGGAGAGGGGGAGGGGGAGGGAGAAAGAGGGAGGAGGAAAAAGGGAAGGGGGGTGGGGAAGAGAGGGAAGGAGGGGTGGGGTGGGAGGAGGAGGGGGGAGGGGGTGAGGAGAGGGAGATGGAGAGGGGGAGTGGGAGAGAGGTGTGGGGAGGGGGGAGGGAGTGGAGGAGGGAGATGGGGTAGGGGAGGGAGGGGGAAGAGTGTGGAGGGAGGGGGGGAGGGTGTTGGGGAGAGAGGGGAAAGAGTGGGGAAAGTAGTGAGGGAGGGGGAGGGGGAAGGACAGTCCATCTATTCCCCATTCCCTATCACCCCCCAATCCTCTTTCTCTATTCCCACACAAATGATCACACACTTCGACACAGGCTGCGGTGGGGGTGGGGGGCTGGGGCTGGGGCTGGGGCAAAGACAGATGTAAATGAGATCCATTCCGATTGGACATCTGTGAGGGATGGCATTGTGACATCACACAATGGAACGTGCTGGAACATCAGGCGGGGGGGGGGGGGGGGGGGGGTGCGGGGCTGGTGCAAGGGCAGATGTAAATGAGATCCGTTCCGATTGGACATCTGTGAGCATTGGGCATTGTGACATCACACGATGGAACATTCACCAACATTCTATGGGTGAGAGCAGTTTGATTGTTTTAAGATTTTGAAAAATTGGGGGGGGGGGGGGGAAGTATTTTATTAAAAATTGTGTACGTAAAAACATCTAAACATAATAAGGAGCGCCTTTGTGAATGTACAAACGTAACATCTGGCGAAATGGAAAAAACGGCGGCTTCTGAGGGTCCGGTTTTGGCGGAGCAGGGAATCAAAGGGTGAAAATCTTATCTGAAAAAAAAACGGAATGTGATAGCCAACCGGCAGCCGGACGGCGGTCGGCAGACACACACAGAGTTTTAAAAGTATATAGATAGATATAGATGGAAACCGGTACTATTACAAATGCCAAGATTGATTAAGGATATGAATGGATGAGCTTGCTCTGTTGCTTGTGAATAAGATGCTTCTATGATAGAATATTAAGAGGATTTGATGTGATGTTAATAAAGGTTAGGTGATTTGTATTTTGTCATTTTGCGATTGTCTTTTGTGTATCTCTTTGTTTTGTCTGTACGTGTATTTTGTTATGTCAATAAATGTTCAGTTAAAAAATAAGGTTTCGGCCCGAGATGCTGCCTATTTCCTTCACTCCATAGATGCTGCTGCACCCGCTGAGTTTCCCCAGCATTTTTATCTACCGCAGGTTACTCAAAATAGCTTTACCAACTGAGCTTGAGAATATGACTAGAAACCAACAACCCCAGAGAATGGTATTAAAATGTCCCCCAAAATAGCAAATATAAGGAAATTGAAATTTGACATTTAAAATAGTTATTGCTTACATACGGATTAAGTACCGACATAGGTGGTTGCTTGCTGTATGGTTGAGCAGGAATTGACTGGGTGTTACATAGATCCGAAAAAAGTTGGCACACATTTGCAGAATGTGAATCTATTCTTAAGTTTTTTAATCTTTTTTTTGGATATTGTGGACATTTATCAAATGGATTGTTGTAAGCCTCGGGAAGAAAACATTCATATATCAAACTAGATTGTTTTAATCCACTTTTGGATGCTCTTCCTGTGGATAGATAACTATGAGCTTCATTATGCAAACATAGCATTCAATCCATCTTTAAACCTCTTCCAGCTCTTCAATGCAACAATTCACATCTTATTATGTACCAAAAAGTTGATGGACCTGAAACATTCCACACAGCCACATAGAAATAAATGTCTGACGTGTTGTCCCTTAATTTGGATGCCTGTGGCAGCTTTCCACGTCAACCCATTAAAGACCTCAATCAAGTCCCCCCTTAATTCTTGCTCCAAAGAATAAAAACAACCTTTCTCTGAGTTGCTGGAACCCTGGACAATCTCCTCTGGTAAATTTAAAAAAATATTATTCTTAATTACAATTTTAAATTATTTGAGAGGATATTATGCTCTGATTATGCAGCATCACAAACGTTTGGACATTCATGCGATTTCCATTCATAAAATATCTTGTCCACTAGGTCCTACTCTCTCTTAATCCAGTATGGCCTCCACAGAATTCCATAAATTCACAATTAAAGGGCACTGACTTCTGGGGGGGGTGACAATAAGAAGCAAACAAACCACCGGTCGGCCTTGAAATGCACCAATGCATCAGCATGTATCGTAACCAAACTTTTGAGGCCTTCAGTGAAGCAAACTCCAACCAGCAGACAAGGCCGCTAGTAATGCAGACCCTTCACATGGGCGGCGTAACCGGGGGGCTGCAGCCCCCTACTTTTTTGGCTAGACATGTTTCATAACACGCAGCCTATAGTTAACGGACAGGTAAAGGAGATTGCCTACGGCTGCCCTCGACTGCCTGTAACTACATAGCGACCCCACTCCACTACGAGTTCAAAAGTACCATGCTGACCAATTTTTACTTGCGGAAAATCTTTCAATATGCTGAAAAATTTTCCTCGACCAAACTAAGGGCGCGAGTATGCGGGAACTTCCCTCCAGCATGAAGGAGAGTTCCAGTGACCTCATAGGACCTCCTAGGACCACGTGTCAACCATGCTGCGAGTTTGAGTCGAAGGCAAACTCTTCTGAACTCGCAGATTAGGTCGCCGCAGTGGGACAGCCCCTTTACCTTGAGACTAATGCAAATGTTTAAACTATTAAATGAAAATGTTTGCAAATACCTCAGATATTCAGAAACATTCAACAGAACTCAAAATTAATTCACATCACCAAGGTAAGATTTAGACATTTTTTAAATTATCTCCTTTGCAGCCAATCCTTTCCATTCAAAAGGACGAAATCCCTGAACCTTTGTCACGTCTAACATGGCACAAGCTCTGTGGACTGACGATAAATGTTGGGGAAATGCAGGACACTCATCGCACATCGCTGGACGTACGTGTGGAATAGGCAAATATTGTGAAGCACATCTCAAAAGGTCCACTGAGATGCACAAATACATACATGCTTGCAGAGGAATCTGGAGCATTTCTACCACTTATGTGATGGAACAACTTGTGTTACTGAGTAGTATATATCCTTTTAACATTTTGAGACCATTCTAAAAATCAGTCTTAAAAAAAATTATTATACAAGGAGAGAAACTTGTTTACTTTTACCTTTTTTTGAATTTATGAAATCATAGACTAAATGAAAAATATGCTAATCCAGGGAATTTTAACAATCCCCAAAAAGTGACAATACGATTACTGGAGGAAACAGTATAGAATTAGAGTTATGTTAACAGAATTGGTTAACACTGCCTCCAGAAAATGTGAGAAATTCAATTGTTTATCCACACACTAGAATTTCTTTTTTTTTGAAGGTCATGGTCATAACGGTACAATTCATTGACCTCTTCAATAATTTGCAGGAAAAATAATTTACCTTTTGTATATAATAGATATAACCTTTGCAGCTTCCAAAAAACAATAATTTATCAATTTGAGATGACTATTTAATATAAAGGGGAAAAGGAAGACTTATCAGTTATATCTTTGGATGCAGAGAAAGCATTTGATCAGGTAGTGTGGCAGTATTTATACATAGTACTCCAAAAATTTAATATGGGAGATAATTTTATTAGATGGGTAAAATTATTATATGATAAACCAATGGCAAGAATATTAACTAATAATATGTTGTCTCCAAAATTCCAATTATCACGGGGCAATAGGCAGGGATGTGTTTTATCACCCCTGCTATTTGCCCTTATGGTAGAGCCTCTGGTTGAAAGGATAAGAACACATCCGAATATTCAGGGATATAATACTAAGGATTCTAATAACAAAATTTCATTATACGCGGATGATATACTTTTATATATTAGAAATTCAGAAACGAGTATCCCGAATTTATTAAATGTAATAGAGGAATTTGGCTCCTTTTCTGGATATAGAATAAATTGGAATAAAAGTGAAATTACGTCATTACAGCCCCAGAAAGTGAATCTTTATGGACAGAAATCTTTAGAGTTATCTCTGAAGTTCTTAAAATTAAACTGGACCCAGATCCAAAATTAATAATCTTAGCAGTTCCGGATTCAAATCTAATATTAACAGTAAACCAAAGAATTTTCTTGGATTACTGTTTGATAATAGGGAAAAAATTAATATTGAAATTTTGGAAGGGAACATTATCCCCCACAATTAAAATGTGGACAGTGGAAATGTTGGAGACGTTGCATTTGGAAAGAATCAGATTTGTTCTAATGGACAAATACGAACTCTTTGAACAGATATGGTCTCCATATACAGAATATTTGAAGGGGTAGCTGTTCTTGGCATCACAACTCAATGGGTACCCGGCAGGATCAGATGAAAATAACTTTCTGTTTTTCCTTTTGATTTGTATACATGTCTCTATTGATATCACTATTTGAAATTGTGTTATTCACTATTAAGATGTATACTATAATTTCTCTTTTTTTAATATATATATAATACTTTGTTTTAATTAAATACATATAACAAGATAATACATGTAACATATAACTCTTTCTATATAATCAAAATTATTATTTAATCACTATTCTTATTGATTAAAATCTATTCTTTTCTTTTTCTACTTTCTAAAAAAAATAGAAGTTTATAAGAATTACTCGTAACATTCGCATACTTATTGAAATAAGTTAGCTGTGTATTTGAAAAGTTGTTATACCGTTGTTATGACGGATTACTTCTAATAAAAATATTATTACAGAAAGTGAATCATCTATTAAAATTTCCAAAAATTGCAACCAGTGAAAATTGATATATTCACTAGTTTATTTAAGATAAAAATGGAACCTAGTATGGAAATTATTATCTTTGGAGTAATAGGAGATGGAAACAAATTAAATATATCCCAAATCTCATTTTTTAATTATGGTTTAATAACAGTGAAAAAACTCATACTCAAATTCTGGAAAAAGGCTACTATACCAACACTCAAAATGTGGATTGGTAATATGTTGGAAACGGCCCATTCGGAAGAAATGAGACTCCTCCTAATAGAAAAAAAAGACCAATTCTTAACGAGTTGGTCTCCATTTATTGACCTTGTGGATTCATGTGGTGCAATAGTATCGTAAAATTAAAAATTCTGGGTTTGAGTGGAAAATGATTAAGAATATTAAAACAAACATCGACTTGTGGCCTGGGAGAATCTCCTTTCTGCTTCACTTTCTCACTTATTTCTTTCTTTACACCACACTCACTAGACTATTCTTTACTCTTCACTACTTCTTTCTTTCTCATTTCTTTCTAACAAAAAAAGGAAGTTGTACAAAGAATGTTTTAATAATTCTGGGAACCTGTAAAAAGGTACCATTAAAATGTAATGTACTTACTTCTAATAAATAAATAAATAAATAAATAAATAAAAAAGACCTTTGCAGCTTCATGTTTTGCTTCTAAACCAACAACAAGGAAGTGCCCTATTGTGTAAATCTCTTTGATCATGCAAGATGCTCCAAATTTGAAAACAAACAAATCAATGGTCTTGATTCATTTTATGAGAAATGGGGATATGTGGTGGCTATATAAATTGAGAAATTGTGAAGTAATAGAGTTAAAAAGGTACGTAAAGAGCAAATGTACTTGATCAATGCTTTTCTTAAAATGTCCTGCTTGCCTCTCATTTTAACAGAACCTACTGGTCATGCATTGAGCCAAATTTCAATTTGCAAATACTACAGATTTTACCAGCATTTCAATTCATATTCTAACCCATGTTTTAGGGTGAAAATACTATATATTTAAAGTTAGCCCCTATCAAACATTTTGAAATGAAAATTATGCAAATAGGTTTTTAAATACAAGCATAATTCCAGTACTATCATATTTTAAAAGAGCTTAGACTTCCATAAGACAAAGTTTAGTTAAAATTACAGTTGTAGTAATGCCAGTATTTTGAGTTTCATATCTTTATCCAAGTGGAATTACAAAGCTGCAAAGCTTTAACCATCAATATGATTGAAGATGACTTCCAGTGAAGTAATACATCATATCTGGCCCAAACAAAAGTAAGACTTGGAAAATGCTTTACTGGAAAACATAAAAATAACAGCCAAAGCAAAATTTCTTACAGCCTTAGTTAAAATCCGATCACGAATGTTTTAAATTAAATTAATGAACTGAATTATGACTGCTATGTTTTTCCCTTTATTTGTACTTCAACAGGTAAAATGTGAAAACACGCATTTGGACGATCACATTTCAACCTTCTACAAATTTCAATCTTTGATAAAATGATAAAATAAGTGGAGGATAAACGTGTGGATGAAGGACTGGTGTGGAGGTCAGGGATTCAAGTTTCTGGATCATTGGAACCTCTTTCGGGGAAGGAGTGACCTGTATAAAAAGGACGGGTTGCACTTGCACCCAAAGGGGACCAGTATCTTGGCGGGGAAATTTGCAAAGGCTACTGGGGGGACTTTAAACTCGATAGGTTGGGGGGAGAGACTCAAATAGAGATAGCTAGGAGACGGTGTCTGAGGCAGGAGGCAGAGAAGGGAAGCACTCAGACCCAACATGTACGAGGGAAGAAGTAAAAAATAATAAACAGAGAATAAGAGCTGGTGGATGTCTTAAAGGTGTGAGCAGAGAGAAAGAGGGGTATAAAATGACAATAGAAGCAAGTGGTAGCAAGGTGAAAATTAATAGTGGCTGGCAGACAAATCCAGGAAAAAAAATCAAAAGGGGCCACTTGTCAACATAATTGTATAAAGGGTAAAAGTGTTGTAAAAACAAGCCCGAAGGCTGTGTGTCTCAATGCGAGGAGCATTCGTAATAAGGTGGATGAGTAGGTTGGGATCACGGACACATGGCTCCAGGGTGACCAAGGCTGGGAGCTGAACATCCAGGGATATACAATATTCAGGAGGGGCAGAAAACGCTAGTGGAAGTTGTGCACAGGCCACCTAACAGTAGTATTGGAGTTGGGGATGGCATCAAACAGGAAATTAGAAGTGCGTGCAACAAGGGTAACACAGTTATAATGGGTGACTTCAATCTGCATATAGATTGGGTGAATCAAATTGGCAGGGGTGCCGAGGAAGACGATTTCTTGGAATGTATGCGGGATAGTTTTCTAAACCAGCATGTGGAGGAACCAACGAGAGAGCAGGCTATTCTAGACTGGGTATTGAGTAATGAGGAAGGGTTAGTTAGCAGTCTTGTTGTGCGTGGCCCCTTGGGCAAGAGTGACCATAATATGATTGAGTTCTTCATTAGGATGGAGAGTGACATAATTAAGTCAGAAACAAGGGTTCTGAACTTAAACAAAGGTAACTTTGAAGGTATGAGCCGTGAATTGGCCAAGATAGACTGGCAGGTGAGTCTTAAAGGGTTGACAGTGGATGTGCAATGGAAGGTATTTAAAGACTGCACGGATGAAGTACAAAAATTGTTCATACCAGTTTGGCAAAAGAATAAATCAGGGAAGGTGGTGCATCCGTGGATAACGAGGGAAATCAGGGATAATATAAAAACTAAAGATGAGGCATACAAATTGGCCAAAAAAAGCAGCCTACACAAGGACTGGGAGAAATTCAGAATCCAGCAGAGGAGGACAAAGGGCTTAATTAGGAAAGGGAAAATAGATTACGAAAGGAAACTGCCAGTGAACATAAAAACTGACTGCAAAAGTTTTTATAGATATGTGAAGAGAAAGAGACTAGTCAGAACAAATGTTGGTCCCTTGCAGTCAGAAGTAGGTGAATTGATCATGGGGAACAATGACATGGCAGACCAATTGAATAACTACTTTTGTTCTGTCTTCACCAAGGAAGACATAAATATTCTGCCGGAAAAGGAAGTGGACCGGAGGTCAAATAAGATGGCGGAACTGAGTGAAATCCAGGTTAGCTGGGAAGTGGTGTTGGGTAAATTGAACGGATTAACGGCCGATAAATCCCCAGGGCCAGATGGTCTGCATTCCAGAGTGATCAAGGAAGTAGCCACAGAAATAGTGGATGCATTAGTGATAATTTTTCAAAACTCCTTAGATTCTGGAGTAGTTCCTGAGGATTGGAGGATAGCTAATGTAACCCCACTTTTTAAAAAAAGGAGGGAGAGAGAAAGCGGGGAATCACAGACCAGTTAGTCTAACATCGGTAGTGGGGAAACTACTAGAGTCGGTTATTAAAGATGGGATAGCAGAGCATTTGGAAAGTGGTGAAATCATTGGACAAAGTCAGCATGGATTTACAAAAGATAAATCATGTCTGACGAATCTTATAGAATTTTTCAAGGATGTAACTAGTAGAGTGGATAAGGGAGAACCAGTGGATGGGTTATATCTGGACTTTCAGAAGGCTTTCGACAAGGTCCCACATAAGAGATTAGTATATAAACTTACAGCACATGGTATTGGTGGTTCAATAATGATGTGGATAGAGAACTGGCTGGCAGACAGGAAGCAAAGGGTAGGAGTAAACGGGTCCTTTTCAGAATGGCAGACAGTGAGTAGTGGGGTACCGCAAGGCTCAGTGCTGGGACCCCAGCTATTTACAATATACATTAATGATTTGGACGAGGGAATTGAATGCAACATCCCCAAATTTGCAGATGACACCAAGCTGGGGGGTATAGTTAGGTGTGAGGAGGATGCTAGGAGGCTGCAGGGAGATTTGGATAGGCTTAGTGAATGGGCAGATGCATGGCAGATGCAGTATAATGTGGATAAATGTGAGGTTATCCACTTTGGTGGCAAAAACATGAGGGTAGACTATTATCTGAATGGTGGCAGATTATGAAAAGGGGAGATGCAACGTGACCTGGGTGTCATGGTACACCAGTCATTGAAAGTAGGCATGCAGGTGCAGCAGGCAGTGAAGAAAGCAAATGGTATGTTAGCATTCATAGCAAAAGGATTTGAGTATAGGAGCAGGGAGGTTCTACTGCAGTTATACAGGGTTCTGGTGAGACCACACCTGGAGTATTGCGTACAGTTTTGGTCTCCAAATCTGAGGAAATACATTCTTGTCATAGAGGGGGTTCAGAGAATGTTCACCAGACTGATTCCTGGGATGTTGGGACTTTCATATGAAGAAAGACTGGATAGACTCGGCTTGTACTCACAGGAATTTAGAAGAATGAGGGGGGATCTTATAGAAACTTACAAAATTCTTAAGGGGTTGGACAAGCTAGATGCAGGAAGATTGTTCCTGATGTTGGGGGAGTCAAGAACAAGGGGTCACAGTATAAGGATAAGGGGGAATTCCTTTAATACCGAGATGAGGAAAACATTCTTTACACAGAGAGTGGTGCGTCTCTGGAATTCTCTGCCACAGAAACTCGTTGAGGCCAGTTCATTGGCTATATTCAAGAGGGAGTTGGATGTGGCTCTTGTGGCTGAAGGGATCACGGGGTATGGAGAGAAGGCATGTACGGGATACTGAGTTGGATGATCAGCCATGATCATATTGAATGGCGGTGCAGGCTCGAAGGGCCGAATGGCCTACTCCTGCACCTATTTTTCTATGTTTCTATGTTTCTAAGTTACAAAATTGGCAGATGGGTTGTAACTGTCAAATAGGTAGACGTACATGCATTTTCTAATTAGTTTTATTAATGAATGCTCATCTCAGACTACAATGCATATTAAATCCCAAATCATAGAATACTGAAATTAAGAATCTGCTTCAGACTTCTACAGCATATGCATTAATTCACTAGAAAACTGCTTGTATTGTATGTTTTTTCCCCCAAGAAAATAATTGTGCAATCATCGAACAACTGGGAGTTTAAATGCAATTATTTATGGTTAAAATCAGCCATTTGAAATATTGAAGTGTATTGTAGGGTAAGGTACAATACAATGTTAAAATCAACATCTTAAGCTTCAAAATAGGAAGGTTTTCTGATATTCCATAATTTTTCTGGACTAAACTTCTCGTTCATATTAAAAACATTTCAAAAAACATTATAAAAATCCAAAATATTTAACAACATTCTGGAGTTTTTGGTCTATTTGATCTCCTCTTGTGGACAGCCACATTACTTGTTGTTAGGGGAAGCAGCTGATGTCTCAGAGGGGACTTAATAACACAACAATCTTTAAACAATTTAGGCGAAAAGCTTCTCCAAGATTATGCGTTTGAAGATACATAGTTCCTTCAGCTGACTGGACTGTTACGTTTGGATGGAATTTTTGGAACAGAGCCTAGGAATTCAGCTGCATTTTCAGTAAATATCATGCCCAGCATCCACAAATTGGCTACATTACTGCAATAATTCATTCCATTCTCAAAAAGACAAAACATGGCTTGATCCAATTTCAAAATTGTAGGGCATCATCAGATCCACTACAGGCAACCACCATTCCTGACTTAGGAACATCTATATGAATGGATTAATGGAGATATGAATAAGTGTTCCCCTGGAATTCATGTCATTAAAGTTTTAAAAGCACTGTCTTCAGAAACAATTCAGGAGAAATAAAAATGTCAGGAATTTCAGGCGATCCGAAAAGCAGCAAATGCAATAAGGATGGTCCTTGACCAATGTATTTTGTCTGTTTTTCACACAGAGAGTGGTGAGGAACTCTCTGCCACGCCAGTTCATTGGCTATATTTAAAGTGAGTTGGATGTGGCCTTGTGGCTAAGGGGATCAGATGTATGGAGAGAAGGCAGGTACGGGATACATCAGCCATGATCATATTGAATGGCGGTGCAGGCTCGAAGGGCTGAATGGCCTACTCCTGCACCTAATTTCTATGTTTCTATGTTTCTATGTTTCTTGACCAATGTATGAATATTCCCATTTTGTTAAACCCCCAAAGTGCAATTTGTAGCCTTCAGTTATATTCCAATATTGAATATTCACATCTGTACATTTACAGGTACATGGCTACAACAAGTTCAGTAAGCAGGCTAAAACTAAAGCATGATTAAAAGTTGCTATATTTCTAGATTCATGCAGGATGTGAACTTCAGCTCAGGGTGAAAGCACCAACAACCATATCCCATACTTCCCATTCCAACACTGATTTTTCTGTCCTGGGCCTCCTCCATTGCCAGAATGTGGCCGCAAGCGAACCAGCATCTCATATTCCACATGGGTAGCTTACAACCTAACAGTATGAACATTGAGTGTAGAAAACTGCAGATGCTGGTATATACCGAAGGTAGACGCAAGGTGCAGGAGTAACTCAGCAGGTCAGGCAGCATCTCTGGAGAAAGACCGGCTCAGCCTGACCCGCTGAGTTATTCCATCACTTTGTGTCTATCTTTAGTATGAACATTGAATTCTCTAATATTAGGTAACTAATCTACAACACCTTCCCTCACTCTTCCCCGTGTCCCACCTGGATAATGCATCCATTTCGCCCTCTCCCTCTCCCACTTACATGAATTTCTCTGACTTCACAATTCCACCTCCTTCCTTATTCCTTATCACCAAGAAAGCACATCAAAGTCTCCACTTCCTTAGAAGGCTTAGGAGGTTCAGCATGTCCCCAACAGCCATCACCAACTTCTACAGATGTGCCGTAGAAAGCATTCTATCAGGATTCATCACAGCATGGTTTGGGAACAGCTGCATCCAAGACAACCAGACATTGCAGAGAGTTGTGGATGTAGCCCAGACCTTCACACAAACCAACCTCCCTTCCAGTAACTTCATCTACACTTCATGCTACCTCAGCAAGGCCACCAGCATAATCAAGGTCACTCTCTCTTCTCTTCTCTTTCATCAGGTAAGAGCGACAGAATTTTGTAAAATCATACCTCTAGATTTAGATATAGTTTCTTCCCAGCTTATTATCAGGCAACTGAATTGGCCTCACTAGCTAGAGAGCAGTTCTGACGTTCCATCTAACTCAGAGGAGACCTGTGAACTATCTTTAAATCGGACTTTATCTTGCCCTAAATATTATATCCTTTATCCTGTATCTGCACACTGTGGACAGCTTGATTGTAATCATGTATAGTCTTTTCGCTGACTAAAAAGCTTTTCACTGTACCTTTGTACTCGTGATAATAAACCAAACCCACACTTTTTGTCTTCTCACCTCTGGCCTTTGTCCAACCATCTGCTATACAAACTCCCCACCCCCTCACACACACACACACACACACACACAAACTGTATCCACCTATCACTTGCCAAGTTTTGTCCCACACCCACTTCTCTTCCAGCATTCCCCCCCCACCTCACTGCCCTCCCTCCCCCCAATCCCACCGCAAGCAGACTAAATAAGGGTGCCAACCCCAAAATGTTACCTATCCATTTTCTCCAGAGGTGCTGCCTGACCCTGAGTTATTCCAGTATTTTGTGTCTATTTTGTAAACCAGTATCTGCAGTTCCTTGCATCTATAGTCATTTCATGTAATGCATAACTTAGAACTTACAATGCATCTTGTCCAACAAGGTTATGCCTGTGTTTATGCTTCAAAAGATCCCTAACCTCTTGCTTCTTTTGCCAAGATGTGATTCATTTTTCATGTCTAGCTTACTCTTAAATGTATACCTCATTTACCCCAAGAAATGGCAAATTCTACATTTTCAACACTTGCTGTGTAAGAACGTTGCCCCACAATTCCCTGCTGAACTCAGTGGTGCCAATAGTATATTTATGACCCCAAATATTCAACCCCCTCATGTCAAAACCTCTGCTTCTTCACCAACAATTATGAAGTCATGCTGTAGTTCTCCTTCAGAGTAAAAGGCCCCTTGGCCTATTCAATCTCTCCTGTTAATTATAAACTCTCAATGCTGTTACCATATTTGAAAATCAATTTTAGTACTTTACACATGCTTCTATAAACATTTAACCAACAGCCAAAGAGAGCAATATTGTGGGTATCAGTAACTTTCCAGACTGATGGATCAAGGTGGGTATAAACGGTTTCCCTCATTTTTGTAACTTTCATTGGATTAGGAATATGTTACACAATATAATTTCAATTAAAAACATAAAGGTTTGCCAAAATAAACACAGTGCAAGATGTTAAGAAGCAATGTTAATGCACAAAGGCTACAAAGTTAATTGGTTACTTTTAAAAGTCATTTAAAAGATTATTTTATCAAAGCCATTTTGGCAACTACTATCCAGGATATTCTACAATAAATGCAACATGTCTCTTAACCGTCGGGAAGACTAAAAGAAACAAAATCAATTGTCATAGATTTTCATATTTGTTTTAGATCTTGAGAGCAACTTTACTTTTGAATTACTTGTATCATCAGAACTAAACTAACTAATTTGGAACAGAAATTTCACTAATTAAGTGATCCATTATACATCATACACGCTATTAGAAGATAGACACAAAATTGCTGGAGTTACTCAGCGGGACAGGCAGCATCTCTGGAGAGAATGGGTGACGTTACGGGTCGAGACTCCAGATTATTCACGCTATTAGGATACTGCCTTACTAAGTAGAAATCATTAAATTTGTGATTATTCAGAATAGCATCTCTGCAAAATGTTTGGGCCTGTTGTTTTTTGTGTGCTGGTGTATTCAAGATTTGAAAATCTCTAAATTGGTTTGGTTTTGAAAACAATACATTTTAAGCCTTACCTGGAATAATCAGAAATAACACCTTGGAGGAAGTTTTTGATTCATTTTTCGGCCTGCAATCAAAGGATCCCAATTTTAACACCTGGGTTGCAGCCCCTTTGCAATAGAAGAATTCTTCCTGCGGTTCTTCCTCCATGGTGGGAACAGGGCCAAACAAAATTTACACCTGCCACAAAAACATGCAATCAGTATCCTATGCTGAGGAAGGGGAAAGGTGAATAATTAAATTTTGTCAAGATTTCAAAGCACATCTAATATTCTGCAAATTACAACTGCGTGAAGCCCAGAGAATGCAGCGGTGTTTCCAATCACCTTGTGGATGGTGCAATTCTAAAGTGGGTGGCATATTTAGGTTTGAAGCTTAAAGCTGCCAAAATTGCACAGCTGTGTGGAGTTTGCTACCACAGCAGGAGAAGCGCGGCCAACTGAAACATTTAAAAAATGATAATTGCTGCAGTAACATTAATTTAATTTAATTGGCAATAAAGTAAGGGAAACAACAATGCAAGGTAAATATTAAAGCTGTTTCCTCAAAGGAACTTGTAATTATTCTGAACACTAAATTATTTAATTACTATTGTACGATTTAAAGGCCATGTTTGTTGATCCACTCGTTACTATGCATTTAAAATATTTAAGAACTACACAATCATCAAACAGTCTGAAAAATCTTACCTTCCTGTCTTTTAGTTGGTCATGTACTTACAAAACAATTCAATTTTCCTGCATAGTTACACAAATATTTTTCAATTACTGTCCATCTTTCCATGAACAGATAATGGAAAATACTTTGAAGCCTGACAATGATCAGAAAAGTATGCATCTGAAATACACTGAAATGCTCATATGAGTGTCCGTAAATTGAAACAATGCATTATTAGTAATATTATTGCCCACTGTGCTCACTTTCACCAGAGGCAGTGCTGAAAGCTGATTCTTCTAACATGCACAGTTGAAACACATGCCTGGCTAGATTTTCCTTTAGAATTTCAGCCATATTTAGAGCATCTCAACTGGAAATCAAAGAAAATTGAAGAAATTCCTACCACTGAGCCCTAATTCAAAAGAATTACTTGCTCAGTTTTTCCTCCATCTGCAATAAATTATCATAATAACTGATTTTTCCACTTGAACTTCCATATGTAAAAAAAGATCATAAGGTGCACTGTTTGAACCAAGCACTCCCCTTATTAAGATCACTAAAGGCTTCACAGCCAAAGAGAATAAAGCCATAATATTTAGCTCACCACCGTCATAATTTACATTACTTTACTATTAATTTTGCCTCTTTCTAACCAATGTTTCAGGCTGAATCAGATTGTCATTGCATGTTAATGCAATCTGATTCTCTGCCTTCGCATCTCTCCATTTAAAAAGACCACCATTGCAGCACTAGCCAATCCGTACATGTTCCAGGTAATTAACTGCCAAACCAGCTCTTACCCAGTCTACTCATACCATCAGACTTGATGGTCACAACTTTCCTGGCCAGTTCTACTATTTTTCACCCTTATCTTTCAGTTGTACATATGAGGGTGCCCAACCTATGAGGCTGCTGAATATCAAACATCCCATGTTACCAACATACATTCACCCTAGATCCCAAATGATTTCAAATTAAAATTCACATTTTGTTCTTCAAACTCTTATGCTCTTTGTCATCTCTAACCACTTCCACTCTAATACACGGAATGGCACTTTAACGTTAAATTTTGACAAATATTTATTCCACCCTTAATGATAACTCATTTCAGTCATTCATACACTCCTACTTTGAATCTCTTCAAAATCGTTCTCTTTATCCAAGCTTTTACCATTGCTTCCAAGTGCTGCCTCCTTTCACTCTACATCAACATTTGGCTGGCTAGCCATTCATGGAGCACACCAAACTATTTTCTATGTTAAAGTTACTATCAAAATCATCGTTGTTGAGGGAACCATAAGTTTCACGGAATCTACAACTACCCACAAAGAACTGTTGTGAAGGATGATTTTTTTTCTTGGGTGTTCCAAAAGATGGCAAGCCAAACAAGATTCTGCCCATCAACCTCTTCTCATCTAGATCCACCTATTACTTGCCAGCTCTTGTCCCTCACCGCTTTATACTGGATATCTTCCAGTACAAATGAAAGGTTCCAATCTACAATGTCAACTGTTCATTTCCCTCCATAGATGCTGCCTAGGCCACCATGTTCCTCCATCAGTTTCTTTTTGGTACTTCCTTATGTTTGGTTATGGCGTCTTCTCTTTCAAGAAATGTAATATAGAAATTGCTGCTACATGGAAACTAAACCAATTTAATATGAGCAAGAACAGGTGTTTGTAATGAAATATCTCATCATCTGACTCCTCTGATCCTTCTCCATATGTTCAGCTATCAATAAGGAAATGCTTTCCTAAGAAGGATATTTTGGTAATGCCTGCCCACTGTTGATAAATTGCAGATGGTGTTCAATGCAGTGAAGGAAAGGCAACTGCAATTGGGAAGATTGTCAATCTTGGGATTTTATTCCAGATGTGACAGCCTGTCACCGGTTTCCCAGGAGGCACAAATGACCATCTATTGCACTGAACAGTGTGCAGTAACCACTGGGCTTGGCACCTGCAGCTAAAGCTACCTCAGTGCTTAAGTATATAGGTACTATTCCAAATTTCACACTATTGCCCTTCAACTGAAAAATCTATAAATTAGTGATTATTGCCTCGAAGAAGCAGCAGCAGCTTATAAGCAGTATTACAAACCGAAACTGTCCCTGGTCATTAAACCTGTTATAATGACACAGCTATTTTCTTCACCCTCTAAATGCCCAATGGCAGAATATCTAATATTCTAACAAAAATATCTAAGTTGTGCTTCTGTTTTGTGCTTCTTGAATGGGCATGACATCAACCTGCTGACAATTCAATGCTTTAAATTTGAAAAAAACTAAGTGAATATTTTACGTGGCAATACCCTGTTTTAATTTCATTCCTGATTGAGTCATCACAATATTAAAGCACAGAGCTGTATACATGCATTAAAAGTTCTCATTTGTTCACAAAATGACTTAAAATGCTCGGCCATTTGGAAAATGAAATACTGAGGATAAAATGTTGTATTATGAACAAGGGGTAGGCCATTTAGAATTGAGATGAGGAAAAACTTTTTCACCCAGAGAGTTGTGAATTTGTGGAATTCTTTGCCCGAGTCAATCGTAACTGTCACCATATGTCATGTTGTTACTTGTGGACGGAGCACCAAGGCAAATTCTTTGTATGTGAATACTTGGCCTATAAACTTACTTACTTACTTATTTTCACAGATGCTCCATGACCTGATGTCTTCCAGCCTATTTGCCTCTGTACTCCACAATTTGAGATTTGTAATAGAAAACATCACGTGGTTAAAGTGCACATTGTCAGATTTTATTAAAGGGTATTTTTATACATTTTGGTTACACCATGTAGAAATTACAGCTGTGTTTATACATAGTGTGTCCCCCCCCACCCTCCATTTTAGGGCACCATAATGTTTGGGACACATGGCTTCACAGGTGTTTGTAATTGCTCGGGTGTGTTTAGTTGCCTCCTTCATGCAAGTCTAAGAAAACTCTCAGCACCTAGTCTTTCCTCCAGTCTTTCCATCACCTTTGGAAACATTTATTGCTGTTTATCAATACGAGGACCAACACTTTTTGCCAATGAAACTCAAAGAAGCCGTTATGAGACTGAGAAACAAGAATAAAACTATTAGAGACATCAGCCAAACCTCAGGCTTACCAAAACCAACTGTTTGGAACATCATTTAGAAGAAAGAGAGCACTGGTGAGCTTGGTAATCGCAAAGGGACTGGTAGGCCAAGGAAGACCCCCACAGCTGATGATAATAAAGAAAAATCCCCAAACACCTGTCCGACAGATCAGACACACTCTTCAGGAGTCAGGTGTGGATTTGTCAATGGCCACTGTCCACAGGAGACTTCATGAACAGAATACAGAGGCTACACTGGCTTGCTGCAAAAATAGGATGGTCAGGTTACAGTTTGCCAAGATGTACTTAAAAGAGCAACTACAGTTCGGGAAAAAGGCCTTGTGGACAGATGAGACGAAGATTTACTTATATCAGAGTGAAGGCAAAAGCAAAGTATGGAGGAGAGAAGGAACTGCCCAAGATCCAAAGCACACCACCTCGTCTGTGAAACACGGTGGTGGGGGTGTTATGCCCTGCGTATGTATGGCTGCTGAAGGTACTGGCTCGCTTATCTTCATTGATGATACAACTGCTGATGGTAGTAGCATAATGAATTCTGAAGTGTACAGACACATTCTATCTGCTCAAGTTCAAACAAATGCCGTAAAACTCAGTGGCCGGTGGTTCATTCTACAGCAAGACAATGATCCCAAACATACTGCTAAAGCAATAGGCAATAGACAATAGGTGCAGGAGTAGGCCATTCGGCCCTTCGAGCCACCACCGCCATTTAATGTGATCATGGCTGATCATCCACAATCAGTACACCGTTCCTGCCTTCTCCCCATATCCCCTGACTCCGCTAACTTTAAGAGCCCTATCAAGCTCTCTTGAAAGTATCCAGAGAACCGGCCTCCACCACCCTCTGTCGCAGAGAATTCCACACATTCATAACTCTCTGTGTGAAAAAATGTTTCCTCATCTCCATTCTAAATGCCTTACCCCTTATTCTTAAACTGTGGCCCCTGGTTCTGGACTCCCCCAACATTAGGAACATGTTTTCTGCCTCTAGGGTGTCCAAACCCTTAATAATCTTATACGTTTCAATAAGATCCCCTCTCATCCTTCTAAACTCCAGAGTATTCAAGCCCAGTTGCTCCATTCTCTCAGCACATGACAGTCCCGCCATCCCAGGAATTAACCTTGTAAACCTACGCTGCACTCCCTCAATAGCAAGAATGTCCTTCCTCAAATTAGGGGACCAAAACTGCACACAATACTCCAGGTGTGGTCTCACTAGGGCCCTATACAACTGCAGAAGGACCTATTTGCTCCTATACTCAATTCCTCGTGTTATGAAGGCCAACATGCCATTCGCTTTCTTCACTGCCTGCTGTACCTGCATGCTTACTTTCATTGACTGATGAACAAGGACCCCCAGATCACGTTGTACTTCCCCTTTTCCTAACTTGACACCATTTAGATAATGTTTTCCCAACTTGACACCATTTAGATGCCTTCCTGTTTTTGCTAGCAAAGTGGATAACCTCACATTTATCCACATTTTACTTCGGAGTCACGTAAGTGACTTTGTGAGGACCCCGCCAGCACGCATGCGCGACATATCGTCGACCACATGCGAAGCGACAGGCAGGGAGGAGGGTCGCTCCTACACCGGAACGTACCTGCAGGTAAGGTGAACTAACCTGAGGTCAGTTTTTTCTATCAGGGACTCTGTGGAACAGAGTACCCCACCAACGGGCCGCCTCGAGAGACTGACTGCGGACCGCGGACAGTCAGCGGCGGCAAAACGTCTCCACAGAAGTCGGGCAGTCCGTTGACCCGGCAGGGTCCGGGCTCTCAGACTCGCTGTTCGCAGGTCGCGACGGCAAAGCGGCAGCCCGAGTTAACACCACAGCCCGCAGGAACACCGCGGACTGGCGGCTTCAATACACACCGGGAAGTCGGGCAGCCCGTTGACCCAGCAGGGTCCGGGCTCACAGACTCGCCGTTCGCGGGTAGCGGCGGCAGAACGGCAGCCCAGACTTAAACACCTCAGCCCGCAGGATCACCGCTGACTGACGGCAACGCTACCTGGAAGTCGGGCAAGCCCGTTGACCCAGGAGGGTCCGGGCTCGGAGACTGCCATTCGCGGGTAGCGAAGGCAGAACAGGAGCTTCGAGACAGAGCCGGGGCCCCGACTCAACTGCAGGCAACAGGAGCCGTTGGAAGAGAAGGAGGAGGGGGAGGAGCGACACCCGACCGGTAAGCTTTAAAATCAAGCGCGGGGCTTGTTTTTTCAGAGGCCCACAGGAGCCGTTGGAAGAGGAGGAGGGGGAGGAGCGACACCCGACCGGTAAGCTTTAAAATCAAGCGCGGGGCTTGTTTTTTCAGAGGCCCACAGGAGCCGTTGGAAGAGGAGGAGGGGGAGGAGCGACACCCGACCGGTAAGCTTTAAAATCCAGCGCGGGGCTTGTTTTTTCAGAGGCCCACAGGAGCCGTTGGAAGAAGAGGAGGAGGGGGAGGAGCGACACCCGACCGGTAAGCTATAAAATCAAGCGCGGGGCTTGTTTTTTCAGAGGCCCACAGGAGCCGTTGGAGAAGAGGAGGAGGGGGAGGAGCGACCCCGACCGGTAAAGTTAAAAATCAAGCGCGGGGCTTGCCGAAATCCATAACATTCCATTTGGAGAAGTGGGTTTTTTTGAGGAAGCCGCTGATTGGTGGGAAGTGGACTAGGGAAAGCAGCTGATTGGCAGTCAGATCCCAGCAGTTTGTTGTGTACTTTGTATTGTATCCTGTGTAAGGGGGGAGTATGAAGGCCAGGGCAGTGTACTGTTCTGGATGTCAGATGTGGGAGGTCAGGGAATCTGATAGCCCTCCAGACGTCCACATCTGCGCCAGGTGTGTCGAGATGGGGCTCCTAAAGGACTGTGTTAGGAACCTGGAGCAGCAGCTCGATGACCTCCGTCTGGTCAGGGAGAGTAAGGAGGTCATAGAGAGGAGCTACAGGGAGGTAGTCACTCCCAGACCACAGGAGGCAGACAAGTGGGTCACGGTTAGGAAGGGCAAGAGGCAGGGGCTAGAGAGTACCCCTGTGACCGTACAACTGGAAAATAGGTACTCGGGTTTGAGTACGATTGGAGGGGATAGCCTAGCTGGGGGCAACAACGGCGGCCGGGCCTCCGGCACAGAGACCGGCCCTGATGCTCAGAAGGGTAGCAAAAAGAGGAGGGCAATTGTAATAGGGGACTCTATAGTTAGGGGGTCGGATAGGCGATTCTGTGGACGCAGTCGGGAGACCGGATGGTAGTTTGCCTCCCTGGTGCCAGGGTCTCGCATGTGTCAGAACGTGTCCAAAAGATTCTGATAAGGGAGGGAGAGGAGCCTGATGTTGTGGTACACATAGGTACCAATGACATAGGCAGAAAAAGTGACGAGGTCCTGAAGGGAGAATTTAGGGAGTTGGGGGGAAAGTTAAAGAGAAGGACCAAAAGGGTAACGATTTCAGGATTACTGCCTGTGCCGCGTGACAGTGGGAGTAGGAATGAAATGAGGTGGAGGCTAAATGCGTGGCTGAGGGACTGGTGCAGTGGGCAGCGATTCAAGTTTCTTGATCACTCTTTTGGGGAAGGCATGATCTGTACGCAGAGGACGGGTTGCACTTGAACCCGAGGGGGACCAATATCCTGGCAGGGAGATTTGCAAAGGCTACTGGGGAGACTTTAAACTAGAAAGGCTGGGGGGGGAGGGACTCGGGTAGAGGGGGCTAGGGGACAGGGTGTGGGGCAAGAGGCAGAGAAGGGAAGCACTCGGACCCAAAATGTAGGCGAGAAAGATGAAAAAGATAATAGACAGAGAATAAAGGATGGTGGGTTTATAAAATGTGTATATTTTAATGCTAGGAGCATTGTAAGTAAGGTGGATGAACTTAGAGCTGGATTGACACCTGGAATTATGATGTTGTGGCAATCAGTGAAAACATGGTTGCAGGAGGGCTGTGATTGGAAACTAAATATTCCAGGATTTCGTTGCTTCCGGGGTGATAGAATTGGAGGGACCAGAGGTGGAGGTGTTGCATTGCTTGTCAGAGAGGATATTACAGCAGTGCTTTGGCAGGATAGATTAGAGGGTTCATCTAGGGAGGCTATTTGGGTGGAACTGAGAAGTGGGAACGGTGTAGCAACACTTTTAGGGGTGTACTATAGACCGCCAAATGGGGAGCTAGAATTGGAAGAGCAAATATGTAAGGAGATAGCAGATATTAGTAGTAAGCACAAGGTAGTGGTTGTGGGAGATTTCAATTTCCCAAAAATAGACTGGGGAAACACATTCTGTAAATGGGCTGGATGGTTTGGAGTTTGTAAAATGTGTGCAGGATAGTTTTTTTGCAGCAGTACATAGAGGTACCGACCAGAGAAGGGGCAGTGCTGGACCTCCTGTTAGGAAATGAGGCAGGACAGGTGACGGAGGTATGCGTTGGTGAGCACTTCGGGACCAGTGATCACAATACCATTAGTTTCAATATAATTATGGAGAGAGTCAGAACTGGACCTAGAGTGGAGATTTTTGATTGGAGAAAGGCTAACTTTGAGGGAATGCGTGAGGATTTTAAAGGAGTGAATTGGGACACTTTGTTTCATGGGAAGGATGTAGAAGAGAAATGGAGGACATTTAAAGGGGAAATTGTAAGAGTACAGAATCTTTATGTCCCGGTTAGGTTGAAAGGAAATAGTAAAAAATTGGAAAGAGCCATGGTATTCAAGGGAAATTAGACACTTGTTTCGAAAAAAGAGAGATATCTACAAGAATTATAGGAGGCATGGAGTAAATGAGGTGCTAGAGGAGTATAAAGAATGTAAAAAGAATCTTAAGAAATAAATTAGGAAGGCTAAAAGAAGATATGAGGTTGCTTTGGCAAGAAAGGTGAAAGTAAATCCAAAGGGTTTCTACAGCTATATTAATAGCAAAAGGATAACGAGGGATAAAATTGGACCATTAGAGAACCAGAATGGACAGCTATCTGCAGAGCAAAAAGAGATGGGGGAGATATTGAACAATTTCTTTTCTTCGGTATTCACCAAGGAGAAGGATATTGAACTCTGTGAGGTAAGGGAAAAAAGTAGAGTAGCTATGGAAACTATGAGATTCAAAGAGGAGGAAGTACTGACACTTTAAAAAAAATATAAAGGTGGATAAGTCTCCAGGTCCAGACAGGATATTCCCTAGGACATTGAGGGAAGTTAGTGTAGAAATAGCAGGAGCTATGACAGAAATATTTCAAATGTCATTAGAAACGGGAATAGTGCCGGAGGATTGGCGTACTGCGCATGTTGTGCCATTGTTTAAAAAGGGTTCAAAGAATAAACCTAGCAATTATAGACCTATTAGTTTGACGTCAGTGGTGGGCAAATTAATGTAAAGGATACTTAGAGATAATATATATAAGCATCTGGATAAACAGGGTCTGATCAGGAACAGTCAACATGGATTTGTGCCTGGAAGGTCATGTTTGACAAACCTTCTTGAATTTTTTGAAGCGGTAACTAGGGAAATTGATGAGGGTAAAGCAGTGGATGTTGTCTATATGGATTTCAGTACGGCCTTTGACAAGGTTCCCCATGGAAGGTTGGTTAAGAAGGTTCAATCTTTGTGTGTTAATGGCGGAGTAGCAAGATGGATTCAACAGTGGCTGAATGGGAGATGTCAGAGAGTAATGGTGGATGGCTGTTTGTCAGGTTGGAAGCCGGTGACCAGTGGGGTGCCTCAGGGATCTGTGTTGGGTCCACTGTTGTTTGTCATGTACATCAATGATCTGGATGATGGGGTGGAAAATTGGATAAGTAAGTATGCAGATGATACTAAGATAGGTGGTATTGTGGATAATGAAGTAGATTCTCAAAGTCTACAGAGAGATTTGGGCCATTTGGAAAAGTGGGCTGAAAGATGGCAGATGGAGTTTAATGCTGATAAGTGTGAAGTGCTACATCTTGGCAGGACAAATCAAAATAGGACGTACATGGTAAATGGTAGGGAATTGAGGAATGCTGTGGAACAGAGGGATCTAGGAATAACTGTGCATAGTTCCCTGAAGGTGGAATCGCATGTAGATAGGGTGGTAAAGAAAGCCTTTGGTGTGCTGGCCTTTATAAATCAGAGCATTGAATATAGGAGTAGGGAAGTAATGTTAAAATTGTACAAGGCATTGGTAAGACCAATTCTGGAGTATGGTGTACAAGTTTGGTCGCCTAGTTATAGGAAGGATGTCAACAAAATAGAGAGAGTACAGAGGAGATTTACTAGAATGTTGCCAGGGTTCCAGCAACTATGTTACAGAGAAAGGTTGAACAAGTTAGGTCTTTATTCTTTGGAGCGCAGAAGGTTAAGGGGGACTTGATTGAGGTCTTTAAAATGATGAAAGGGATAGACAGAGTTGACGTGGATAAGCTTTTCCCATTGAGGGTAAGGAAGATTCAAACAAGAGGACATGGACATGAGAATTAAGGGACAGAAGTTTTAGGGGTAACGTGAGGGGGAACTTCTTTACTCAAAGGGTGGTGGCTGTGTGGAATGAGCTTCCAGCAGAGGTGGTGGAGGCAGGATCGATTTTAACATTTAAAAGTAAAGTGGATAGGTATATGGACGTGAAGGGAATGGAGGGGTATGGTCTGAGTGCAGGTAGATGGGACTAGGGGAAAAACAAATGGTCGGCACGGACTGGAAGGGCCGAGAGGGCCTGTCTCCGTGCTGTAATTGTTATATGGTTATATATGGTTATATGGTTAACACAATGCCTGGAAGTGGGCAAACCCGTTGACCCGGCGGGGTCCGGGCTCACAGACTTGCCGTTTGGGGCAGTCTATATTCCCGCATGAGCAGGTGGGGAGCACTACCTCCAACATGGCACACTCCAGCAGGAGTCTGGTCACCATGGGTCTCCGAGCAGACTCATGGCAGTACCCTTTACAGGGCTGCCAAATGCTCACCCTCTTCACAGGGGAGCATGAGGAGTCAGGCCTAGGCTGACTCTGAAGGAGGAAATCGCATTACGCAATGTCTGGCTGGGGGGAGCGCTGCTCCCACATCGAGGACCAAAAGGGCCTGTTTCCACACTGTATGACTCTATGATTCTATAACAGATTGTTGACTTCAGGAAGGGAGGGTGGAGCATCCATGAAGCCGCTTTCATTGACATGCTAGTCGTGAAGACCTGTCCTGGGCTCACCACATGGATGCAATCATAAAAAATGCTCATTGACACCTCTACTTCCTTAGAAGTTGGAGGAGATTTGGCTTATCATCAAATACGCTGTCAAACGCATGTTGACTGATTGCATCATGATCCGATTCAGTAACTCAAACACCCAGGAATGAAGGAAGTTACTGAACAAGATATGCAGGAGCCACTGCCTCAAAGAGGCAGCTAATATCATCAAAGATCCATACCATCCTGTCCATGCTTTTATCTCGCCGTCAGAAAGAAGGAACAGGAGCCTGAGAGCGAGAATCTCCAGGTTCAAGAACAGCTTCTTCCCAAGAACCATCAGGCTCTTGAACATGTACAGCAGCAGCCACAACCCTATGGTATTACCAAATACGCTATCAAACCTACATGTGTACACTCTTCATAATGGTGATTAATTTGACTCAATTTTTGGCTCACACCGGTTTCTGGATGACATATGTTTTAAAACATATACACACACACAAACAGTGTTTTCAAACTAGTGCTAAAGATTCCAGATGTTAATTCGTACAGGATGCCATTCACAATTGAATTTCCTCAATTTTTTGTTTTGATTTGGAACTTTTATGAAAAAAGAAAAATAGTGTAACCAAGAAGAGATTTCATACTACTATATCTGAGGGGCAAAAAAGAAATGAGGGTGACAAAACGCGGGATCACATCAACATTTTGGTATTCTTTCAGAATCTAGATTTTTCTAATACCACATACCACGTGAACGATCAAGAACTCCCCGAGGAGTCGTGCGTGCGGCGGGAGTGTCCCGGGGAGCCGCGCGTGTGGTGGGAGTGTCCTGGGGAGCCGCGCGTGTGGTGGGAGTGTCCTGGGGAGCCGCGTGTGCGGCGTGAGTGTCCCGGGGAGCCCCCGCTGGCCTGATCCACCCACCGAACAACCGCGGTGCTGACCGGAACGCACCATGGTAGGCCCGACTCGTACGTACCACAGGCCACCCAGGGGACTGTGGCGATGCCGGGTGGCGAGGCCTGCCTGGGCCGAAGAAGCCTCAGTCGAGGTGACGACGTGAACCTCGGCGGCGGCAGCGGAAGTGGGTGCCTCAGCGGCAGCGTGAGCCCCGGCAGTGGTGGGGCCTCAGCAATAACGGGAGCCTCGGCAGTAGTCGGGCCTCGCAATCGACGGTCGATGAACATGGGGGGGGGGGGGGGGGGGGAAGACAATGGGACCCCAACGTGAGGGGACAGCCGTGAAGAACAATGGGGTCCCGGTGTTGGGTGGGGGGGCACTAGTTTAGAAAATCCTCGGTCCAGGGAATAAGTCAGTGTTTGTTCATTTGTTCAGGTGAAGGCGCTGTGCACATGGCAGCCAGACATCAATCGCTTGTATTTTTCTTTTTGTTTTCACTTTTAATTTCAAGTTTCTCGTGTACCTTGTTGTGACTGTTGGCAGACCAATTGCCCTCCAGGGATGAATAAAGTTTTATCGTATCGTACCGTAAACTCTCTTGAAGATTGGAAGCTTGGGATGAATTTGCTGATCCTTAGATATGCCGTCGAGGAAACATGAATGACTGATAAATGACACCTGAAAGATGCTGAAAGTTAACAAGAAATATACCCCACGCCCCCCCCCCCCCCACAACCCAACACCCACCAACCCCCCAAGCACCCCCACCCACCCCACCCCCACACACCACCCCCCCCCACTCCAACCTCCAAGCTCCCCCAACCCCACCCCCCCCACCCCCCCCACGCACCAAACCCCCCACACCCACCCAACCTACCCCCAAGAACCACCCACCACCCCACCACCACACCCCCCCCCCCCCCTCCCCCCCACCCCCCCCACCCCACACCCACCCACCCCGCCAACACAACCCCCACCACCACCCCACTCCGCCCCCCCCCCAAGACCCAGAAATCCCCCCCACACCCCCCCTCCACCCCACGCCCACCCCCCCACCCCCCCCCCCCCCCCACCCACCTCCCCATCCCCCCACCCCTACCACCCCCACCAACCCCCCCACCCCCCCCCAACCCCAACACACAACCCCCCACCCCACCCCCCACCCCCCCACCGCACTACCCACCCCACCCCCCCAAAGCCACCCCCCCCCCCACACCCCCCACCCCACCACCCCAATGACCCACCCCCCTAGCACACACCCCCCACACCCCCCCCCCCCCACCCACCCCTCCCCCCCCCCCCACCCCCACCACTCCCCCCACCACCCCCCCCCCACCCCCCCCACCCCCCCACCACCTACCCCACCCCCGCACCCCCCACCCCCACAACCACCTCCCCACCACCCCACATCCCCCCCCCCCCCCCCCACCACCCCCCCCACCCCCACCACCCACCCCTCCCCCCCCCAACCCCCCCCCCCCCCCCCCCCCCCCCACCAAGCCCCCACCCCACCCCCCCCCCCCACACCGCCCCCCCCCCCCACACAACACCCCCACCCCCCCCCCCCCCCAACACAAGCCAAAGCCACAACACCCCCCACCCCCCCCCATCCAAGCCCACCCACATCCCCCACCACCCCACCACCCCCACCAACCCAAGCCCCCTACCCCCAACACCCACCACCCACCCACACACCCCCCCCCCACCCCCCCCCCCCCACCACCCCACAGCCTCCTCATCCCAACCCCCCCCCCCAAGTCCCCCCCCCCCCCCCCCACCCCAGCCCCAAGCCCAAGACCAACCCCCCCCCCACCCACAAGAACACCCCCCACCCCCACCCACCACCCCTCCCCCCCCCCCCAATCAACCCCCCGCCCACTCACCAAGTCCACCCCCCCACCCCCCCCCCCCAACCTCCCCACCCCCCCCCCTCCCCCCCAACTAACCCCCCCACCCCACCCCCCACGCCCCCCCCCCACCCCCCCACCCCCGCCCACCCCCCACAACCCCCCCCCCCAAGCCCCCATTCCCCCCCCCCCCCAGGTACCCCCCCCCCCCACCAACCAAGTCCCACCACCCACCCCCACACCCGGCCCACCACCACCCCCCACCCCCATACCGCCCCCCACGCACCCCCCCTCCCCCAACCAAAACACCCACACCCCCCCTCCACCCCCTCCCCCCACACCCCCCCACCCACCACCCCCACCCACCCCCCCACCACTCCCCAAACCCCCCCCACCCACCCCCCAACACCCCCCACCCCACCCCATCCACCCCACCCAACCCCACCAACCCACCCCCCCCCACCCCCTTCCCCAACCCCCCCCCCCCACCCCCACCCCCCACCCAACCCAAGAACCACCACTACCCCACCCACACAACCACCCCCAAGCCACATCCCCCCCCCCCCACCCAAGACCCCACCCCCCCTACCCGCCCCCCCCCCCACCCCACCACCCCACTACACCCCTCCAAGACCCACCCCCTCCCCCCCACCCCCCCCACCCCCCCACCCAGCTCCCCCAACACCCCCCCACCCCCCCCCACCCCCCCCAACCCCCCCCCACCCACATACACAAAAAAAAAAAAAAAGGCCCAAACCCCCCTCCCCACCCCCACCAACACCAAACCCCACCCCCCACCCAAGACACCAAGCCTACACCCCCACCCCCCCACGACCCCCTAAGCACCACCACCCCAAGCCCCCCGCCCCCCCCCCCCGCCCCCCCACCACCACCACCCCAAAGCCCCCCCACCAACCCCCCACCCCAAGACACACACCCCCCCCCACCCCCCCCACCCCACCCCCAAGAACCCCGACCCACCACCCCCCCCAACCCCCCCCCCTCACCCCCACCACCCCCACCCCAACCCCCCCCCCCCCATCCCACGCCCCCCACACCCCCACCCCCTCACCACCCCCCCCAACCCCCCACCTCCCCACCCACACCCCCCAACCTCCACCTCCCCCCCCCCCCCCCACCACCACCACCACCCCCCCACCACCCCCCCCACCACCCCACCCCCCCACCAATGATCCACCCAAGAACCCCACCCCCCACACCCCCCACACCCCCACAATCAACACCCCCCCACACCCCACTCACCACCCCCCCCCCCCCCACCCCCCCCCCCCCCCCAAGAACCATCTCCCCACCCCCCACCCCCCCCCCACCCACACCCCCGCGCCTATCCCGCACACCCCCAACCCCCCCAACCCCCCCCACCCCCACCCCCCCCCCTCACACCCCCCCTCAAGAAATCCCCACACCCCCCCCCCCCCCCCTCCCAACCCCCCCCCCCACCCCCACCACCCCCCACCCCTCCCCCCCTACCTCCCCCCCTCACACCCCCCCCCCCCCAAACACCACCCACATATACACCACATCCCGCCACACCCCCCCACCCCCCCCCCCCCCGCCCCTCCACCGCCAAGCCCCCCACCCCCACCCCCCCCCCCACCCCCCCCCCCCCCCCACCCCCCCACAACCACCCCCACACAATCCCCCCACCACCCAACTCAACCAACCCCCGCCCAAGAAATCCCCCAAGAACACCCACCCACCCCCCACCACCCCCACCCCACCCCACCCCCCCCCACCCCGATCCACCCCACCCCACCCCCACCCCCCCCCACAACCCCCCCACCCCCCCCCCCGCCCCCAAAGAAAACCAACTCCACCAACCTCTCACACCCCCCCACTATCACTCCCACCCCCCCCCTCCACCCCCCCCCCCCCCCCAAGCCCCCCACCCCCCTCACACCCACCCCCCCCCGCCCACCCACCACAAGCCCCAACCCCACCACCCCCCCACACCCCATACACCACAAGCCCACCACCCAAGAAGCCCCCCACCCCCCCCCCCACCCCCCCAAGGCCCCACCCCCCCCACCCCCACCTCACCCCCCACCCAAGACCACCCCCCCCCCCCACCGCCACCCCCCTCCCAACCAAGCCCCACACCAACCCCCCCACCCCCACCCCACACAATCCCTCACAACACCCCCCACCCACGCCCACAAACCCCCCCACACACCCCCCCCCCAACCACCCCCAACCCACACACCCCCCCGCCGACAACCGCTCACAAGAAACCCACACCCCCCAAACCCCCCAAGCACCCAACCCCACCTCCAAGCCCAACCGCCCAGACCCACCACCCCCCCTCCCCCACCCCCCACCCCCCCCCAACCCACCCCCGACCCACACCCCCCCCGCCACCCCCCCCCCGCAAGAAATCCAAGGCACCCCACCTCCCCACCCAAGCACCCACCCCCCCACCCCCCACACCCCCCCCAAGACCCCAACTCAAACAAGACACCTCGCCCACCACCACAACCCCCCCCCCCCCCCCACCAACCACCAACTCAAGCCACCCCCCCCACTCCCCCCCCCCTCACCCCCAAAACTCCATACCACACCACCCCCCCCCCACCCACCACCACCCACCAACCCCCGCACCGCCCCACCCCAACCAAGAACCACTACCCCCCACCCACCCACACGACCCACTCCCCCCACCCCCAACATCACCAAGAAAGAAAGATGCTGAAAGTTAACAAGAAATAAATGTCAAAAACTTCAGTCCACAAAATCCCCCAAATGAAATTTGAATTCACCTGATCAATAATATACATAGATGCAAACACAAACTTAAAATGTCTGTAGTGATTTTTAATGGACACAGTGAGAAATGCACATTGTCTGTTGAATTGGTGAGTATCTGCTCAAAGGCAAATCAACTAATCCAGAATAACCACCTCAAACTCCTTCAATAAACAACATGGAAAACTAGATTAGAATCTCAACTTCAGTTGTCATTAAGAGCTTTACTGTCCTAGTCTACCAGATGATCATGACCCAAACTTCCAACTTCAATGTCTCCCACTGCAATCCAAATCTATCCAGCTCCAACAATAAAGGTAGCATCACTGCCATGGCTTCAACTTCACCAAATTCACTGCAGACTTCTATAAAGCATTTTTTTAAAAAGCTGCTGCAATTAGTTTGCCAGAGTTGATCAACTTAATGCACTTGTCGGGTTCATCCACATCAACTGTCAAACATCCAATTGCAGTGCAATGAGAGGACTTTGTCAGATTGAGCTATGTTATTGATAGCTTTACTTGCCAAGCTAATGAACAGTTTTGCCACTAATTCACTACAACCGAGCTTAGCTTCAACTAATTTGCTCAGAAAGGAAGTAACGAGCTAAATATCAATTGTAAAATTTCCTCATCTGGAAATATAGTTTATCTTTGAGTGACCCAAGATCATTGATTTTTTTAAGATCCATATAGAGGTGAGGAGTTAGTACCCTAACTATGTAAAAGCTCAATACAAAGACTGCTCCAAAGATGCTTGCATAACCTGGATGGCACAGTGTCTGGGACACGTTTGAGCCTACATGTTTGGGCGGCACAGTGACGCAGTAGTAGAGATGCTGCCTTACAGCGCTTGCGAGACTCGGGTTTGATCCCGACTACGGGTGCTGTCTGCATGGAGTTTGTACGTTCTCCCTGTGACCTGCGTGCGTTTTCTCCGAGATCTTCGGTTTCTTCTCACGCGCCAAAGACATACAGGTATGTAGGTAAATTTGCTTAGTAAATGTAAAAATTTTCACTAGTGTGTGTAGGACAGTGTTAATATGTGAGGATCACTGGTCGGCGTGGACCCGTTGGGCCGAAGGGCCCGTTTCCGTGCTGCATCTCTAAACTAAACTAAGGTAGGTGTCCGTAGGGAGTTGACTTGTTCTAAACTTGTGTTTCCTTGGAGTGCTTCAGTTTCCTTCCATATTCTGAAGGCATGCTGGTCATGTAGATGGATGGCAGGAGAATCACAGGGAGCTGATTGGCATGTGGGAGAGAATAGATTGCAGAGGGAAGTGTGGGAATGAGACTGATGGAAGTGCCTCAGATTTGCTACGGTAAATGTTCCACCTATGTCAATAGATCAAATGGTGAATGGCAACTGTCAGATCATTATATTTAAACCAACAGCTTGCAAAAGAAAAGTATCATTAGACATCTAGAAGCACCATTGGCAGCAAAATAGCACAGACAGAGAACTTCGGACATTGCATTAGCTGAATACTTTAATTTCCACAGTAGTTTCTTCACAATTGTCAGCAACCATTCCAAGATGATAAGGCAGTTGCAACTCAAAGAGTTTGGTAATAAAGTCAACATGGGCTTCAGGGTAAAATAGCAAATTTCTGAGAGGTGAAACACCTAAAGCAGCAATGGTGAACAGATCGTGTGCCAAGATTGAAACCAACTCTTGGGTTCTTCTTGGTTACTTGGTCCTCCAAAATATTCCAACTGGAATTTAAACAGGAGGTGGTGAAGGGAGGGGTTTAGCCAGAAAGGGTTATTGGGAAGAAAGTGCACTTTAAATTTAGTTGCGTCTGGCTGGGCAACCGTGGTTTGGTGGAGATTATTCCATGCTTTAATAGTGCGTGGGAAGAACGAATTGCTGTACACATCTGTCTTTGTGGCTGGGACCACAAATTGGATCGAATGCCCTCATCTGCTCCTAATTGGTTTGGGGTTGGTGTAGGTCTTGTGATCTATGTCTAACTGACCATTTAACATTTTGTAAAAACAGGTCAAACGGCGAGCTTCACGTCTGTCTTGGAGAGGGTTCCACCCCAGAGAATTCAGAAGTTTGGTGACACTCGCTTCTCTCTCGTAGGTGTTAGTAACAAATCGAGCGGCCTGTCTTTGGACACGTTCGATGGATGAAATGTTTTTATCTGTGTATGGGTCCCAAGCTGCAACTGCGTAGTCCAGATGAAGTCTAACAAGGGTGAAATACAGCTTCTCCTTGACAGAAGCTGAACAATGATGGAAGTTGCGCCTCAGGAAGTCTAGGACACCTGTTGTTTTCACTGTTGCATGATGAGTCTGACCGTTCCAACGTAATTCATTCTGCAATTTGATGCCAAGATATTTGGTTTGTTTGGATTCTTCAAGAGTGACACCAAGTATGTTGTAAGATGTGATGCCTGGATTCCTCTTTCTGGTGACAAGCATGGTTTCACATTTGGAAGGGTTGAACTGCATGTCCCATTGTTGTGACCACTCAACCATAGTATCGAGATCTTTTGGAGAGCATCTTCATCATCAGCTGACTTAATTGGACGGTACAGCAAACAATCATCAGCGAATAGTCTGGTCGTACTTGCGACTTTTTCATGGATGTCATTGATGTAAAGCAAAAATAGGTGTGGGCCAAGTACTGTGCCCTGGGGTGTACCACTCAACACTGGGTGCCAATTGGAGCTCTTTCCGTTCACACACACGCGCCTAAGACGTTTTGTCAGGAAACTGGAAATCCATCGTTTTATGTTGGAACGAATGTTAGAAGACAAGCTTCCGAAGCAGTCTCTGGTGTGGGATGACATCAAATGCTTTAGAAAAGTCCAGTGCAACTAAATCCATGATGACGTTACTGTCAAGGTGCTTGGCCAGGTCATTTGTTGTCAGGATAAGCTGAGACTTGCATGATCTATGCCTACTAAATGCATGTTGGTTGTCGGCAAGAATATTATGTTTGCTCACGTGACGCATCAGATTACTATCAATGATATGCTCCAGCAATTTACAGCAAGTACTTGTTAGTGAAACAGGACGATAATTCGCTGGGTTGGTGGTTGAACCCTTCTTAAAGAGAGGAGTGATGTTGGCCTTCCTCCAATCCAGCGGTACATCGCCCGAGTCAAGCGATTGTTGAAAAATGAACTGTAAAACTGGAGCCAGTTCTTTGGCTGCGATCTTGAGGGCTTGATTTTGTATCTGATCTGGTCCAATAGCTTTTGTGGTATTAATGTTGAGCAATAACTTCTTGACATATGGGCTGGGCGGAAGGACTGGAAATGATGACGGCTCCACATCTTCCCGGGTGAAAACGTTTTGGAATTGGCTCGCAAGAGCTTCTGCTTTCACCTGGTCCTCAGTGATCAGGCAGTTGTTCACTTTTAGCATCTGGACACCAGTGTTGTTTGTCCGTCTGGAATTCACATATCTCCAAAAAGCCTTGGGTTGTTCTCCCCCAAGAATAGAGGAAACATGTTGTCTATGAGCACTCCTAATTGCACGATCGACTTGCTTTCGCACACTAGTAAAATTGTCCCAGTCCAATTTTGTACCCCATTTTTTGGCACGGATAAAACTTCTCTTTCTTACTGAAGAGACGTTTCAGTTTTGCCGAAAACCAAGGAGGACGCATACGGCCCTTGATTAGTTTTTGAGGAACATGATTTGTGACAATATTATTTAAAGAGTTTCTCAGCCACACCCAGTTGTCTTCTACGGATCTTTTATCTGGTTGCAGGTTGAAGAAATCTTTTGCCAGTTTTTTAGCTAAGCCTTTAAATTCCTCGCTGTTCACTTTTTTTCCCAGAGGGAAATTTTTTGCGGTGGTTTTGAAGGGGCTTTAAGCTTTAAGCGCAATTTTGCTTGGATAATATAATGATCGCTAATTCCTGCACAAGATGAAACTTCCGAGATTAAATCTGGGTGTGAAGTGAACGGTAAATCTAAAGTATTTTCGGTGCCACTTGTCTCATCACGCCTGGTAGGGAAAGAGACTTTTTGGGACAGGTGATTTTCCAGAGTAAGGTCAGCTAGGGCTTCCGGGAGAACCCCTTTTGGTTCGCTTTGTATGCCATCTGACCAATCTACACCCGGGACATTGAAATCGCCCCCCAGGATGATAAGTAGTGAGCGTGAAGAGGCATTAATTTTGGAGATGTTCGATCCAAGATCTAAAAGAGGCTCCGATTTCGTGTCAGGAGGTCGGTAAAAGCTTCCGATCTGTAACGACTGACCCCCAAGGGTAGCCTGACACCAGATTTGCTCAGAGTCGCTGACCAAGTCTGTTCTTTCAAAGCAGGGAATGGTATTGTTAACTCAGATGAAGACACCGCCTCCATGCGAGTTTCTGTCCTTTCTAAAAATTTGGAGGTGAGGAGGGAAAATCTCAGCAGATTTGATTGATGGGTCCAGCCAAGATTCAGACCCGATACGAATATCAGGGTTTTCAGTTTCAATAAATGAATTGATCACAGCACATTTTCCTCTTATACTGCTGCAATTTATAACAGCTATTTTGATCCCGTGTTCATTGCTGACCTCATTTCGATCAATATCGTCTCCGGCCCCGCGGATCCGCTGGCTTTCTCCGGCCCCGCTCCTCCGCTGGTGTTCTTCAGCCCTGCGGCTCACCAGGCGGGCTCCAGCCCCGCTGCTCCTTCACAGATGGTGAAATTAGGAGCTGAAGAGAGACCTTCAACAGGTGCGCGACAGATCTTTCAACATTTTTTTATTCTGCCTACTGCTCGACAATGTGTCCTGCATTGCGCAACGTCAAATTGTCAATGTTAAAATGTTTCTTGATTAGTAAGTATTTCAGAGGTTGTGGGGAGAAGGCAGGAGAATGTGGTTAGGAGGGAGATAGATCAGCCATGATTGAATGGCGGAGTAGACTTAATGGGCTGAATGGCCTAATTCTGGTCCTATCTCTTATGATCTTATAAACGGTACTCAGCACTGAAAGAAATAGGACTTCCATGAAAAGACACTAAAAGTTAAAGAAAAGCAACAGAAAGTTTGATTTTTCGTACATTAACATTTTGCTTAACCACATGTTGAAATTCCAATCCATGTTAAAATATTAGCAACAAATTGGAGTACAAATGAATCCCAGGAAAACTGTAGAAATGAGCATAACTGCAGGTGTAACTTTCCAAAGATGATAGTGCAGGAAGTTCTGCCCATGTTTCAACAATCTAATCTTGATGCATTTAAAAAGAAAGGCTGAGGAAGCTGGATTGTCACTGACTGGGGAGGAAAGGGTAGTGGGGGGGGGGGGGGGGGGGGGGGGGGAGGGGGGGGGGGGGGGGGGGGGGGGGGGGGGGGGGGGGGGGGGGGGGGGGGGGGGGGGGGGGGGGGGTGGGGGGGAGGGGGGGGAATCATGCTGATAATATGACTGCCAGCAAATGGCTTTGAGGAATTATCCAGCCCAACCGTATGAGGGAGCCAAATTAACAAACCAGAAACAGATGTTGATCCAGACTGGTTTGATGATCTTGTCCTTTCAACCACATGTCAATTCAGTTCCTTCTACTCGTGCTCAGTAATTTATACCAGAAAGTTTCAGCAATGACACCAGTGCACAATTTTAGTATTAGAAAAAATCTATACATTTGAAATAACAATATTAATTAATCCTTCTCTAGTTTTACTTTTACAAAAGGGAAAATAATTCCAGGGAATGCAGATCCCAAACCATTTTATTTTTAAATTACATTATTCTATTTGATAATTGAGAAAATATTATCTTTGTGGGTGCCTCATTTAATGCAATATTTCTCCTTAGGACAACAACTGGTGGCCACTGTACAAATAGTTTTTTCATAAAAGCTTTATAATTAAACAAAATACATTTCTAAAAGAGTGAATTGTCATGAATTGTCATGAATGAATTGTAAAACCCTTAACTTATATTTCCAATTTATCTTTCAAAACTGGTGTATTTCCATGTAAAATGAAAACTGCCAAAGTCATCCCACTATACAAAGCTGGAGACAGAAATCAATTTACAAATTACAGGCCGGTGTCGTTACTCTCTCAGTTCTCAAAAATATTAGAAAAACTGTATGTAAGTAGATTAGATAATTTTATCGAGAAGCACGAATTGCTAGTTGATAGTCAATATGGATTCAGGTCAAACAGATCGACATCCATGGCATTAATGGAGTTAATTGAAGACATTACCAGTTTTATAGATAACAAGAAATATGCAGTGGGTGTATTTATAGATTTGAAAAAAGCATTTGAAACAATTGATCATCATTTGCTAATCAAAAAACTGGAAAAGTATGGAATCAGAGGGGTTGTACTAGAGTGGATGAGAATCTACATAAGTAAAAGACATCAGTTTGTGCAACTAGGGGACTGCAAATCAACATGCTTAGAAATAACTTGTGGAGTCCCACAGGGGTCGGTTTTGGGCCCCAAATTGTTTATTTTGTATATTAATTATATATGTAGGGTGTCAAACCTCTTAAGATTGGGTTATTTGCATATGACACTAATATTTTCTGTGATGGGGACAATTTGCAGCAGCTTTTGGAGGTGGAGCAATCACAGCATCTAAGGAGCGAAGGAGATAGGCGACGTTTCGGGTCGGAACCAAAGGGTCTCGACCCTTTGGGTCGAGGGTGTTGGATGTGGCTCTTGTGGTTAAGGGGATGGTAGGGATACTGAGTTGGTGATCAGCCAGATCATATTGAATGGCGGTGCAGGCTCGAAGGGCTGAATAGACTCCTGAATGATGCTGCTGCACCCGCTGAGTTTCTCCAGCTTTTTGTGTACCCTCGATTCTCCAGCATCTGCAGTTCCTTCTTTAAAAATTAAAAAGATGGTTTGATTTGAATAAATTATCATTATATTTAAACAAAACCAAACTTATGCTGTTTGGAAAACGCAAAATAAATACACAAGTAAAGGTAATGATAAATAATGTTGAAATAGAAAGAGTGCATGAAATTAAATTTCTGGGTGTGATTCTTGATCACAAAATCTGCTGGAAACCCCATATAAAACATGTGAGAGCAAAAGTAGCACAGAGTATTGGAGTGATGGGGAAAGCAAGGCATGTTTTGAATGAGAGAGCACTGTATATTCTGTACAGCTCACTTGTGTTACCGTATTTGGATTACTGTGTGGAAGTATGGGGCAACATCTACAAAACCACCTTACAATCACTAAGCACACTACAAAAAAGAGCTATTCGTATTGTAAACAATGTAGGATATCATGACCGCACCAATATTGTATTTAAAATTACACACCTTAAAGATTAAGGATCTGGTAGAATTTAAGACTGCACAAATAATTTATAAAGCAAAAAATAAACTGCTACCTGTAAAATACAAAAAACTGTTCAAAGACAGTGAGGGGGTTATAACTTTAGAGGGAAACTAAACTTGAAACAGCATTATGCTCGGACCCATTTAAAAAGTATATGTATTTGCATTTGTGGGGTGGTTTTGTGGAATGGTCTTGACGAAACGATTAAACAAAGTATGAATATAATGCAATTTAAAAAAATGTACAAAATATATATCCTTGAAAAGTACAGTAATGAGGAAGGAGAATGTAAATCTCACAGATGTTAATGGTGCTTGTTCTTTTGTTCTTTTATTTATTTTTATTTTTTTATTAATAGCTTGATTGGAGTAGTTTTATTTGAATTGTCTGTTTAGTTTATTTTATTGAATTTTGCATTTGTTAATGGTGAAGAATGGGGATAGGACTTGACGAGCATAGGCTTCTTCCTATCCCTTATCGAACGAGTCTAATGTGTATTATGTTGAAATTGGCTTTTGATTTTTTAATTTATGTATGTACATATATGTTATTATATGTGTATGTGTGTATATGTTATGTTAGGTATATGGACGTAATAGTATATGCAGGTAGATGGGAATAGGTTCGGGCACGGACTAGGGCCTGTTTCCGTGCTGTATTGTTATATGGTTATATGGTTATGTACATGTATATATTTATTATATATATATATGTATGTATATTTGTATGTATTATTTTATATATATATATATATATTATATATTTTCTTTTCTTCTCTTTTTTTTAAATCGTTTGAAATAAAAATAAAGATAAAGATAAAGATGATCTCGTATCTTGTAGGAATGGCCTTCATTGCCCTTTAGCATGCAAGTTTAATTTGAAAACTATGTTAACCAGTGCTTAATGTTTAAATTCAAAATAAATGACACAATGATTTTAGTGACAATGGAATATTTTATTTAATTCATTACAAAACATACCAAAATGTTATTCACAAAACGTGCATAAACTGCAGTTTTTTTCTCATATGAGATTAACAAAGTTTTGTTCAAGGTAGAAATGAACACACTTGTCTGAGCTACGAGGGTAGGCATAAACTGCTCTTCACTGAGTTAACCTCAAACTGGGAAACCATTCCCTGTGCCACATTCAGTACCATGACAACTGCTGGAGAAATGTTAACACCATAATCTGCTGAAGCATGATCCTCCCCCACCATCCTCCACTTAAATAATTTTCAAACTGTTTTATTTACCCTTACAAAATCAGTATTGCAAACCACTCAAAACTTCATGACACCACCTTTACCAAACTGAAAAGTGTTGCTTTACATCTGATTAAGATTTTGTGCATCTGAATCTGGGATGTATCACTTCTTTTCCAGATCTTACCTACCAAATTCTGATTGATTCTAGCTATTAATCCATTACATATTAAAACCAGCTACTGGTTTTAGTCTTCTAGAGGTGCTGCAACAGCAGGTGGCACTATCCACATAGCAGACTGAGAATAATAGGGCTCAATCTAATTTAGCGACTCACTGTCCCAAATCAACTCCATGCACTTTGTCCTAAAGAACCCGTAAAAAATGTTGTATTTAAAAAAATTACCGAGTGAGCTTGTTCATTCCTCTCCAAGAAAGAATTTTACATTTTCAATGCCGGGCTAGTTTTTTTTTAAAAAACTTCTTCTTTATCCCATTTCCTTCCATTGGTCCCATTCCTCCAACTTCACACAGTAGAAACAGCAAACTCAGAAATCAGAGTTACGTGAAACTAGAGACTTCCAACCAATGGCAGAATTGTTTATTAACTTCCAACCAATGGCAGAATTGTTTAAATGCTGTTATAGTATTAAGGGACAGAAGTTTAGGGGTAACGTTTAGGGGGAACTTCTTTACTCAGAGGGTGGTGGCTGTGTGGAATGAGCTTCCAGCAGAAGTGGTGGAGGCAGGATCGATTTTAACATTTAAAAGTAAAGTGGATAGGTATATGGACGGGAAGGGAATGGAGGGGTATGGTCTGAGTGCAGGTAGATGGGACTAGGGGAAAACAAATGGTCGGCACGGACTGGAAGGGCAGAGAGGGCCTGTTTCCGTGCTGTAATTGTTATATGTTATATGTTATCTGCCTCAACAACCTTCTTCACAGCTCGTTCTACATACCCACCTCTTTCCGAGTGAAAAAACTGCCCCTCTGGTCCCCATCTTGCCTCTTTCTACTTAAACACGTCGTCTTGTTTTGATTCCCCCACCTTGGGTAAAGGTATTCATCCTATCGATTCTCGTCATGATTTTATACACCCCTATAAGATCACCCCTCAGCCTCCTGCGCTCCAAGGAACAACCTCATGTTCTGGCAACATCCTCGTATATCTTCTCCGCACACGTTCCAGCCTCATTACATCCTTTCTATAGCAATGCTGACATTTAAATTGGTTTCCTTTCCTTGTGTGTTGTTCCCCCTTCAGCTCTCCCTCTCCCAATCTCCAATGCCTCTTAGATCAGATATTAGTCTGAACATAAAGTCATACAAGAGTCACAATATCCAATAGATAAATCATAAAGACAACTCAAGCCATGATCATCGGCCCATATTAATGTTGTGGCCTAATAATTTATTCATGTAACTCAAGCCAAATGTTACTGTGCAGCTGAACATTGGCAAGATTGGGAAAGGAAAATTGCACACATTACTGGCTTCATCAGCAAAATTAAGCCTTGATTATTCAGAAGGATTGCCATTTGCCTTAACCCCTTTAATCTGGTGTAAAGTGTGTCCCACTGACAGCAGTAGTGAAACTGGTACATTTTGTCTCCAATGAAATTTTAAACTGGTCTGACAGCTGACAATTATTTCTTGCTCACGGAACAACCAGGCTTTATTAATCCTCTTTCACTTGACGCAGAGGTACTTAAAAGGACCAAGATGTAGACTTTTGTTTTCATTGAGAAATCCAATGTCCTGAAACCTCGTGAGCAGCCTCAAAATGTTACATGACTGCTCTACCTATAGAATTATTCCAAGATGATCTTTGCTGCAACTGAGAATTGGTTGATTCATAGGTAGACACAAAATGCTGGAGTAACTCAGCGAGACATGCAACATCTCTGGACAGAAGGAATGGGTGACGTTTTGGGTCGAGACCCTTCTTCAGAGTCTGAAGAAGAGTCTCGGCCCAAAACATCGCCAATTCCTTCTCTCCAGAGATGCTGCCTGTCCCGCTAAGTTATTCCATCATTTTGTGTCTACCTTTGATTTAAACCAGCATCATATTTCCTACACATTGGTTGATTCATCCTGCACCCCAAATTTCATACTTAATGGAGAGAAAAAAACTTTCCTCCATCCCACAGCAACAGGCAAAGAAACATAGAAACATAGAAAACTAGGTGGTGTAGGCCATTCAGCCCTTCGAGCCTGCACCGCCATTCAATATGACCATGGCTGATCATCCAACTCAGTATCCTGTACCTGCCTTCTCTCCATACCCCCTGATCCCTTTAGCCACAAGGGCCGCATATAACTCCCTCTTAAATATAGCCAATTAACTGGCCTCAACTACCTTCTGTGGCAGAGAATTCCACAGATTCACCACTCTCTGTGTGAAAAAAAAATTCTCATCTTGGTCCTAAACGACTTCCCCCTTATCCTTAAACTGTGACCCCGTGTTCTGGACTTATACGTTTCTATAAGATCCCCTCTCAATCTTCTAAATTCCAGCGAGTACAAGCCGAGTCTATCCAGTCTATCTTCATATGAAACTTCATATGCCATCCCAGGAATCAGTCTGGTGAACCTTCTCTGCGGATGACACAAAGCTGGGGGTAGTGTTAGGTGAGAGGAGGATGCTAGGAGGCTTCAAGTCAAGTGCAAACCTGGAGATGTTGCATTCAATTCCCTTGTCCAAATCATTAATATATATTGTTAATAGCAGGGGTCCCAGCACTGAGCCTTGCGATACCCCACTGCCATTCTGAAAAGGACCCATTTACTCCTACTCTTTGCTTCTGTCTGCCAGCCAGTTCCCCAACCACATCAATACTGAACCCCCAATACCTTGTCCTTTAAATTTGCATACTAATCTGGTCTGGGATGGGATGGGATTATGTGGGACCTTGTCGAAAGCCTTCTGAAAGTCCAGATATAACACATCCACTGGTTCTCCCTTATCCACTCTACTAGTTACATCCTCGAAAAATTCTATAAGATTCGTCAGACATGATTTACCTTTCATAAATCCATGCTGACTTTGTCCAATAATTTCACCACTTTCCAAATGTGCTGCTATCCCATCTTTAATAACTGATTCTAGCATTTTCCCCACTACCGATGTTAGACTAACTGGTCTGTAATTCCCCGTTTTCTCTCTCCCTCCCTTTTTAAAAAGTGGGGTTACATTAGCTACCCTCCAATCCTCAGGAACTACTCCAGAATCTCAAGAGTTTTGAAAAATTATCACTAATGCATCCACTATTTCTGGGGCTACTTCCATAAGTATTCTGGTATGCAGCCTATCTGGCACTGGGAATTTATCGGCCTTTAATCCATTCAATTTACCCAACACCACTTTCCGGCTAACCTGGATTTCACTCAGTCCCTCCATCTCATTTGACCCCTGGTCCCCTGCTATTTCTGGCAAATTATTTATGTCTTCCTTAGTGAAGACAGAACCAAAGTAGTTATTCAATTGGTCTGCCATGTCCTTGTTCCCCATGATCAATTCTCCTGTTTCTGACTGCAAGGGACCTACATTTGTTTTATCTAATATTTTTCTCTTTGCATATCTATAAAAACATTTGCAGTCAGTTTTTATCTTCCCTGCCAGTTTTCTTTCATAATCTATTTTCCCTTTCCTAATTAAGCCATTTGTCCTCCTCTGCTGGACTCTGGTAGGCTGCTTTTTCTGGCTAATTTGTATGCTTCATCTTTTGTTTTGATAGTATCCCTGATTTCCTTTGTTGTCCACGGATGCACTACCTTCCCTGATTTAATTTTTGCCAAACTGGGATGAACAATTGTTGTAGTTCATCCATGCAGTCTTTAAATACCTTCCATTGCATATCCACCGTCAACCCTTTAAGAATCAATTGCCAGTCTATCTTCACCAATTCACGTCCCATACCCTCAAAGTTACCTTTCTTTAAGCTCAGAACCCTTGTTTCTGAATTAACTATGTCACTCTCCATCCTCAATACCCAATCTAGAATAGCCTGCTCTCTCGTTGGTTCCTCCACATGTTGGTTTAGAAAACTATCCCGCATACATTCCATGAAATCCTCTTCCTCAGCACCCCTGCCAATTTGATTCACCCAATCTATATGTAGATTGGTCACCCGTCATAACTGTTTACCTTTGTTGCACGCATTTCTAATTTCCTGTTTTATGCCATCCCCAACTCCACTACTACTGTTAGGTGGCCTGTACACAACTCCCACTAGCATTTTCTGCCCCTTAGTGTTTCACAGCTCTACCCATATCGATTCCACATCATCCAAGCTAATGTCCTTCCTTTCTATTGCGTTAATCTCCTCTCTAACCAGCAACACTACCCCACCTCCTTTCTGTCTATCCCTCCTGAATATTGAATATCCCTGGATGTTCAGCTCCCAGCCTTGGTTACCCTGAAGGCAGGGACATTTCCAGGCTCAGCCAAAATGCAGATATTCAAGTAGTATCATTGCATACAGATATCTCACTGATAATTTCCAGTCAGGAGCACCTGCCTACAATTCCAAAGGAGCGAGGGCAACGAACATGCCTCCTGCAGGTAGTATTACTCATCTGCTTACCTAGATGTTTGTAACTCACAGGGAGCACTCTTAACATCGCCACATCATCCATTTATTTAGTAACTGCAAGACTGCCATAATTATATAAAATAGAAATAGGCCCTTCAGCCCAAATCATCATGCTGAACAGATCTTATATAATACCATTTGCCCATCTATCTATCTATCTACATATAACTAAAACTCTGATCTTGTTATCTTCCGGTTTGGCGGTTATTCTATTTGTGCAAAAACGGTTTGCGGTAGTGCTACGATATTTCACCAGTTCACTCACCGTTTTCCCATGCTCCAAGTCAACCAAGTTTTGTTCTGATCGGTTCAATGTTGTCAAAGTTAGCGAGGTTTAAAAATCTTAAAAAACGCGCGTGCACAGATCGATCTCTTCTCCTGCCTTCCAGCGCTGCGTGGATTAGTCTCTTCCCGTCACTCACCAGGATGGTCCGCCCCTTCCTGCGCCATCGCGTCTTTACTGGAGCTGAGGAAAGCCGGCGGAGGTTTTCCAAATGGACTTTCGGAGGGACCTGAAGCAGCCCAGCCCCAAGCAGCAGCCCAGCAGTGCGGCAATGTCGCCAAACGGAAAGCGGAGAGTCTGATCCCGGCAGAGGAGAAAATCCAGCACCCGCTGTGAGTCCCAAACGCACTACCCACCCCTTTCCCCTCTCGTCCCCCTCGCTGGCTCCTGCCCCCTCCCCCGTGATACCCCCTCTCCTCCATGACTCTTCTCCGAGCTCCCCCCCCCCTTTGGGAAAGTGGGGGATGTAGGGAGTGGGGAATGGAGGGAGAGCAGGGTAGTGGGGGAGGTGAGGAGGGATAGTGGGGGAAAGGAGAGGAAGAGCGAGGTGAGGGAGGGATTGGGGGAGGGAAGGAGGGGAAAGAAGAGGGAGGGTGGAGGAAGGGGAGTGCTAGGGATGAGGCAAAATGAACTGTGCCCATGCTGTTGGGGGCTATGGGTGAGCGGTGGAATATTGCGTTGGGGGACCAATCCTCCTGTGTGACAGGGACCCAACAGGTCCCACTTAGTCTAGCATCCCTCTAAACCCTTCTTATCCAAATGTCCCCATTGCATCCACCTCTACAAGTTCCTCTGGCAGTTCATTCCATACAGACAGCATCCTGTCTGTGAAGAGGTTGCCCCTTGGGTTCCTTTAAAACTTTTCCCTTCTCACCCTAAACCTATGGCCTTTAGTTATGGACTATTACCCTGGGGAAAAAGACTGACTGTTCATATTTCATGATTTATGCTTCATGATTCTGTGTATGTCTATAAAGCTATTATCCAAATCTCCACGGAAAAAAAGTCTCAGCCTATCCAGGTTCTTGAGTCCTGGTAACATTCTGGTGAATGTTTCCTGCAATTTTTCTAGCTCAAAGGCATCCTTCTTATAGCAGTGTAATCAGAACTGCACATAACACTACAAATGTGGTCTCACTAAGGTCCTGCACAGCTGGAGCATGATATCCCAGCCCCTGCACTCAATATCCTTACCGATGAAGACAAGCATGCCAAATATCTTCTTCACTGTGCATCCGTGTCACCAATTTCAGGAGTACATGTACCCCTCAGTCTCTCTGCTCTACAACACTCTCCAGGGCCCTACCATATTTTGTGCAAGACCTGCCCTATTTTAATTTATCAAAAGCAAAATACATCATCTCATACATAGCATGGAACTCATCCATGCCAAACAAGATGCCCATCTCAGCTTGTCCTATTTGCCCATGTTTGTCCCAAATCCTTCGAAATCTTTCCCACCCCAATGTATCCATCATTGTTAAAAATGCCATTTGCTATTCCTTAGCTCATTTTCCCATTTGATCCAGAACCTTTTGTAAAGTTAGCCTTCCTCACTGTCCATCTTACCATAAATTGTTATGTTATCCATACACTTACTAACTGCATTAACTGTATTGTCACCCAAATTGTGACACCCAAATCACCCATAAATGAAACACACCACTGCCTGCAGCACACCACTGGGCAGACGCCACCAAAAAGAACAACAATCATCCTCTGACGCCTTCCACCAAGCCAACTGTGAAACCAATTGGGTAACTTACCCTTGAACCCATGTGATCTGACCTTCCAGCCAAGTCAACCATGCAGGTCCTAGCCAAAGGCCTTGCTAGAGTCCATCCACCATCCTGCCTTCATTAATCTCATCAGACCTTAATCTGTCCTTGCTTATCCAAATGCTGGCAGATCCTCTCTGAGAATCCCCTCCAGTAGCTAAAAACCCTGTCCCACTGTACGAGTTCATTCAAGAGCTCTCCCGAGTTAAAAAAAAAAATCAAACTCGTGCTAAGCACGTAGAATGAGCATAGCGGGTACATCGGAGCTCAGAGTCTCTTAGCGGCTCGTAACACTAACGGCACGCACTCGGGAAACGCGGTAAGCTCGGGAAGACGCGTGAAGATTTTTCAACATGTTGAAAAATGTCCACGAGACCCCCGAGTGCTTACGAGTGACCATTACCGTAAATCTCCCAGTTCGAAACAGGGCAAACTCTGAACAACTCTTGAATGAACTCGTACAGTGGGACAGGGCTATTACCCATCATGGATGCCAGGCTTACTGAGGCCTGTCATTCCCTGCATTAACCTTGCAGTCCTTCTTAAATAATGGTACAACATCTAGTCTTCAGGTACCGTTGCAGTGGCTAACGAGCACACAAATATCAGGCTCCGACAATTTCTTCCCTAGCTTCCCACAATGTCTAAGGACACACATGATTAGAGCCTGGGGATTTATCCACCTTATTATGCTCATTTTGGGTAATTCTGATATGGTCCAACACATCACTACTTGTTTACCTTACTTCCTTTGCTTCCACAGCCTTCCCCTCAGTAAATGCAAATAAGCCCACCTCCTGCGCTTGACACATAGACAACCATGTTATTCCTGATGGGGGCCTATTCTCTCCCTTGCTACCCTTTACCTTAATATACTTGTGGAATCTTTTCTAATTTCCTATTCTCTTCCTTGTTACGCTTTTGCTCTTAATATAGCTGTAGAATCTCGTAAGATTTCCCTTCATCTTGTCTGCCATGGCTATCTCGTGCTGCTTTGTATTGTGATGTGTCCCTTTATGAGCTTAGAGCCAATATCACAGCTGTGAGGCAAAATGCCAGCAGCTGCCAGACATTGTAATAAGTCAATGAAGAATGTCGCACTGAAACTGACACAGTTACAAGGGGAGCCCCACAATGTCGTTCTATGACAAATCAGTTGAGGATCTTGCTTATTATGGAGCTTTCATGCACTGCACTGGATTGACCTATAAAGCCTTTATATGTAATTAAAAAGCCAAAAAGCAATTTTGAGAGTAACATCTGAAGTACTGCTTGCACATTACATTGCCAGGTGCTATCAAATGCTTTATGTTATTCACTTAAACATCCCGTCACCCCCCACTATATTTTCCACAATAAAACTATCCAACCTCAGCTCTGGCTCAGTCCATCTGGCACTAAAACCCCAGATCCACAGTTTCCATCCACTGAATAATTCAGCAAATGTTTGCTGTAGACATACAACTGACCTTTGTCTGCTCTTGCTCAGGTAGTCACAACTCACCTTGCACTCTAACATGAATACTCTATTCCACTGAAAGTTCTACCCAGAGGCAGCAATGTTGCCTCAGTAGCTTCGGGAAGCAGAGACTTTAAGAATGTGGGCCGAATCTTGGCTTCATACATTCAGGCATCCATTGCATTATTTTTTTGCTTTAATACTTTTACTGGCTCTATTCCCATGTACAACGCAATGTGTAGCTGATTTTACTTCGGAGTCACGTGAGTGACTTCGTGAAGACCCCGCCAGCACGCATGCGCGGCATATCGTCGCGCGCATTTGCACCGGCAGGCTGGGGGGGGGGAGTGCGCTCTCTCCTCCGGCTCCTTCACAAGACCGGCAGGTAAGTATAACTTTTTCTTCACAGCATGGACAAGGGCCGGAGGACGACGCTGTCAAGGAGCTGAGCTGCGGCCAGCCAACGGCCCTTGTCCCCGGAGCTGCAAGGAACGCCGGCAGCTTCAACGCATGGTGGGGGCAGGAATGCGGAAGTCGGGCGCTCCCGCTGATTCAGGGGCCGACTCACCCGAATGGGTTACCGCTCCGGAGCTGGATGCAACGGATCCAGACTCCGAGCCCCCCGTCCCCCAAGAGAAGGGGGGATACAGGTACGTGGCAAGGGGTCTCGCTCTTTACAGGCAACCTCTCCCCGAGCTCCAGAAGACACGAGGGGCTGGGCCGGGGGACAGCCGCACGACAGGGGAGCCCTGCAATGTGCACATACGTACCACAGCCAGGGAATCTGCCGTAGTGCAGCCTGGCAACATCACTGCTGCGTCGTGTAGGCCTGCTGGAGCAGATACCGCCGACAACACACCCCGTCAGGCTGCGGTCAAGGGCGGAGGTTTGGCAGCAGGAAGCGGTCGGTCAGCTCAGCTCTGGGAGCGGCCCCGACCATGCGCCTCCACGCCAAAAGATGGGCATGTGTGGAGGTAAGCCTGCACGGACTCCGGGGAGCCAGGTTCGGGGGCCGGCGCCGATTCAACTCACCTGCCTTCTTATCAGGACAGGTGGGCCGCCGCAGTCTGGGGAGAAGACAGACTAGCGGAGAGAGTCCATGCGGGAGTCGTATGATCCTACTTGGGCTGTAGGTCACGACGACCTGCCATTGGACCCTAGACAGCACCTTATGGAGGTGTGGTTCGATGGTGGAAGCCCCAGTGAGTTCGCAGGGCCTGGGGAAGTCGGCTTGCCCGCTGCGTATAGCAGGGACGGTCGCATAGAACGGTTGGAGCTCTTAGTGGTGCAACGCCTCCAGCGGGGGACCGGGAACGAGAAGAGCGGGACTCGCGGTAATCCACTAGCCGTGCAAGGACACCACTCAGCACCTCATCGTCTCCAGCCAGAAGTATTAATGATTGCCCAGCTGCTGTGTTTGAAGACGACCGGGACAGCCAGTGACCGTCTGAGCCAGAGCATGAGGAGGATATGCTGGAAGTGGTGAGTGAAGTTTACCGTTTCCACCCAGACAGGTGAACCCCTGCAACACGAATTGGCGGGCACCATTGATTGCCTAATTACGCACCAACTCCGGAGTCAGGTTCTCAATAATACCTTGGAGAAAGGTTCTCCACGGGGCATAACGGCGTTTGCTAGGACCCTGGTCGGGGGATAATGTGTCCAGTAAACAGCAAGATGCACTGGCACTCCTATGCAACGCCCAGTATGAGATAAACTGCCTGCGTAAGAGCTCCATATAGCCCACACTCAACCCCAAATTCTCGGGGTTGTGCCGACCATTACCGCTCCACCGCCGCATCAGTTGTTTGGAGACCTGTCCAAACAGGTGAAGGGACTGGACAAAGGAGGCCAAAACAGCAGGCCTCATGAAACTCCATCGGCCAGACTTCACCCATATCACGGGTAACAGCCTGATACACCCGGGGAACCATGGCTGCGGATAGGGCACAAAGATCCTACCTACCTCCATCTCAACAAACACAAGACCTTTTAGGGCAAGGCCAACAGCGGCCTGCATGGAAAATGCGGGCGCCGGTCCGTCAACCTCCATAATGTCCACCCAAAGGACCGTATGTACGGAACCGCCGTTAACCATCTAGGTAAGGGGGTCTGGCTCCTCTCACGCCGTAGTATCCCCTTCTGCACGAATAGGTGGGCGATTGCGGGCTTCCTTGGACAAATGGGAAAACTGTCACCACAGATGAGTTTATTTTACAAAGTGTTCAAGGGTATATAATTTGTTGGAGGTATAAATTCTCATACCCAGCATTCGCCTCGTAGGAATTTTACTCTATCCCAAAAAGAGGTGGAGGCAGGGCATGCTGAAATTATACGGCTAGCAGAAAAAGGGGTAATTGGCATAACCAAGCATGAACCTATTGAGTTTGAGTCTAATATGTTCACCAGCAGTAAAAAAGAAGGGGGGATGTCGGATTATAATAGATTTAACTAAGTTGAACACTTTTGTACAATATACCCATTTCAAAATGGATACTTTTGGAACAGCTAGGCAGATGCATTACCCAGGGTACTTTATGGCATGCATCGATTTGAAAGATGCATGCTAAACGGTGCCCATCGCTGAGGCTCACAGGGAATTTCTGAAGTTGTCTGGAAGGGTGCATTGCCCCAATGGAATCATCACAGCCCTAGGCTGTTTACCAAATTGGTATTTACCTGTATTGGCTCTTCTCCGACAACAAGATTATAGTGATGGCATATTGGATGAAATCCTTATAGTGGGGCAGCCCCTTCCAATTGGCAATTCAAGGAGTGGCTGCAACCAAGGCTCTGCTTGAGAAGCTGGGGTTGTAATCCATCCAGACAAATCAAAACTGCACCCGGTACGGGTTATGGATTATTTGGTGTTCACCCTAGACACCAATTTAATGAAGTTTATCATCCCAACTAATAAAGCTACTGCTATAATAGAAGAGTGCCACAATCTTGCTTGCGCCAGGGTACCGACCATTCGGCAAACAGCAAAAGTTATAGGCAAATTGGTAACTACATTCCCAGCTGCACGATTCGGACCGCTACACTACCGAAATTTACAAAGGTCAAAAATCACAGCATTAAAAAACAAATGCTGGGCACTTTGATCGGCCAATTCAGTTACCACCGGAAGCTAGAAATGAGCTACAATGGTGGGTAGATAATATTAAAGAATGTCATTGACCTATTATAGTGAGCAACCCTGATGTTGTGCTACTAACTAACGCAAGCGCACCAGGCTGGGGAGCAACTGGTACGATGTCCAGTTGTGGTGGCAGATGGAACTCTCATGAGTCTACATTCCTGGAGTCACATGGGATAAACTATATAGAAATGCTGGGGGCATTTCATGGACTACGGGCTTACTGTACTAATTCACGGGATTACATGTCCGCTTTCAAATAGATGATGCTACAGTAGTGGCTTACATCAATCATACGGGTGGTATCAGGTCGCTAGTTTGTGATGAATTGGCTAATACAATTTGGCACTGGTGCATTGAAAGAAATATTTGGATTACTGCGACCTATTTGCCTGGGAAGCTTAATTCAGTGGCGGACACCAGGTCATGAGTCTTCAATGACAACATTGAGTGGATGTTGAACCCCCAAATATTGGAGATATTATAGCTCATTTTGGGACACCAGATATTGACCTATTTGCGTCCAGGCTGAACCATCGAATACCAATGGATGTGTTGTGGGAACCAGACCCTGGGGCAATAGCAATGGATGCATTTTTATCCATTAGGAGAAATGGTTTCCTACGCATTTCCCCCATTCTGCCTCACCAGTCGGATATTGCAGAAAATTAAACTAGACTCTGCAACTGGCATATTGATCATTCCCGACTGGCCTACACAACCATGGTACCCGATGGTTGTAGAAATTTTAAAACAACCATGGATGGCGATTGGGAAACATCCCAAATTGATTACTCACCCCATTACGGGGGGGTCAGTCATTCTTGCCATGGTCATTTAAACTTGTTGGCCTGCAGGTTCTGAAAGACCACTCATCCGGGCAGGCATCTTGTTAAGAGCCATAGACCTTATCGCCGCATCATGCCGAGAATCAACTCGGAAACAATACCTCACCCAAATCAGAAAGTGGGAGGCATTCTGTGCCCGGACCAACAAGTCTTCAACTCGGCAACAATACCTGATGTGTTGGAGTTTCTAGCAGGCCTCCATTTCGATGCTGGCCTCAGCTACAGTGCCATCAACAGCGCCAGGAGTGCGCTGTCCTCATACCTGGATATAGGTGCCGGCTCCAACCACCTGGTGTCTAAAACTAATGAGGGGAGTGTTCAACACCAACCCTCCACGACCCAGATATACAGTAACGTGGGATGTGGGGATCGTGCTGACCCTACTGAGGAGCTGGGCTCCAATAGATGAGCTACCATTGAAACAGCTCGCCCTCAAGGTGGTGATGCTTATGGCACTGACTACAGCTCAACGAGTCCAGACGTTACAGAAACTGCGACTGGACTGCATGGTGGCCACCCCTGTCAAATAAATTTCTTTGTCAAAGAATTATTAAAACAGCACAGGCCAGGGGGGCGCATGGGCTGCAGCTGGAATTTCGGGCGTACCCTGTAGATGCCACTCTCTGCATAGTCACCCATCTCCACCACTACATCCGAGTTACTGGAGTTATCAGGATGAAGGAACAGGGGCTCCTCATCAGCCACAAACCTCCGCATCATCGGGTGACTACACAGACGATCGCCAGGTGGCTCAGGGTGGTGCTGGATGCAGCAGGAGTTGCTACTGACATTTTTAAGTCTCATTCCACCAGGGCTGCATCCACATCAGCGGTGAGAGCCATGGAGGTGCCCATGGACCACATTCTCGCCACCGCGGGCTGGGCTAGTGGAAAAGCCCTCTGGCCGCCCCTGCGACATTCGCAGAAGCTATCCTGGGAACCGCTCAGTAAATGTCTGGCCCCGATTTAGGGGTTTGTTGTTTATTTGATTAATAAATTGTGTTGATTTTTCAGCCAGTTTCGACTGAACTCCATTAACAGCCTTCCTCCATCAGACTGGCGGCAGTGTGATAAGCATGGACGTTGTCCAGGGCGTGAAATCACAGAGCTTTGAAATCTTCACGAAGTCACTCACGTGACTCCGAAGTAAAATAGTAAGATTAAACGAGAACTTACCAAGTTTGAAGGTTGATCTGTATTTTACGAGGAGTCGCGGTGAGGGATTTCGTGCCCACCGCTCCCACCCTCTATCATAAGGTCAACCAGGTAGTTCTACGTTTTTCATCTTACTATTTTTTAGTCATGGTTTGGTTCTGTGATTCCACACCGCTACTTTGAAGGATGCCGTGCATGCGTGCTGGCGGGGTCTTCACGAAATCCCTCACCGCGACTCCTCGTAAAATACAGATCAACCTTCAAACTTGGTAAGTTCTCGTTTAATCTTACTATTTTAGTACATTTTCCAAAGGTCTTCGAAAGTGTCAAATATATTGCTATTTCACTTCTGCCATTCTTGCTCCGTTTGGCGTACATTTGACTTCTGAGTCGCCGATGTGATTGACTTCAAGAGGGCCTAGCAAACCAGTTTAAGGTTAATACGGGTTGGGCAACAAACACTAAAATCCCCAAATCCAAGAAAATAAAAAATATCCGTTTCAGATGTTGTCCATTAAATAAAACTGTTTCCAATTGGTTCATCTTCACCATGGACATTCCTCTGTACATCCACCCCATATCTGTATGGTGTGGGGTCTTCACTTTGCCTTGAACAGCCTAAATATCTCTCCTTCACCCAATATAATCATTCATTTGCTGAACTTGCACTCACATTGAACAACTGGTATCGCAATCAAAGGTGTAGCTCTGGGTATTCATATGGCCCCAATCTATGACTGTCCTTTTGTGGGATACCTGATCAGCTTTTGATTCAATCCTGCTCTTTCGCTGTTTCGTTTGTTTCACGCACACACACACTCCTGCTGCTAATTTCCATCCTACTTCACCTAGAGTCACATAGAATGGATATAGGTACTTTGGCACAATACTAACCAATGCTCCCCTTTCCAACCTTGTCCCATTTGCCTGTTTGGCCCATATTCCTCTCGGCCTTTCCTATCCATGTACAGGTACTCCATCTATTTTCCAGCACTCTTGGTTCCAGAGCCTTGCCGGGTTATCCATTTTGCCGGACCAACAGAAGGTCACGTAATAATAATTCAACAATACACCTCTGACCCATTAATTATACCCCTCCCGTATCTCTAAAGCACCCCCATGGACTGCTAGAAATTTAAATAATGAATTAACAATTAACAAAGAAGTAAAACACTAACTATTTTGGGACAGAGGCACACATCCTGAAAGACCATTCCCCACAGGCAATGCTCTCGTAATTTTGCCCGGCTTAAAGGAGGTGCCGAACTATCAGTTGCTGGAAAATCAGAAGAGTACCTGTACCTGCCCCAATTACTTTTAAATGTTGTTATTGTACCCACCTCAACTCCTCCCTCTGAGCTCATTCCACACAGCACACCATCTATTTGAAAGAGTTCCTCCTTAGGTTCCTATTAAATCTTTCCCCTCTCACCCCTAACCCATCCCCTCTAGTTCACGATTGCCCTTTGCTGCGAAGAAGACTCCCTGCATTCATCGATTTCCCTCATGATCCCCACTATTAGATCACCCCTCAGCTCCCTGAACTCCAAGGAATAAAGTCCTAGCCTGCCCAACACCTCCCTATAGCTCAGGCCCTCAAGACCTAGTAAGATCCTCACACATCTTCTCTGCATCCTATCCAACCTTATGACGCTTTCCTGTAACAGGGTGATCAAAACTCAACACAATATTTCAAGTGCACCATTGCCAACGTCTTATAATCTGCAACATAATGTCCCAACTTCCTTACTTCGTTCCCTGAATGATGAAGGCCAGTATGCCAAAATCCTTCTTCACCACCTATCTACTTGTGATGCCGCTTTCAGGAAACTATGTACTCCTGGATTCCTCTGCTGTATAACACTCCCCCGCTGTCAAGGTCCTGGCCTAGTAAGACTTCACAAAATACTATACCTCACATTAATTAGAATTAAAATCTATCAGTCATGTCTCAACCCATTTTCCTAGCTCATCAAGATCCTGCTGTAAATCTTGCAATCAATTTTGTAGTTAATTTATTAGCCCAGTATGTTAACATTAATGATTTAGATGAACGGATTAAAAGTAACATTAGCAAATTTGAAGATGACACAAAGCTGGGTGGCAGTGTGAACTGTGATGAGGATGCTATGAGAATGCAGGGTGACTTGGACAGGTTGGGTGAGTGGGCAGATGCATGGCAGACGCAGTTTAATGTGGATAAATTTGAGGTTATCCACTTTGGTAGCAAAAACACGATGGCAGATTATTATCTAAATGATGTCAAGTTGGGAAAAGGGGAAGTACAACTGGATCTGGGGGTCCTTGTTCATCAGTCAATTAAATAAAGTAAGCATGCAGGTACAGCAGGCAGTGAAGAAAGCAAATAGCATGTTGGCCTTCATAACAAGAGGAGTTGAGTAGAGGAGCAAAGAGGTCCTTCTGCAGTTGTACAGAGCCCTAGCGAGACCACACCTGGAGTATTGTGTGCAGTTTTGGTCTCCAAATTTGAGGGAGGACATTCTTGCTATTGAGGGATTGCAGCGTAGGTTCACAAGGTTAATTCCCGAGATGGCTGGGCTTGTATACTCTGGAATTTAGAAGGATGAGAGGGGATCTTATTGAAACATATAAAATTATTAAGGGTTTGGACATGCTAGAGGCAGGAAACATGTTCCCGATGTTCGGGGAGTAAAGAACCAGGGGCCACAGTTTAAGAATAAGGGGGAGGCCATTTAGAACGGAGATGAGGAAACATTTTTTCACACAGGGAATTGTGAGTCTGTGTAATTCTCTGCCTCGGAGGGTGGTAGAGAATGGTTCTCTGGATACTTTCAAGAGAGAGTTAGATAGGACTCTTAAAGATAGTGGAGTCAGGGGATATGGGGAGAAGGCAGGAACTGGGTACTGATTGTTAATGAGCAGCCATGATCACATTGAATGGCGGTGCTGGCTCGAAGGGCCGAAGAGCCTACTCCTGCACCTATTGTCTATAACATACAAGGAATTTGATTTGCCAACAGTCATACAAAAAAGCAACAAGATACAAAACCACATAAAAATTGAACATAGACTTAAACAGCCACCACAACGGCGTTTGAGAATCCCCAGGGCACACAGCGTAAGCGGAGACCCACAGCCATCAGTTCAATATCCGGGCCACACACACGCTCCATATCCATGATGTGACAAGAGTGGTCCGACCGCTGTCACTCTCTCTGCAGACCCTGTCCACCTGAACAGTCAGAAAGCCGTCCACACTCGCACTAGACTCCGGGATGTCCTCATTGGGCCATGTCCCATCAATTTACTGGACACAAAATGCTGGAGTAACTCTGCGCGACAGACAGCATCTCTGGAGAGAAGGAATGGGTGACGTTTCGGATTGAGACCCTTCTTCAGACTGATGTCAGGGGAGTGGGCGGGACAGTGATAGAATGTAGTCAAAAACTGTGAGATTGGCGGGAGAACTGGGAAAGGGGAGGGGATGGAGAGAGGGGATGGAGAAAGCAAGGGCTATTTAAAGTTAGAGAAGTCAATGATCATACTGCTGGCGTGTAAGCTACCCAAGCGAAATATGAGGTGCTGTTCCTCCAATTTGTGCTGGGCCTCCCTCTGACAATGGAGGAGGCCCAGGACAGAAAGGTCAGATTGGGATTGGGAGGGGGAGTTAAAGTGCTGAGCAACTGGGAGATCAGGTAGGTTAAGGCAGACTGAGTGGAGGGGTTCAGCGAAATGATCGCCGAGCATGCGCTTGGTCTCACCGATGTAGAGAAGTTGATACCTGGAACAGCGGATAGAGTAGATGAGGTTAGAGGAGGTGCAAGTGAACCTCTGCCTCACCTGAAAAGACTGGCGGGGTCCTTGGATGGAGTCGAGGGGGGAGATAAATGGGCAGGTAAAGGGGCAGGTGTTACATCTCCTGCGGTTGCAGGGGAAAGTACCTGGGGACGGGGTGGTTTGGGTGGGAAGGGACGAGTTGACCAGGGAGTTGCTGAGGGAACGGTCTCTGCGGAAAGCAGAAAAGGGTGGAGATGGGAAGATGTGGCCAGTAGTGGGATCCCGTTGGAGGTGGAGAAAATGTTGGAGAATTATATGCCGTATGCAACGACTAACGGGGTGAAAGGTGAGGACAAGGGGGACTCTGATCTTGTTACGAATGAGGGGAGGGGGAGCAAGAGCGGAGCTGCGGGATATCGAGGAGACACTAGTAAGAGCCTCATCTACAATGGAAGAGGGGAACCCCCGTTTCCTAAAGAATGAGGACATTTCCGATGCCCTGGTATGGAAAACGCTCATCCTGGACGCAGATGCGGCATAGACAGAGGAATTGGGAGTAGGGGATAAGGTCTTTATAGGAAGCAGGGTGGGAAGAAGTGTAGTCTAGATAGCTAGAGTCAGTGGGTTTGTAGCAGATGTTATTAGATCCCCGGCCATGTCATTATCCATAATAAACCCTAAATCAGTAAAACTGCGCTCATCGGTCGCGAGAGGCCGACACTTCAGTCACTTGCCCCCCTGATTTCTCTCACATTAAGTATAGCTTTGCCCTCTCCTATGTTGAGCCCTCTATATATTGCCTGAGAAACTTTCCCAAATTCCACCCAATTTAAGCCTTTGGCAGTAGAGCACTATACTGGACAAGTTAAAATCTCTTACTAGGCCAACCCTATTAATCTTGCCGCTATATGCAATCTCCCAGCACATTTGTTCCCTCAATTCCTGCCTTGGAAATGTCTTCCTTCTTCATCAACCATGGCTCTCATTCTACCACTGCGCACAGAGCTCTTGACCACATCTCATCTATTTCCTGCACTTCTGCTCTTACCCCTCTCCTCATGCACAGATTTAGAACAGTAATTCCCCAGGTCCTTGCCTTCCAACTCCTCATTCAATGGATCATCCTTCAATATTTCTGATAGCTATAATCAGATTCCATCACTACCAACACACACATTTCCCTCTCCTTTCAGCATTTCAAAATAAATCACTCACTTCAAACTCCGTAGTCTGCTCTTGTCCCAGTGTACCATTTCCAGTCATATAGCACTTTTGCAAGCAACTGCAGGTGGTGCAACATCTGTTCTTTCATATTTTCCCATCACACCATCCAAAGACCCAAGACCCTGTTTTCCAATTCAATGTCATGTATTGGGTGTTTACAATGTGGTCTCCTCCACAGTGGATAAACCAGACACAGATGGAGCCCCAGCTTTGCAAAACAATTGCATACAATCCATAAGAGTGACTATGAGCCTCCAGTTGCCTGCCACTTTATTTCATGATCCCACTCCCAGTCTGACCATTCTGTCAATGATTACCAGTTTCACCATGGCCCAACACAAATGTGAGGATCAGCACCTCAATTGCCATCTGCACACTCAAAATTAAATTAACTTAGTTTAGCTAACTCACTTTTTCTTTCTGTCAGAATTGGCAAAACAGGTATCCGAACCGGCCATTTCTGCCAGTGATCATTTGGGCTCAGTTTTCCTTTTTTATATATTTGGATAGGCAGGGTTGCTGGGTATGTCCCACAGTCTTACCATTAGCAACACATTATATAGTTAACTACCACATTCTATCATTTGGCCGCACCCGATCAGAGATTTCCCCTTGTTGAACTCATTCCTTTCCCAACTTATCTGTTATTGTAAACAAGTTTATTTTCTGTTTTCCCCCAGTTCTTAAATAGTCCTGGACCTAAAATGTTAACTGTTGAATGCTTCCAGCACTTTCTGTTTTCGATTAAGGGAAAAAAAGATTGATCAAAATTACTATGCCTTGAGATGTGCAATTGCTGACTCCTCAAACACCATAAAGATAAATTTCACATTGAACAATTCATCACAATATAATTGAAAATATTATTGAGGTGGTCAGATAACTTTGGATGCTGTCACATCATATTCAATAAGTTGTGTGCAATTATGGAACAATACTGGTTCTTAAAGTTCTGACCTGATAATACCCGTGTTCATTGTTCAGGGACACTTATTTATTTATAACTATTATGGACAATGTGGGAATGTTATTGTATAGACGCATCACAATGGTTCTTTATAATGTCTGACTACATTCTCTTTTTTTGCAATTGGATAGAAATCAAAGCAAAATTAATTGAATCAACATGGTACAATTCAATGAATTTAGTTATCAGAGAGCAGTATGGGCCAAATAGAGTCTTGGAGTGATACAGTGTGGAAACAGGCCCTTCGGCCCAACTCGCCCACACCAGCCAACAATGTCCCAGTTACCCTAGTCCCACTTGCCTGTGTTTGGTCCATAGACCTCCAAATCTGTCCTATCCATGTACCTGTCCAACAGTTTCTTAAACGATGGGATTGTCCAAGCCTCAACTACTCTGGCAGCTTGTTCCATACAGCCACCACCCTGTGTGAAAAAGTTACCCCTCGGATTCCTATTAAATATTTTCCCCTTCACCTTGAACCCATGTCCTCTGGTCCTCGATTCCCTTATTCTGGGTAAAAGATTCTGTGCATCTACCCGATCTAGTCCTCTCATGATTTTGTACACCTCTAAATGATCTCCCATCATCCTCCTACGCTCCATGGAATAGAGACCCAGCCTACTCAACCTATCCCTATAGCTCACACCCTCCAATCCTGGCAACATCCTAATAAAATATTTTCTGAACCCTTTCAAGCTTGACAATATCTTTCCTATAACATGGTGCCCAGAACGGAACATAATATTCTAAATGTGGTCTCAACGTCTTTTCCAATTGCAACATGATCTCCCAACTTCTACACTCAATACTCTGATGAAGACCTAAGTGCCAAAAGCCTTTTTGACCACGTTAACTACCTGCGATTCGACCTTCAAGGAACCATGCACTTGTACTCCTAGATCCCTCTGCTCTACAACACTACCCAGAGGCCTACCATTTACTGTGTAGGTCCTGCCCTTCTTCGACGTCCCAAAATGCAACACCTCACATTTCTCTGTATTAAATTCCATCAACCATTCCTCCGCCCACCAGGCCAATCCAGATCTTGCTGCAATCATTCACAACCATCTTCACTATCTGCAAAACCACTAACTTTAGTATCATCAGCAAGCTTGCTAATCTTGCCCTGTATGTTCTCATCCAAATCATTGATGTAGATGACATCTACAGTAAGGGGCTCTGCACCGAACCCTGAGACACCCCACTAGTCACAGGCCTCCATTCTGAGAAGCAACCTTCCACCATCACCCTCTGCTTCCTTCCATGGAGCCAATTTGCTATCTATTCAGCTATTTCTCCTTGGATCCAATGAGATCTAACCTGTAGATCAATCATGTTAACTGATCTGATTGTGTCTGAGTTTAGTGATGTACACCCGGTCCGTAACCAGTCCGGGTTTTCTATATATCATTCGGTTGGCATATAGTGACAGTACAGCCATCAGTTAGTTAGTAGTGTTTTGATCTCTAGACTCCAGGACTAAGTGTTTCCTCTGAATATTCACTTAATAAAGAACTCGTATTTGAAGTTGATCGATTCAGTGTTATTACAGCTTCAACATGGTGTCAGAAATGAAGAACTGACTCCTCCATTGATTTACTGCTTTTATATTGTACGACTTTAATAGTTTTTACCATGGCTGACTCCCTACACAAGCCAAACCCGTTAGTATTTGATGCTGATGTCGGAGAACAGTGGCGTATTTTCAAAGAATACGATGTCTACATGGATGCTGCTCATCATGACAAGCCCTCACGTGTCCAAGCATCTATTCTCCTCGACTTGGCTGGTCTGGAGGCAATTTGACGAGCAAAGCTGTTTGCCTATGCAGCGGCTGTGCATAATGCAGCCGGTGCAGTTGTTACAACTGCGGAATCGATCCACGATCCGATATGCTTGAAGAGCAAGTTTAGATGGCTTTGCGACCCGCAGACCAATCTTATGGAACGCCACAAGTTTTTGTATGCAGCCAGAAACTAGGTGAGCCTGTGGAAGCTTATATTAACTCGCTGAAACACATTGCCAGCAGTTGCAGATTTGGCAATCTTTGTGAAGAGCTTATCAGAGACAGGCTTGTGTGTGGTGTCCTTAATGACAAATGGAGCTGCTACACGATTCAGATCTCACCCTAAACAAGGATGAACAGACTTGTCCTATCCACGAGGTAACGGATGCTCACCCTAAGACTTTGAGCTCCATACCGCAATCTGCCTTCAGCATAGATGTGGTCGCAACATATTTCAGAATGCAACGCCGACCAAAGGACATGCCTGGCAGGTCTGGAGCACAATTTATTACTGAATGCACCGACTGTGGAGGCTCTCACTTAGCCAAACGGGAGAAATGCCCAGCTTTCGGGAAAATTCGACATGGTTGCAATCGCAGAAACCATTTCTGGAAATGCTGCCATTCCCGTGCTAGCAAATATGAGACCAAACAAGCAGTGCACCTGCTACAATCGGAATCTTCTCACAATGTATCAGATGATACCACTGTAAACATCCCTGAGAACTTGCCTACAGTGAACAGGATTATTCTCCATATACATTCTCTACAAGAACAATCTAATAAATACCGCGATCCCATGGTCACGCTACATATCAGCAATGTGACTGTCGTTGCCAAAATAGATACGGGTGCTCGCTGCAATGTGATATCTCAGTCTGAATTTCAGAGACTTCAGAATGATGAAATAATCAAAATAACTTCGGCAACCTTCTTACCGTATGGTGGGGGCGAGGTATTCCCTTAGGAATAGTAGAACTACAGTGCCATCTAACAGCACGTTCATACAAATTAAATGTCTTCATTGTTAAGGGCAAGGTCCTGCCCCTGCTTGGCATCGATGCATGTGTTGACATGGATCTGCTTTCATTTGGCAATGCAATAAACCAACTCGCACCAATTCAAGATTGCACTCAGCACATTCTTGCAAGCTACAACGATCTTTTCAACGACGAATTCGGCAAACTGCCACTCGTACACACCATCATCATGGACCCAGATATCAGATGTGTGGTCCGCCCTGCTCACCGCATTCTGGTTGCCATGCGTGACCGTGTTCAGGCAGAGCTCAACTGGATAGAAGCGCTGGGGGTCATCACTCCTGTCACAGATCCCTCTGACTGGGTATCCTCCGTGGTGACGGCCACCAAGAAAAACAAGCAATAGATACGCATATGCATCAACTCCAGGGATTTGACCACTGCTATCAAGTGACCCAACCACCCTATGCACACTGTGGAAGAAGTGGCTGAACACATGGGCAAGGCAACAGTGTTCTTGTTTCTGGACGCCAAGAACTCATTCTGGTAAATTCCCTTGGACTACAATTCATCTATGTTGACTACTTTCAGCACACCTTTCGGGTGGTACCGATTTATACGCATGCCATTCAGCAACAACTCTGCCATTGAAGTATTCCAACGCACCATGAAGCAACTTTTCGCCGGGTACCCCTGCGTCATTATTGTTGATGACATTCTCATGGCGAGGAAAGGCTTGCAGGAGCATGATGCCAATTTAAAGAAGTTGCTTGATCGTGCCAGGGAGATTCAGCTGAAACTTAACCCTTTCAAGTGCAAATTTCGAGTCAACGAAGCAACCTATGTGGGTCACGTATTCACCAGCGAAGGCCTCAAAGTGAACCCTACAAAGAATGCTGCAATCAGCGAGATGTCTGTACCCACTAATGTTGCCAGCCTGCAGAGGTTCCTGGGCATGGTGGATTATCTCAGTAAGTTCACCCCGAACTTAAGCGAGCTCTCGGCTCTGCTGCGACATCTGACTCACAAAGACACTGTTTGGATATGGCACAAACATCAGCTATGGGCTTTTGACGCCCGCAGACGTTAAATGTCGTGCCCTCCCACTCTAACCTACTTCGACGTTAATCGTGCAGTTACACTGACCTGTGACGCTTCACAGTGTGGTCTAGGCGTTGCGTGCCTCCAAGACGGCCAGACTGTTGCTTATGCTTCATGAACGATGACAGATACAGAGCAACGATACGCACAGATTGAGAAGGAACTACTAGCAGTAGTTTTCGTGTGCGTGAAATTCCATAGCTATATCTTCGGTAAAACAGTCAACATCAAGTCCGACCACCAGCCTCTGGCAACTATTCAGAACAAACCTATACACGCTGCCCCGGCTCGACGGATGATGCTGCAACTCCAGAGTATGACATTACCCTGGTTTATAAACGCGGCAAGGACATGCATCTGGCTGACACTCTGTGCCCAGAAAAGCGGAGGCATCCTGAAGAAGAGGACACTTTCGTCGTCATGATGGTCAATTACATCCATTCCTCGTGTCTGGACATGCTGAAGACGACACTTTGAGAATACACGCTTCTATCATTCGACAAGGCTGGCCAGACAAGCAACATTCACGAGGAGCTAGTGATCCAGAACGGAATTATTGTAAAGGGGCACAAGGCCGTAATTCCAGCTTCGCTACAACAGGAAAGTCAAAGTCAATTTTATTCGTTACATGCACCCGAAGGTGCAGTGAAATGTATTTGCCAGTAGCGATACACTTAAAAAAAGAACACACAATACACAACAGAATTTAACACAAACATCCACCACAGCATTCTTCACTGCGGTGGAAAGCAACAAAGTTCAGTTAGTCCTCCTCCTTTGTTCATCCGTGGTTGGTGCCATGAACCCTCCGTGGTCGGCGTTACGGACAGGCCCTCTAGTCAGGATGATCAAAACTCCGACGTCGGGACACTCAAACACACTCCGTGGCTTGGAGGCAGGCACGTGCGTCAGGGTAGGCAAGGTAGGCACTGCCTACCCTGACTAAAATTATAACATGGTAATAACTAAATATAAATAGTAAAGGCATGGGAGAATTATGCCAATGTAAGAGATCGATCTCTTAGGTAGGCATAATTCTCCATGCCTTTCATCCGCAGCGCTTGTAACACGGGAAGCTCTGTGCAACCCACGTGCCGTCAGTGCTGCCTGAAGCCGTCAATGACAATCGGGGCTGAAGGCAGCAGAAATTCTGCCTTTGCAGCACTGCGCATGTGCATCGGTCTACTGCGCAGGCGCAGAGCAAGTTTCTTGGCGGGGTTTTCAAATATGGTTTGTCAATATTTCAGTATGTTAGGTAACAAAGAGAGAAGGATGGAGCTTGTGTACCAATAATGTGGTAAGTACATTTTGTGTTTGTTTTTAAATTACTGTATTTCCCGGGTTGTGGGGGGGGTGGGGGGGGGAGAGCTCCTTTCACAGTGTTTGGGGAGTCTGGCCCGGGGTAAAGTTGCGGTGAGGGCACGAATGTTATGAAGGAGGGGATTGGGATAATGCCACTTGCAACGCTCCTTGCACGGAGGCGTGGAATGCCACCACATTGAGGCGGGGGTGGGGGGAGAGGAATAGCTCGGGTGGCTGGGCGGCTGAGCGGCTGCCGGGCTGGACAGCGGAACCAGCCAACACCTTAGCTCCTTCTGCCGGTCCCCGCTCACCTCTGGCAGCTCTCCGTCTACAAACCACTCTCCTGCCGCTCGCTGGTCTCACTCATGTCCTTAAATTCCGACAGCGCGATTGAGGTTACTCGGCTGTGGGAATTTAAGGATTTGCAGGAAGCCGCTGACATGAGCGAAGTCGGCCAACGGCAGGTGACAGGTGTTCCGACGGAGAGCACTGCCAAAGGTGAGTGGGCTGGCAGAAGGCGCTGAAGTGGCGGCTAGTTCTGTTGTCGGGTACCGGCGGCTGCTCGTAGCTCCCCGAGCTACTTCTATCCCCAGCTACAGTGCGGGGGCTTCGTGCCCGGAGAGCTGCGGCAGCGGTGAGTAAGTTTCTGCCATTATCCCCGACACCCTCCTTCTCAACACCCGTGCCCACCCCACAACTTTACCCCTGACACAGACTCTCCACACGCTGTGAAAGGAACTGTTCCCCCAATTGGTCTAGGACTAGGAAGCCTTAGGCAAATTGAAATGTCACTGTTTTTATTTATTTATTTATTTATTTATTTAACGGGAGCAAACAATCTGCGCATGCGCGGTTTCATATTTTTTATAGCGGACTGAGTGCCTACCCAGAGTAATTACTCACGGCACGTGCCTGCTTGGAGGTCCTGAATCGGCACTTTCCTATTGGAGACTGCGGCTTCAGGATGTTATAGACCACAGGCCAGCGGTCGGAGCTCTTTTCCGGTGATCTCCGGCAAGGGATCCCACGCTCCTGATGGTAAGTCCACGCCCCGATTGCGGCTAGAAGCTTCGCAGACTACAGCCCCATGATGCCAAAGTCACAAGGCCAGCTATCGGAGCACTCCTGGCGACGCCCGGCAAGGTTTCACCCGCTCCGCGGTGGAAAAGTCCGCGCTGCGCCTCCTGCTGAAGCTCTGGGCCCGACTCCGGGAAAGGCCGCTCCAATCTATGTTGTTAGGTCGCGAGGGAGGCGGCATGGAAAAAATCAGCTCTCCATCGAGGAGGCGACCAAAATCGGTTTATCCCTTCCCTCAACCACCCCCCGCTTAAGGAAGTGGCTCTAGAAATCGTGGATGCATTGGTGATAATTGTCCAATGTACTATAGACTCAGGATCAGTTCCTGTGGATTGGAGGGCAGCTAATGTTATCCTACTTTTTAAGAAAGGCGGGAGAGAGAAAGCAGGGAATTAGAGACAGTTAGCCCGACATCGGTGGTGGGGAAGATGCTGGAGTCAATTATAAAAGATGAAATAGCGGCACATTTGGATAGCAGTAACAGGATCTGTCCGAGTCAGCATGGATTTACGAAGGGGAAATCATGCTTGACTAATCTACTGGAATTTTTTGAGGATGTAACTAGGCAAATGGACAAGGGAGAGCCCATGGATGTAGTGTAACTGGACTTTCAGAAAGCATTTGATAAGGTATTGGGGGGTAGAGTGCTGACTTGGATAGAAAATTGGTTGGCAGACAGGAAACAAAGAGTAGGATTGAACGGTACCTTTCAGAATGGCAGGCAGTGACCAGTGGGGTACCGCAAGGCTCGATGCTGGGACCGCAGCAATTCAGAATATACATCAATGATTTGGATGAAGGGATTGAAAGTAACATTAGCAAATTTGCAATTGACACAAAGCTGGGTGGCAGTGTGTATTGTATTGTATATCTTTATTATCATTTTTCTGAGTACTTACATACCCAGAGGAAAACGAAAAAATGTTTCTCAACCAGTGTCCATTCAGTGTGTGGTAAAAAAATAAATAGAAATAAAGAATAAAAGTACATATATCACGAGTTCCGATCGGCAGTGGCACGACAATGGCTCTGCTTCAGTGTGTCCAGGTTGGTGTTTGGTGCGCGATACTTTGGCAGGGGGCAAAGTCCGTTTATCAGTCTAATTGCCTGCGGGAAGAAGCTGAGGAGCATCCTGCTGGTTTTGCAGCTGATGCTCCTGTACCTGTTCCCAGATGGCAGGATGGAGAATATGTGATGCGATGGGTGGTAGGGGTCTTTGATGATGTATTATGGCTCTGCTAATACATCTCTTCCTGTATATGTCCAGCAATAAAGGCAGTGGAGCAGCAATAATCCTGCTGACGGTCTTCACAATCCTGTCCAGTTGGTGCCGTTGGTACGCCTTGCAGCTCCCGAACCAGGGTGTGATGTCGTAGGTTAATGTGCTCTCGATTGTCCCCCTTTAAAAGTTCGTAGGTGTGCAGTGGAGAGACCTGCTTTCCGTAGTCTACGGAGAGGGTGTAGTCGCTGCTGGGCTCTCTTGACCAGTGCTGTGGTGTTGGTCGTGGGCATCAGGTCATCTTACAGGTGGAGTCCTAGGAACTTCACACTGCTGACCCTTTCCACATCAGCTCCATCGATGTGCAGAGGTGTATGGCGTTGTCTTCCCACCCTCCTGAAGTCAACCACAATCTCCTTTGTTTTTCCCACGTTGAGAATGAGGTTGTGGGATTTGCACCATCCTGTGAGCAGCTCCACCTCCATCCTGTACGCCGACTCATCATTGTCACTGATGAGACCCACCACTGTTGTGTCATCAGCTAACTTGTTGATGAAGTTGTTGTTGAGTCTAGCAGTACAGTCGTGTGTAAGCAGACTAAACAGCAGGGGGCTTAGGACACAGCCTTGGGGCGTGCCAGTGCTCACGGCTATGGTTTTTGATGTCCTACTGCCCACCCTGACTGTCTGCTGCCGTTGTGATAGAAAGTTCAGGACCCAGTTACACGTGCCAGCATCAACCCTCAATAACTCCAACTTCTCCACCAGCTGCTGCGGAATGATTGTGTTAAAAGCAGAGCTGAAGTCTATGAAGAGGATCCTGGCATAAGTATTTTTCCGATCAAGGTGTGGCAGTACGAGGTTCAGTGTTGTTGAGACTGCGTCCTCTGTGGATCGGTTGGCTCTGTAGGCGAACTGCAGTGGGTCTAGGTCGGCAGGTAGGCTATTTTTGATATGCTGCATAACCAGTCGCTCAAAACACTTCATTACTATGGGTGTTAGAGCCACTGGTCGAAAGTCGTTATGGCAGGCTGGGTTTGGTTTCTTCGGGACAGGAATGATGGTGGCACTCTTAAGACAGTTGGGCACTACTGCCTGGCTGAGCCAGGTGTTTAAAAATATCTGTGAAGACGTCTTTCAGTTGCTCGGCGCAATCTCTTAGCACGCACCCAGGAATGTTGTCCGGCCCTGTGGCTTTGTGTGGGTTGATGCTGGCAAAGGCCTTTTTTACTCCGGCTGCGGACAGTCTGAGCGACTGGTCACTGGGAGATGGCAGTAGTGCATGTGCCTGGGTGGTTTTTTAACCTCAAACCGTGCGTAGAACTCGTTCAGTTCATCTGGTAGAGAGGGGTCGTTTTGGCATATCCGCAGTGGGGGGGGGGGCTTGTAGTCAGTGATGGTATGAAATCCCTGCCACAAGCGACGTGTGTCTTTGTCATTTGTGAAGTGACTATTAAGTTTTTGTCCATACAGCCTCTTCGCTTCCCTGATCCCCCTGGATAGGTTACTCCTTGCCAGTTTGTATGCTGCATTGTCTCCAGATTTAAATGCAGCATTCCGGATTCTCAGTAGGGAACACACTTCCCCAGTTAGCCAGGGTTTCTGATTGGCACGCCTCCTGACAGTTTTTACCACCGTTACATCCTCGATGCATTTATTGATGTATCCGATGACGGAATCTGTGGATTCTTGGAGGTTGATGCCACTGTCATCTGTTGCTGCCTCTCTGAAGATGGCCCACTGCGTGGTTTCGAAACAGTCCTGTAGTGCCTCGGTAGCTCCCTGTGGCCATGTTCTGACTTCTTTGACCGTTGGGCTCTCCTGTTTCTCCCTGGGTCTGTATGCAGGTGTGAGCATAACCGCTAGATGGTCAGAGTTGCCGATATTGGGGAGGGGGCTGCTTTATATGCATCTTTAATGTTGGTGTACACCAGATCTAGTGTGAACTGTGAGGAGGATGCTATTAGAATGCAGGGTGACTTGGACAGGTTGGGGGAGTGGGCAGATGTATGGCAGATGAAGTTTAATGTGGATAAATGTGAGGTTATCCGCTTTGGTATCAAAAACAGGAAGGCAGATTACTATTTAAATGGCGTCAAGTTGGGAAAAGGGGAAGTACAACGGGATCTGGGGGTCTTTGTTCATCAATCTGTGAAAGTAAGCATACAGGTACAGCAGGCAGTGAAGAAAGCGAATGGCATGTTGGCCTTTATAACAAGAGTGAGTCAAGTATATTTACTAGAATGTTGCCAGGGTTCCAGCAACTATGTTACAGAGAAAGGTTGAACAAGTTAGGTCTTTATTCTTTGGAGCGCAGAAGGTTAAGGGGGACTTGATTGAGGTCTTTAAAATGATGAAAGGGATAGACAGAGTTGACGTGGATAAGCTTTTCCCATTGAGGGTAGGGAAGATTCAAACAAGAGGGCATGACATGAGAATTAAGGGACAGAAGTTTAGGGGTAACGTGAGGGGGAACTTCTTTACTCAGAGGGTGGTGGCTGTGTGGAATGAGCTTCCAGCAGAGGTGGTGGAGGCAGGATCGATTTTAACATTTAAAAGTAAAGTGGATAGGTATATGGACGTGAAGGGAATGGAGGGGTATGGTCTGAGTGCAGGTAGATGGGACTAGGGGAAAACAAATGGTCGGCACGGACTGGAAGGGCCGAGAGGGCCTGTCTCCGTGCTGTAATTGTTATATGGTTATATGGTTATAGGAGGAAAGAGGACCTTCTGCAGTTGTACAGGGCCCTAGTGAGACCACACCTGGTGTATTTGTGTGCAGTTTTCGTCCTCTAATTTGAGGAAGGACATTCTTGCTATTGAGGGACTGCAGCATAGGTTTACAAGGTTAATTCCCGGGATGGCGGGACTGTCATATGCTGAGAGAATGGAGCGGCTGGGCTTGTCCTCTGGAGTTTAGAAGGATGAGAGGGAATCTTTTTGAAACATATAAGAATATTAAGGGTTTGGACATGCTAGAGGCAGGAAAATGTTCCCGATGTTGGGGGAGACCTGAACCAGGGGCCACAGTTTAAGAATAAGGGGTAAGCCATTTAGAACTGAGATGAGAAAACACTTTTTCTCACAGAGAGTTGTGAGTCTGTGGAATTTTCTGCCGCAGAGGGTGGTGGAGGCCGGTTATCTGGATACTTTCAAGAGAGAGCTAGATAGGGCTCTTAAAGATAGCAGAGTCAGGGGATATGGGGAGAAGGCAGGAACGGGGTACTGATTGGGGATGATCAGCCATGATCACATTGAATGACTGTGCTGGCTCAAAGGGCCGAATGGCCTACTCCTGCACCTATTGTCTATTGACACACCAAGAGACACCTAAACTAACATTTAGACACATCAAAAAAAACAAAAAAAGTCGAAATAACAAACACGCTGCTGGCAGGGCAGCCGACTCGCAGCGCCCCCACCGACCCATTAAGAATTTTTTGATGCCATACACAGAGGTCATCCCGATGCGGTGGCGACGGTCCAACAGGCCAACAGTATGTTCTTCTGGCCAGTCATGACTGATTATGTGCGCCAGAGAGCACTATTGTGTGCAGTATGCAACAGCCTGTCACCACACTAACCCAAGGAACCGCTCTTGTCACACCCAGTCCGGGACCTGCTGTGGCCCACGATGGTCACTGATATTTTCGACTGTCGTGGCAAGCAGTACCTCGTTTTGATAGATTCATACTCTGGATGGTTTGAGATAGATTTACTCCGAACCCCTTCATCATCAGCGGTAATGCACAAGCTGTCGAGGCACTTATCGGTCAATAGACAATAGACAACAGCCGCAGGAGTAGGCCATTTGGCCCTTCGTGCCAGCACCGCCATTCAATGTGATTATGGCTGATCATCCCCAATCAGTACCCCGTTCCTGCCTTCTCCCCATATTCCCTGACTCCGCTATTTTTTAAGAGCCCTATCTAGCTCTCTCTTGAAAGCATCCAGAGAACCTGCCTCCACCACCCTTTGAGGCAGAGAATTCCACAGACTCCCCACTCTCTGTGAGAAAAAGTGTCTCCTCGTTTCCGTTCTAAATGGCTTACTCCTTATTCTTAAACTGTGGCCCCTGGTTCTGGACTCCCCCAACATCGGGAACATGTTTCCTGCCTGTAGTGTGTCCAAGCCCTTAACAATCTTATATGTTTCAATGAGAAACATGGGGTCCATGGGGCACCTTTCACCCTCATGTCAGACAACGCTGGTCAGTACACCAGCCATTGTTTCAAAGACTTTGCTAGTCACTGCGATTTCCAACACATCACCAGCTGCACGGAATACCCACAATCTCATGAACTGGCGGAGCGAGCTGTCCGTAGTACCAAACACGTCAACTGGAAAGGAGCAACAGAGCTGGGTCCAATGTGTTTCTGGACAGTTAACTTTCGCAATGTTTCCCGGGATCCTATGCTGGGTTCGCAGCACAACGCCTGATGGCTAGGCAGACACGCACCACCCTTCCTGTTGCTAAGCAGCTGCTACAACCTCAGGTAGTTTGTTTGCAGATGGCGAAAGGTTACGGCCGTATGGGTATCGTGGAGGAATCCTGCCCAGAGCTACATTCTAACCTGATCAGACGGAAGGAAGGGTCTACAGGCAGAAGAGAAGACACATTCTACAAGTAAATGCGCCAGTGCCATCCCAACAGTATTCACACGGATGCTAGAATGTCCCCAATGTCACTCTATGGTCCAGTGGGGACCCTGTCAGATTGAAGTTTGACCGGGTGCCTGCTGACCCCAAGCCGGTTCTGATACCAGCTCATGAGCCACCGGGTTTGATGGCGAAATCACCAATAAAGCCCATGATGTTGTCACCTGTTAAGTGTCCTGCACCTACTATGAAGTCATCTGAAAAGGGGGAAACTGAGAGTTTGTACCGTACACGTGCAGGGTGGGTTTGCAAGCCCAACCCCCAAGTACCAAGACTATGTTTGAAAATTGGCTAGGGACTTTAACCAACCCATTGATCAAGCCAGACGCATGCAAGTGGGACAGGCCCTTTAGTTAGTCCTGGAGTCTAGAGATGACAGCACTACTTTGTGTTTCCCCTGTATAATCACTCAATAAAGAACTTGTATTTGAAGTTGATCGACTCAGTGTTATTACAGCTTCAACATAACCGTCCAGAGCAGCCTACCATGCTGCACCTTGTTGAACGCCTTACTACAGTCCATGTACACAACATCTACAGGTCTGCCTTCATCAACCTTTTTGCTCATGTCTTCATAAAAATCAATCAGATTTGTGAGACACGACCCCCCACGTATAAAATCATGCTGACTGTCCCATATCAGCCCTTGCCCATCCAAATGCCTGTATATCCTGTCCCCCAGAATACTTGCCAGTAACTTACCAACTACAGATGTTAAGCTCACCGGCCTATAGTTCCCAGCATTTTCCCTGCAGCCCTTCTTGAAAAGAGGCACAACATTTACTACCCTCCAATCCTCTCCTATATTTAAGGATGACTCATAAATTTCAACCAGGCTCCCGTAATTTCCTCTCTAGTTTCCCGCAATGTCCTCTGATATATCTGATCAGGCCCCGAATTATCTTCAGTACTTCCTCGACGGTAACTGTGACTGTTCTCATGACACTTCCAGTGACTGTTCCAATTTCCTCCAACCTACTGTCTTTCTCCTCTGTAAATACAGAGGAGAAATACTCACTGAGGACCTTTCCCATCTGAGGCTCCACACGGAGGTGATCACTTTTATTCCTGAGAGGTCCCACTCCCTCTCTTTCTAGTTACCCTTTCCCCCCTTATGTATTTACTTCCACTTAAAAGCCAGCATGTAATGGTAAACTGATTTTATTAAATAGACGTTAATATTGAAATGTAAATATACAGTAACTTGATTTTCTAAATTATTAGAGACACTACAAAGTATCATAGTTATCAATAGATTGTGCCAGTTTATTTATCTACACCAATTTCAAATGATAACCATTATAAATGTGCAGTCGAATCCCTAAAGTACTGGAACAATAAATATTAACAGCTTTATTGGGTCTGCCCAACTCGCTTTATCCTGTTTCCACCCTGTCCTTTTCACTTCTCTCGGCATCACGCTAAAATATATCTTCATTTTCACACATAGCCTTATTCCACTTTTTAATCCTATTCTAAATTTCACTTTCCAATCTATCTCAACAATACATCCCCTCCATCTCTTCTCTCTTTAGTTATACCATAAACTCCTATCCCTCGCTTACTCCCTCCATCTTGCCTCTTTTCATTCACATCCTCCACTCACCCTTCTGCATCCATTCTCCACCTCCCACACCAATCCGTTTTCCCCATCGTCTCACCCTTGGCCACTTCTTTTCTTGATCCACTTACCTCACCCCATCCTCTCTTTACCCCTCCCTCCACTATTAGCCACACTCCCTCCTTTCCCTCATTCCTGCTCTGCAATCCCACTGCTGCACTTCCCTTTACTCCACTCCCTCAAAACTTCCATCACCCCCCCCCTCCCCTCATTCCCATCTCTCTCTAATCCACCCCTCACTGGTCCTTCCCTCCTCACTGGTCCTTATCCCCACTCTCTTCTATGCCCCTTGCACCTTCCCTCCCATTTTCAACATTTCCCCTCCACTCTCTCTGCGTGCTTCTTTTCCTTCTCCCTCTATCCCCTCCCTCTCCCCTCTCTTCCCTTCTCCCCTCCCTCTCACACACCCCCATCCTCCCTGTGTTACCTCTTCTTGTGTCCACCACGGCGCTCCGTCCTCGATCTTCTTCCCCGGCCCTCCTGCTGCTGCTGCTGCTGCCGCTGCCTTAAGGTTCCGCCGCCACCGCGGCCGGGCCCAAAGATCACATCCGCCTCTGATCTTTGGCCGGGCCCGAGCAACCGGTGTGTCTCCGCCTGCGGGGACAACTCCCTCCGCCTCTGCGCGGCACCCGGACGGACCTCTTGCTGCGAAACAATTGTCACAAAACGGCACGGCTCCATTTTATTTTTAAAAGCGGCAAGTACATTGCCATCTTTGTGAATGAATTGGAAATAACAGGATTAGATGAGAGAAAGCCCGCAGACCATTGCATGGCCTATTCCAGAACAGATGTCCTCTCTGTGGTGACACACGGCAGAGTTTAGTGGCAGCGACCTGCAGGACTCCGAGGCGACCTGACTTCGCCCCCGATAACAGTCTAGCCACAGGGGTGAGTGTGAACCTGAAGATGCTGGGGATCACTGAGATCATGAAGGAGAAGTGGCTTGGACTAGTTGGGCCGAAGGGCCTGTTTCCACCCTGTATGGTGGCTTCTTGGGTATGACCTGTCAGATAGGTCCAGAAAAATTGGGTTCATCTAATCTCAGGATGTGTAGAGACATAAGGCCTACGCTTCTTCCAAGTTTTCCTCACAGTGATAACACCAATGCCACTGCTCCATCCTGAGGTGCAGACAATGCCCATTTAAAATAGAACACAGGAGATTGCCCTTTGGGTGCACAATGCCATTGTAAAGTACATCTGCCTGCACATGGTCCCTATTCCTCCACTCTCTGACTGATAATGTGTCTGTCTAATGCCTTTTAAACATTGCAATTATGTGTGCTTCCACCCCTGCCACTGGCAGTGCGTTCTAGGCACCTAGCACTCTCTGAGAAAGAAAAACTTGCCTTGTAAATTTGCCGTTTCTGACATTAAAGCTATGCAATCAAGTATTTGACATTTAGTTTATTTCAGATTCAGTGTGGAAATAGGTCCTTTGGCTCACCTGCTCTGTGCCGACCAATGATTCACTAGTTATATCTGCACACTAGGGGCAATTTACAGAGGCCAATTAACCTACGAACCTGCACATCTTTGGAATGCGGGAGGAAACCGGAGCACCTGGAGAAAACTCGCGTGTTCACAGGAAGAACAACAAACTCTGTACAGACAGTACCCGCAGTCAGGATTGAACCCCGGCCTCTGGCGCAGTGAGGGAGCAACTCTACCGCTGTGCCACCCCTTGCCGCCCATATTTCTTCCCTGGGGAAAAAAAAACTTCATGTACCCAATCTATGCCTCTCTTTTGCATGGTGAAGTGGGAAAGAGAGAGACAAGTGGAAATTAGTTCTTCCTGCAGAATAATTGTTGTAGGGACAAGTTTGATGCAATTTTAATTGTGAGCAGCCCGCAGAGTAGGCGGTGAGGCAGGGCTCTCGCTTAACTTTTTTCCCCTGTTGCCAGCCGGGCAACCTCGGCAGCTTTTTAGGTTGCCAAATTACAGTTTAGGTGGTCATTTAAGACGGCTTGCATGACGTGTGCGATAATGTGCTCGGACGAAGTGCGTTGTTACCAGTCGGAATTATGCTCAATGAAGCACTCATATTATTTCTGCTTCAAATAAAGTCGCAAACTAAACATATTCACCAATCAAGACATGATATATACCACAATGACATGCAGCAAAATTAAAGTATCTCATCTCTTTTTACACGTTGCATGAATGCAATTTCTATTATCTCTTTCCACTTCCAAACAAAAATATGGTTATTCAGCGTATGATCAACCCCGGTGAGACCAAGCACCGGCTTGGCGATTGCTTCTCACAACACCTCCACTCAGTTCGCAATAACCAACCTGATCTCCCGGTGGCTCAGCACTTCAACTCCCCCTCCTATTCCGAATCCGACCTTTCTGTTCTGGGCCTCCTCCACGGCCAGAGTGAGGCCCACCGCAAATTGGAGGAACAGCACCTCATATTTTGTTTGGGTAGTTTACTCCCCAGCGGTATGAACATTGGCTTCTCCAATTTCAGGTAGTCCTTGCTTTCTCCCCCCTTCCCTTCCCATTCCCAGCTCTCCCACAGCCTACTGCCTCTGCCTCTTCCTTTCTTTTTCCCACCCCCCGCCGCTCCCGACATCAGTCTGAAGAAGGGTCTCGACCAGAAACGTCGCCTATTGGGCAGTTTACACCCCAGCTGTATGAACATTGACCTCCAATTTAATGTAGTCCCTACTTTCTCCTCCGCTTCCCAGCTCTCCCTCAGCCCACTGTCTCTGCCTCTTCCTGTCTTCTTCCCGCCCCCCCTCGCACCCTCACATCAGTCTGAAGAAGGGTCTCAACCCAAAACCTCGCCTATTTCCTTCGCTCCAGAGATGCTGCCTCACCTGCTGAGTTTCTCCAGAATTTCTGTCTACCCATTGACACAAGTTCTGTTATCCCACTTTCCTCACCCACTCCCTGCACATTCTGAGCAATTTTACAAAGACAAGTTAACCTCCAAAGCCAATGCGTCATTGGGATGTGGGAGGAAACCCACATGCTTGCAGGGAGAATGTGCAAATTCAACACAGACTGCCCGAGAACAGGATCGAACACAGATCTCTGGCATGTGAGGAAGCAAGTCCACCAGCTGTGCCACTATATTTTATTTTCCAACACACAAAAAAATATACGTTGATAACTTTGGTTACTAAAAAAAAGAAACTATCAATTTTCAGTCTTAAATCTCTAAGTGACACTATGTCCCCCTCAGGCACGTGCCGTGAGTAATTACTCAGGGTAGGCACTCAATCCGCTATAAAAAATATGAAACTGCGCATGTGCAGATTGTTCGCTCCCGTTAAATAAATAAATAAATAAATAAAAACTGACATTTCAATTTGCCCAAGGCTTCCTAGTCCTAGACCAATTGGGGGAACAGTTCTTTTCACAGCGTGTGGAGAGTCTGTGTCAGGGGTAAAGTTGTGGGGAGGGCACGAGTGTTGAGAAGGAGGGTGTCGGGGATAATGGCAGAAACTTACTCACTCACTGCTGCCGCAGCTCTCCGGGCACGAAGCCCCCGCACTGCAGCTGGGGATAGAAGCAGCTCGGGGAGCTACGAGCGGCCGCCGGTACCCAACAGCAGAACTGGCCGCCACTTCAGCGACTTCTGCCAGCCCACTTACCTTTGGCAGTGCTCTCGGTCGGAACACCTGTCACCTGCCGTTGGCTGACTTCGCTCATGTCAGCGGCTTCCTGCAAATCCATAAATTCCCACAGCCAAGTAACCTCAATCGCGCTGTCGGAATTTACGGACATGAGTGAGGCCAGCGAGCGGCAGGAGAGTGGTTTGTAGACGGAGAGCTGCCAGAGGTGAGCGGGGACCGGCAGAAGGAGCTAAGGTGGCGGCTGGTTCCGCTGTCCGGCCCGTCCGCCGCTCAGCCAACCGAGTTACTTCTCTCCCCTCTCCACCCCCACCCCCCCCCCCCCCCCCCCCCCCCCCCCCCCCCGCCTCAATGTGGTGGCATTCCACGCCTCCGTGCAAGGAGCGTTGCAAGTGGCATTATCCCAATCCCCTCCTTCATAACATTCGTGCCCTCCCCGCAACTTTACCCCGGGCCAGACTCCCCAAACACTGTGAAAGGAGCTCCCCCACCCCCGACACCCTGGGAAATACAGTATTTAAAAACATAAACACAAAATGTACTTACCACATTATTGGTACACAAGCTCCATTCTTCTCTCTTTGTTACCTAACATACACTTAAAATATTGACAAACCATATTTGAAAACCCCGCCAAGAAACTTGCTCTGCGCATGCGCAGTAGACAAATGCGCATGCGCAGTGCTGCAAAGGCAGAATTTCTGCTGCCTTCAGCCCCGATTATCTTTGACGGCTTCAGGCAGCGTTGACGGCACGTGGGTTGCACAGAGCTTCCCGTGTTACAAGCGCTGCAGATTAAAGGCATGGAGAATTATGCCTACCTAAGAGATCGATCTCTTACATTGGCATAATTCTCCCATGCCTTTACTATTTATATTTAGGTATTACCATGTTATAATTTTAGTCAGGGTAGGCAGTGCCTGGTCCCCCTTTACAGCTACTGTATGTTTTAATTCAGTTCAAGGCTATTGGGGCAGTACATTGGCCATAAAGTTGCTGCCTAAAATTGCCAGAGACCCGGAATTGATCCTGAATATGGGTGTATGGAATTTTGTTTTCTCGTTTATAACATTGTTTACAGAGTACTATGTTTACTAGAGTACGGGTTGGCGTGGACTTGGTGGGCCGAAGGGCCTGTTTCCACGCTGTAGTCAGGTCAAGAGTCAAGAGAGTTTTATTGTCATGTGTCCCAGATAGGGCAATGAAATTCTTGCTTGCTGCAGCACAACAACTATGTAAACATAATACAGAACAGGAGATACAAGTTCAGTGGGTCTATATACTATAGATCACATATATATACACAATAAGTAAACAGATAAAATGCAATAGGCTGTTATTTTTCAGAGTTTAGAGTTTGGTGGTAGTGGGTCTATCAGTTTAAATTCCATTTCGAATATTTTTGGAGGACCAGGAAACCAAGAAGCAAGAGTTATTCCAGCTTCAGGGAGTGATTCTGCGTTGTTTTTCAGCGGTCGAGGTGAGGCAGCGACCAGACTGCAATGGCGGCCAGAATTCCCACATTGCAAAGGGAGGGAGAAAGTGGCCGACGCCGACCAGTTGCCGTGGCAGTGTGCATGTGCAGGGCCGCACAAGCGCACAACCACGGCCAATGATGTGTTAACGAAGAAACTGCAGATGCTGGAGAATCGAGGGTTACACAAAAAGCTGGAGAAAATCAGCGGGTGCAGCAGCATCTAAGGAGCGAAGGAGATAGGCGACGTTTCGGGTCGAGACCCTTCTTCAGACTGGCCAGGGATCAGGGAAACGAGAGATATAGACGGTGATGTGGAGAGATAAAGAAGAATGAATGAAAGATATGCAAAAAAGTATTGATGATAAAGGGAACAAGCCATTGTAAGCTGTTTGTGGTGTGAAAATGAGAAGCTAGTGCGACTAGGGTGGGGGAGGGAGATAGAGATAGAGGGAATGCCAGGGCCCGAGGGCTGAGGGAGAGGTGGGAAGGGGAGGAGACAGCAGGGGTTAACAGAATTGAGAAAATTCAATGTTCAAGCCCAAAGGATGCAGACTCCCCAAGCGGAATATGAGGTGCTGTTCCTCCAACTTGCGGTGTTGCTCACTCTGGCCATGGAGGAGGCCCAGGACCGAGAGGTCGGATACGGAATGGGAGGGGGAGTTGAAGTGCTGAGCGACCGGGAGGTCGGGTTGGTTTTTGCGGACCAAGCGGAGGTGTTCGACGAAACGATCGCCAAGCCTCCGCTTGGTCTCACCGATATAGATCATCTGGCATCTGGAACAGCGGATGCAGTAGATGAGGTTGGAGGAGGTGCAGGTGAACCTCTGTCGGACCTGGAAGGACTGCTTGGGTCCCTGAAAGGAGTGGAGGGGGGAGGTGAAGGGACAAGTGTTGCATTTCTTGCGGTTGCAAGGGAAAGTGCCCGGGGAAGGAGTAGAGCGGGAGGGGAGGGAAGAATTGACAAGGGAGTCACGGAGGGAGCGGTCTTTGCGGAAGGCAGACAGGGGGGGAGATGGGAAGATGTGGCGGGTGGAGGGGTCACGTTGGAAGTGGCGAAACTGGCGGAGGACTAATCTGTTGTATTTGCCGGCTGGTGGGGGTGAAAGGTGAGGACCAGGGGGACTCTGCCCTGTTTGCGAGTGGGGGAATGGGGAGAGAGGGCAGTGTTGCAGGGTATGGAGGAGACCCTGGTGCAAGCCTCATCAATAGTGGGGGAGGGGAATCCCCGTTCTCTGAAGAATGAGGCCATTTGTGATGACCTGGTGTGAAACACCTCATCCTGGGAGCAGATGCGGCGTAGACAAAGGAATTGGGAATAGGGGATGGAGTCCTTACAGGAAGCAGGGTGGGAGGAAGAGTAGTCCAGGTAGCTGTGGGAGTCAGTGGGTTTGTAGTGGATGTCGGTCAGGAGTGTATCACCTGCAATAGAGATGGTGAGGTCAAGGAATGGTAGGAAAATGTCGGAAATGGTCCAAATGTATTTGAGTGCCGGATGGAAGTTGGTGGTGAAATGAATGAAGTCAGTCAGTTGTGTGTGGGTGCAGGAGGTGACACCAAAGCAGTCATCGATGTAACGGAGGTAGAGGTCGGGGATGGGGCCCTGGTACGCCGAGAACAAGGATTGTTCGACGTACCCAACAAAGAGGCAAGCGTAGCCCATGCGTGTGCCCATAGCTACGCCTTGTGTTTGGAGGAAATGGGAGGAATCAAAAGAGAAGTTATTGAGGGTAAGGACCAACTCCGCTAGGCGGAGGAGGGTGTCAGTGGACGGGTATGGGTTGCTCCTCTGGTCCAGGAAGAACCGGAGGGCTTTGAGACCGTCCTGGTGGGGGATAGAGGTGTAGAGTGACTGGACGTCCATGGTAAAGATGAGAGGATGGGGGCCTGGAGAATGGAATGCACGGAGCCGACGGAGAGTGTCTGAGGTGTCTTGAACATAGGTGGGGAGGGATTTAACAAAGGGGGATAGGATGGCGTCAAGGTATGTAGAAATGTGTTCGGTGGGGCACGAACAGGCAGAGACAATGGGTCTGCCAGGGCAGTCGGGTTTGTGGATTTTGGGGAGAAGGTAAAATCGGGCCGTGCGGGGCTGGGAAACGATGAGGTCGGAGGTCTGGGGGGGGGGGGGGGGGTAGGGAACCGGAGCTGATGAAGTCGGTTATGGTGCTCGAGATGGTGGCCTGGTGTTCGTCAGTGGGGTCATGGTCCAGGGGTAAGTAGGAGGAGGTCCAATGATGTGCTGGCCGTAACAGTGCGCATGTGTAAGCCGGCCGGCCGTTCCGAGCGGAGAGCCGAGCCGAGACCCGAGACGAGACCCGAGCCGAGACCCGAGCCGAGACCCGAGCCGAGCCGACAGCCGAGCGGAGACCCGAAACCCGAGACCCGAGACCGGTGAGCCGAGCGGAAACCCGAGAGCTGAGAGCCGAGCAGAGAGCAGAGAGCCGAGCCGATAGCCGGACACGGATGGTGGGCGGAGACGGAGATTGACAAAGAGAGAGAGATAGAGTGGGGGCCCGCTCAGAATTAAACGTTAGGCGTCCCATGTGCTTGCCAAGCCGGGCAAAATGGCCTGGCTTATAGGTGGCCCGGCGGGACTGTAAGTTGCCATTGGCATCCGGGCAACCGCTAATTTCGAGCCCTGTGAGGGGGTGAATTGCTTTGGAGAAGCTTGGGAAGGAATATACTTTGAGTGCTGAAACATTAAATATCGCAGATTGTGGATAAATTATATTAAGTATAAAAAGGTTGTTCTGTGTATAAACAAGAAATGTTGTTTTAGACCTAAAATTTTGAAGGTCACGCAGAAATAAAAAAAATTGACATTGTGGTATTGCTGAAGTTCATTGAAGCATTTTTTAACTGGAACAACATTTTTATTGCTATCAGAAATCCTGGCAAAGACTCATGGGCTGAATTTCCCAATGGCCACCAGAAATATATATTTTTTGCCTACTGAGTTGAACTTATTGTTCTCATCAGGCCTGTGAATTTCTGAATCAATTTCTGGATTTCAGTCTCTTCCCTTATTTTGGTTACAGTGAATCTTTAAGTTGACATTCAGCACCTGCAAAGTGCTAGTGTACAGTCAATGAATGACACCTTGCACTAGAGGACACATCTCATGAAACTGTCAGCAGTGGTTTGGCAATAGAGAAAGAAACATTTTTAGTTGTCTTTGAACAGAAGGCACTCAGTTTTGCACTGCAAGCAGTAAACTTTGAGATGTGGCAAATCTGTCTAGCTCAAGTTTTGATGGATTCAGCAGGTGTACACAAGTTCACAGTCATCCTGAAAGGCATTTGTAGTGCTATTCTTGTCCTGCTCTGAAGTGGAATTATGGCAAGAATAGGCAACAGATTTCATTTATGTTATCCTTGAAATGCAGATACCTCACACATAGTAACTTGCTGAAGCCAGATTTTCTTTTTGTATGATCAATCTGGTTTAAGTAGTCCAAAAAATAATGATTTCACTTTTATAGTTTGGGTAAAAAAGAAATAGTTGCAAATCCCATATTCTACACCAAGCACTATCACATTCACTCGCACACCATGACCCCAAAATGTACACATGGACTTTCCTTAAAGAGAGAGAAAAGGTAAATATGATTCAGTGTGTGTGTGTATGCAATAGTTATTATGGTTGTATCATTGTATGTGAATGGGAGGCATGAAGTTTATGCAAATTAACAGTGAGGTGCGGTAGACCTAGTGCTGCTAGATATGATCTGTCGCTGGCTTTACTGACCTTGTGTGCAAAAAACCTACACTGATTTCTAGCAGTGTTTGAATTCAGTTGCCACTTACCCTTAAGAGATTACAGGCATAACATCAATTGGAGCTGGATTTATTCAGAGGTATACAATCATGTAAAAGCTACTTGTATATGGGAAGATTGATGCCCTCTAAGGGCTCATTCTGTTCCACATATGACTACACACCAACGGTACAAGGGCAAACTTGGTACTGTGTAAATTCAGTGTGTCTTTCCAAGAGTATATCTTTCCTGATGGTGTGTATATTTTGGCAAAAGACTTGAAGATTGTCTGAAGCATTGTTTGTGACTAATATAAGGAGGGAATGAATAAGAAGGAAATGCAGATGCTGGTTTACACTAAAGATAGATACAAAATGCTGGAGTAACTTCTGAGGAAGGGTCTCGACCCGCAACGTCACCTATTCCTTTTCTCCAGAGATTCTCCAGCATTTTATGTCTATCTAAGGAGAATGACTCAATTATATGCTCGAAAATCACAATATACTTGTATCAATAAATATTCTTAGATACATGAACCATAACACAAATAAATGAATAAAAACTATTATAATTTGTGCTGAGGTCAATTAATATTATTTGCATCCCTTTCCCTCAAGTATCTGACCCAACACCTATTTACAGTTCTGTATTAATTAAGATCAAAACCTGTAATTATTTTCAACAAGGCATTATGTTTGTCAAAGTAAATGTTCTTATTGTGCAGTATTCACAAAGGGCTGGTACTTATTTTTGATTGACATATCTACTAACTCTATCTGACCTCATCGAGAAATATTCTGGATCACTGATGTCTGACATTTAGGCCTTTCATGATGTTTCTGGTCATTTTATCCCCAGTCTGCATCTGTTACTGGTAATGTAATCAAACAAAACCAAACTTGGGAAAGCTCATCTATTATGTCCGAGGCATTTTCCTTCCATGTTTGATCGTTCCTTAGCTCACTCCTGGCTCTCTGCCATGTCTGATGGCAATATTCTGCAGGATACATCATGCTAAAATAATGCCACATACTGACTCTGGACTACATTGTAATGCATCGCTGGACATGTCGAGATAACAGGAATATACTTTCATCAAGTCAAAAAAGTCTCAATCACTTCTTTGTTTATTCAAACACAAGTATATGGGGAATTTAGAAATGTTATTAACAACCTCTTCCAAGTAAAACAGTTAACAGAATAATAACTAAGAATTTGCCACAGAAATGGTGAGTGGACCATACTCAAGGCAGCCATGTTTAATAGTCAAGAGTATTTTATTGTCATATGTCCCAGATAGAACAATGAAATTCTTACTTGCTGCACTACAACAGAATATGTAAACATAATACACTGCAAACAATATGATAGAGAGAAAATATATATATATATACACATACTCACAAGTACACATACACATATACATACACACAAACTCAAGAAAACAAACTATAGTGCTATATATCTATCTCTATATTCTATCTATATCTATTCTATTATATCTATACATCTAATCTATCTACTATCTATCTATCTATGGATCTATCTATCTATCTACTATCTATCTATATCTATCTATTTCTATCTACCTAGACATCTATGGATCTATCTATGTATCTATCTATCTATCTATCTATTTATCGATCTATAAATATCTATCTATACATCTATCTATACATCTCTCTATCTATCTATCCATCTAGTGCTTTTCCGTTTTGCGGGGTTTTTCTATTAGCGCAAAAATGGTATGCGATAGCACTACGATTTTTAGCTGAGTTACTCACTGTTCTCCTGTGCTGCCAGTGCAACAAGTTTTGTTCCGATCGGTGGTATATTTTAAAAGTTATCGAGGTATAAAAGTCTTTTAAACCGCGCGTGCGCAGATTCCATCATTCAGCGCCACGTAGATTGGTCTCTTCTGTCAGTCAATGCTGTGGCCGGGATGGCAATGCCCCATCCTGCCCCAGCGGCGGCAGCCTGTCCTGCCTCACTCACAAACTCCTCTCTTCCCTCCTCACAGTAACTTGTCTATCGTCTCCCCCACCACCGGTGGTAGTTGTGAGGGAGTTCAGTGGAGGCCCTGTTCCCGTCTCTCCCTCATCACTCACTCCTCTTCCCCGCCCGACCTCTGCAGCAATGGCGGTCCCATCTACCTGTCCCCCCGGGTCCGTCTCCTCACCCTCATGGCCTTCTCGGAGGAGATCTTCATCAGCTCATCGAAACTCGTGGTGCCCATCGTGACAAACACCGTCTCCATCCCCCCCTCCCCGGCGGCGGCAGCGAGCAGGCAGGGCGGGGACGGGCTGAGCGGCAGCAGCAGGCGAATGGCAGGGTGGGGGCAGGGTGGGGACAGGGCGAGCGGCAGCAGGATGCGGTCGGACATGACAGGGATGCGCCAAGCAACGGCTGAGCCGGAGTGGGCAGAGGGAGGGAGGGAGAGTCGGGTTGAGGGTGTCCGAGCAGTTTGCGCGGAGTTTGAGTAAGTAAGTAAGACACACGCACGCACGCACACACTGCAAACTGGTCTAATCGTGAAGTCAACGGGATCTAAACACAGCTAACAATGAATTATCTGTGGAGGAAGGAATTGCAGTTGCTGCTTTTTATGGATGGAGAGAGGGAGGGAGTGACTGAGGGTAAGGGAAAGGAGAGGGAGGGAGAAGTGAGGGAAGGATTGGGGGAGGGGAGGAGCAGAGGGGAAAGATCCTGGGGAGGTGAGGAGGGAGAGTGGGGCATTGAGAGAGAGGAAGGGGTAGGGAAGGAGAGGGGGAAAGTGAGGGTGTGAGGAGAGTGTGGGAGGAAGGTAATAGAGGGAGAGGAGGGGGGAGTGGGGGAAGTAGGGAGTGGGGAATAGAGGGAGAGGAGGGCAGTGCGGGAGATCAAGAGGGATAGAGGGAGGTAAGTGGAGTATAGAGGGATATGAGGCGAGTAGGGAGGTGAGAGGAGTTATGGAGGGAGGGAGTGAGCGACTGAGGGTTGGGGAAAGGAGAGGGAGGGAGAGGTGAGGGAGGGATTGGAGGAAGGGAGGAGGAGAGGGGAAAGAAGAGGGAGGGTGAAGAGGAGGGGGAGGGAGTGCAGGGGGATGAGGGGAAATGAACGTTGCCTGTGCAGTTGGGGGCTATGCGTGAGTGGTGCAATATTGCATTGGGGAACAGGTGAGTGGCGGAATATTGCATTGGAGAACGGGTTGCGCTGGGGAACCAGGCCCCCTGTGTAACAGGGACCCAACGGGTCCCACTTAGTCTAATAATAATAATAATAGTCTATTGGGGGTTACACAAAAAGCTGGAGAAACTCAGCGGGTGCAGCAGCATCTAAGGAGCGAAGGAGATAGGCGACGTTTCGGGTCGAGACCATTGTAGTTCAGAGCTTATTTGAGGTTGTAGTTTAATATGGTTATAGGGAAGAAGCTGTTCTTGAACATGGACATTACAGTTTTCAGGCTCCTATACCTCCCCAATGGCAGTGGTGAAATGAGTGTGTGGCTAGGATGGTGTGGGTCTCTGATGATGCTTTTTGAGGCAGCGACTCCAATAAATCCCTTCGTTGGTGGGGAGGTCAGAGCCGGTGATGGACTGGGCAGTGTTCACAGCTTTGAAGTTGTCGTTTGAACAACAGTTGATTTGAATTTTAGAATAACAACATGATCCAGCTAAACATTATTGTCAGGAAAAACCCTAGATGTGCTGGTACTATTTGAAAATAAAACTAGAAGGCATGTTCAGAAACTATACCCCCTCCAGCCACATATTGTGTACTTAGCCGTAAATGTTACAAGGTACGATGTGATGTTTCAATGTTGTTCCACTCATAATGCAACACGACTGGATGTACTGTAAGAGCTGGGAAAAGATGTAATGGCGATAGATAAATGTAATTGATTAGAGGGGAAAATAAAAACCACATAGACAATGGGAAACATGTTCATCTGGCATTGGATAGAATATTTTCCTGGAAATGTAAAGGGGGAGCAAGTTTGAATGAACAAGTATTTAAACTGAGCCAAACAACAGTACATGATAGATTAAACTATGATCCAGCCAGTATGCTGCAGCTGGTGACCATTGATGCAGCTTCTATGTCAGTTCAATTGTAGTGACCTTATCAGAAGCTGCCAACAGCTGTCAGCGGCCTTCCACCAACCATGGTGGAAAATACACAGATTTAGAATAATAAATAGTACAGCTGATTAACTTTTAATAAACTGCTTAGCAAAGGAACATATAAAATATCAGCTGAATTTTAAAATCAACTGATATAAATGAAGGCACGAGGAAGATGACGGAGAAGATGATTGGTAGCATCAGCGTGTGTGAGTTGATAGAGATGAATGAGATCTCCAGAAAACTACATCTGTGGTAAACATTTGAATCTTTGGCGCTGGCTTGTTGAACTGAAGTTGAAGTGCCAAACATTGCAAAGCATCAGGGATTCCTGTGCAGCATGCTCCAGGAGATGGTCATGCCCCTTAGGCTAAGCAATTATCTGGACTTGGGCAGAATTTCGGGATTGAAGAATGTAACTGTGTGACAGGCAGGATTATGAATCTGTGGAATTTATTGCCACAGTAGGCTGTGGAGGCCGTCAATGCATATTTTTAAGGCAGAGATAGATTCTTGATTAGTATGGGTGTCAGGGGAATGGGGTTAAGAGGAAAAGATAGCAATGATTGAATGGTGGAGTAGACTTGATGGGCCGAATGGCCTAATTTTGCTCCGATCACTTATGAACATGAGTGATGGAGGAGCCTAACCCCTTGGTCTAGCTCAACAGGTAAATGGTCCTGAAATTATGTGAACAAATGCTATAGGAATGATGGTACAAAAAAGGCTGGAGAAACTCAAGAAACTCAAAGAAAAACCAAGGTTCTAGTCAAACTCAGCGACAGCACTGTGCGTGAAGAGGGGAGGCAGCCAATATAAAGAGGAACATGGGATGGGTGAGGCAGGAACCAGTAAGTTATAGGTGAGCTGAGGAGGGATAAGGAATGATGGCAGAAGGAGTCAGGTAAACGAGGAGGAAGTGTGGAATTCCTATCCGATGGGTGGAGCAGCGAGCAGCTGCCTCACCAGCAGCTGTTCGTCCTTTTGACTTTTTTTGTTTTTAGTATGTCTAAAAGTGTGTTTAGTGCGTTTTAGTGTGGGGGGGTGGGGACTGGATTGGGGGGAAACTTTTTTTGTCACTTACCTGTGTGGAATGCGACTTTTCTCCTAGTCGCATTTTCGCCGTCCCTCACGGCCCAACAGTTTGGATAGGTGCAGCCTCTCCCGGAGTCGGGCCCAGAGCTTCAGCAGCGGACTTTCCATCGCGGAGCCGGCTGATCCCTTGCCAGGGATCGCCAGAGAAGAGCCCCAACCGCCGGCCTGCGGCCTATAACATCGTGAAGCCGCGGTCTCCGGTAGGAAGCGGCCGATTCGGGAACTCCAAGGAGTTTCGAGCATCCCAACAAGAGGGCCTGTACATCGGGCCATCCGTAGCAGGGATTGCGGAGGGTTCATGGCCCCGACCACGGATGAACAAAGGAGGAGGACTGACTGAACATTATTGCCTTCCACCACAGTGAAGAATGTTGATTCCACTGTGGTGGATGTTCATGTTGTATTCTATTGTGTATTGTGCTCTTTTTGATTGTATGGCTGCATGGTAAATCAAATTCCACTGTACCATAATTAGTGCATGTAGCAATAAATGTGAACTTGAACTTGAACTTGAGCTGGGAGGCAGAGGCACGTGGATGATAGGTGGAAGCAGATAAAGAAACTCAAAAAGAATACTGAATCAGAATATTTTAACGTAGAAACATAGAAACATAGAAAATAGGTGCAGGGGGAGGCCATTCGGCCCTTCGGGCCAGCACCGCCATTCATTGCGATCATGGCTGATCGTCCCCAATCAATAACCCGTGCCTGCCTTCTCCCCATATCCCTTGATTCCACTAGCCCCTAGAGTTCTATCTAACTCTCTCTTAAATCCATCCAGTGATTTGGCCTCCACTGCCCTCTGTGGCAGGGAATTCCACAAATTCACAACTCTCTGGGTGGAAAGTTTTTTCTCACCTCAGTCTTAAATGGCCTCCCCTTTATTCTATGACTGTGGCCCCTGGTTCTGGACTCGCCCAACATTGGGAACATTTTTCCTGCATATAGCTTGTCCAGTCCTTTTATAATTGTATATGTTTCTATAAGATCCCCCCTCATCCTTCTAAACTCCAGTGAATACAAGCCCAGTCTTTTCAATCTTTCCTCATATGACAGTCCCGCCATCCCAGGGATCAATCTCGTGAACCTACGCTGCACTGCCTCAATCACAAGGATGTCCTTCCTCAAATTAGGAGACCAAACCTGTACGTAATACTCCAGATGTGGTCTGACCAGAGCCCTATGGAACTGCAGAAGAACCTCTCTACTCCTATACCGAAATCCTCTTGTTATGAAAGCCAACATTCCATTAGCTATCTTCACTATGGGATGTTGTTCTAGTTTGCATTAGGCCTCACCCTGCACTGTGGAGACGAGCGAGGATAGGCAGCTCAGTGTGGTGGGTAAGGGGAACCAGGAGATCATTATGACAGAGCGCAGGCGCTCAGCTAAACTGGTCACCTCATCTTTGCTTGGTCTTGCCAATGTGGAAGGGGCCATAGCAGGAGAACCAAATGCAATAGGTTGGAGAAAGCGCACATTAATTTTTGCCTTACATGGATGGGCTTTCTATGTCCCTGGATGGCGGAGATATAGGAACAAGTGTTGAACCTGATACGTTGCAGAGGAAAGTGCCATCACTAGCTACATCTCCACACCCCACACCCCCTTCCAAAGAGCCCACTGTCCCAGTCCACTCCTCCGTCCTCACCCATCTTCACCGACTTCTGTTACCCTCCAGCCTCTGTCTTCACTTTCACCTTTCATTTATTTCCTTTACTTTTACCTATCATCCACTCTGCCTAGATCTCCTGACTCTACCCCTTCCCCTCCTCCAATTGGCTCCTTCTCCTTGGTCTACCTATCACCTACCGGCCCTGTTTCACCCCCAACACACCCTGTCCACTTTTATATGGGCCATCTACCTTCTCCAGTCTCAGTCCTGATACAGTGTCTTGACAAAAATCATCAACTCCATTCCTCCCACAGATGCTGCTCGACTGCTCCATTCCATAAGCATTCTTTTTTCCTCTGCAGAACAATACATTTGTCGTGGTCCATGTTGTAGATACGATCAAGCAAGAATGCGATTATGCTAAGAGACTGTAAGAGGCAAAGGATCAAAGGTAAAACATGGGACCTCTGGTGTAATATTCTGTTACCTGACACATATGCAAATTGGCATAAGTTTGAATGGATGAGAAAATTAACTGCAAAGGCTCAGAGTGTTGTCAGAAAAAGGAGTTGTATCCCATGGGACACCGGCACCAGAACAGGAGGAGGAGAAACGACTTAATTGGAACAGGATTCACTTAACCTCTGTTCTGACAGAAGGGATAACCATTGCTGTAGACACAGCATTTAACTAATAAAGTGGGGGCAGGGTGCAGGTTAGAGAAAGGTTAAGGCCAAAGCACAAAGTAACAATTTTGGTAATGATAAGCAGAAGAACACAGCAGGGACAGAGTTCATTGGTAATCAGTCAAAGAGAGTGCGTCATTTAAAAAAAATGCTAACAAGATAAAATTAAAGGGATTGTATCTGAATGCAGAAAACATTTGTAACAAAATAAACAAACTAATGGCACAAATCGACAAATTGGCCGGAGTGCAACTGTCGGGACATGGTTTCATGGTGACGGTAGCTGGGGGGGTAAAACACCCAAGGTACTTAATGTTTAGAAAAGACAGAAAAAAATAATGGAGAGTTGGGGCTGGAATGGCGTAGCCTTGATTGTAAAGAATAGTATCGTGGAATAATCTTGGCTCAGAAGAACAAGAAGTACATGTGAATAAATAAATTTTGAGCAGGATTCACCTACTTGCCGCCTGGATCCTGCTCTGTCACTTAAGAAGATCGTGGCCAGTCTGATTGTAATTTGTCTCAACCGGTTAAATTTCCACCCATCTCTTTTTTTTGTAAAATCAATGTGGGTGAAGATTTGTGAAAGAATCCCGTTGGGAGTAGTTTACAGGTACCCTAATAGCAACAACAGAAATATTAATTAAGAGCCACTTCATACTTCAAGCTGCTCCACCATTAAAAATAAGGTCATGACTCACCTGATTGTAACCCCAACTCTCTACTCCAGCCTATCATGTAACCTGCCATTCACTTGCTTATCAAATGTCCACTTCTCTCAGCCTTAAAATTATTTGTCTCTGCTTCCACTACTTTAAGAAGAAGAGAGCTTGAGAGAGTCACAACCTTACATTTTGCTTCATCTCTTGTTTTAAATGGGTGACTCCTTATATTTAACCAAATAGCTTGTTTTAGATTTTCCCACTAAAGAGAATCACCTTTCCACATTTGCCTTAATTAGGCCCCTCGAGATATTATCTGTTTCAATCAGGTCCTCTCTTATTTTTCTGAACACCAGATATAAACCAGCCTGTTCTCAGAATTACTTCCATTGGTTTAAAATCTTTCCTTAAGTGAGAAGACAATACCGTGCACAGTACTCCAGATGTTTATTTTTCATTGTTCATAACCTCTCAGGTTTTGTATTCAGTTCCACTGACAACATGTTTGGAGAATTAAACCAACCCACCAACTGATCTGACAATGTATATTTTTAAAACCCTTGACTGAAGTCTATCAGGATCCAGAGACTTGTCATCCCATTGTACACAAAAGGCTGGAGAAACTCAGCGGGTGCAGCAGCATCTAAGGAGCGAAGAGATAGGGGACGTTTCGGGTCGAGGCCCTTCTTCAGTCTCGACCCGAAACGTCGCCTATCTCCTTCACTCCTTAGATGCTGCTGCACCCGCTGAGTTTCTCCAGCCTTTTGTGTACCCTCGATTCTCCAGCATCTGCAGTTCCTTCTTTAACACTTGTCATCCCATGGGTGTTTCAACAATTTGCTCAGTATCATTCCCCTGGTGATTGCTGTATTTCTGAGTCAGCTGCTCCCCTCAAATTCCTAATTTACAGCTATTTCCGAGGTAGTACTTTCATGCTCTATCGTGAAGCAAAGTACCTGTTTAATGCATCTGCGATCTACTTGTTTTCCATTATTAAATCACAAGATCCACCTTTAATTGTTTTGTTAACTTTTGCTTCCATATTACAAAATCTTGTACTATCTGTTTTTATATTTCTGACTAGCTTAATATACAATGATTAGCATATTCCAAATTTTCCTTCTTTATGACCTTTTAGTCATTCTTTGCTATTTTCTAGGTTCAGTCCAATCTTCTCATCAACTCAAATCTTTGCACAATTACATGCTTTGCCTTCAAATTTGATACAGCCTTTAACTTTTTCAGTTAACGTGTGGAGAGAGAATTAATCAAGACACAGGGAATAAAAATTGTAACCAAGATTATAAGATAATTATGGAAGAATTCAATCTTGATAGATACTGGGCAAATCAAATTGGCGGAAGAAATTGGAGGAATGAGTTCATAGAATGTAAATTGGGATAGTTTTTTGGAACTATGCATCATGGAACCAGATGTAGGGTTGTATCTTCGACATTATCTTGTGTCATGAGACATGGTTGATTTGTAATGTCAAAGCAAATCCTTTGGGAAGAGTGATAATGATTTAGCAGACTTTTGATGGCAGCACAAGAAAGACGCAGCTCAATTGTCAGCTGGAGACGGAAGGAACTGTAAATGCTGATAATCTTGAGTAAAACGCAACATGCTGGATTAACTCAGCAGGTCAGGCATCATCTGTTGAAGGAAATGGACAGACAATGTTTGTCAATAGTCAGCTAGTGTCTTGCACTTAATTATAGCTTAATAGCTTACCTAATAATTGTGGTTGGTACGGTGGTATAGCAGTAAAGTTGCTACCTTACGTGCAGTCTGTACGTGTGTACTGTCTGTACGGAGTTTGTACTTTCTCCTCATGACCGCATGTGTTATGCACAGGTGCTTTGGTTTCCTTCCACACTGCAAAGAGGTACAGGTTTGTAGCTTAATTGGATTTGGTAAAGATTGTAAATTGTTCCTAGTGTGTAAAGGATGGTGTATGAGGTTAACTGGTCAGCACGGACTCGGTGGGCCGAAGGGCCTGTTTCCACTGTATCCCTAAACTAAACTAATCTATAGCCATTGCAACATCCATCCCTCCCTGAAAAGAAACATCACCCATTCTTTCTATCCATAGAAGCTGCCTGTCCCGCTGATTTACACCAGCATTTTGTGTTTATTTACAGTAAATTCTTGTTTTAATGGATGTTGCCCACACCACCTCCGGCTTGCACAGCCTCCCCTGCCACTTCCAGGCTACTCCTGTCGCCGCCACCGCTGACCTTTACTAGCACTCCAGCAGTCTGTGGGTCACGACCATTGACTCCGCCGATCCTCACCTTTCCCCTGGCCGCCAGCAGGTCGTGGCCGTCAACTCACTTGGATTCCAGGCCCAGTTGCGGACCGAGAGTCTGAAGTAGGTTCTTGACCTGAAACATCACCTATCCATGTTCTCCAGAGATGCTGCCTGTTCCGCTGAGGTACTCCAACAATTTGTGTCCTTTTGTGGAATAACCAGCAACTGCGTTGTTTGTTTCTACTACTCAACCTTACTAAGTTATAGTGGACATTCAGAAATAAAGGACACCATTTCCTACCCCCACCACTATGGTCCATTATTACGAGGGTTTACTATCTTAAAATGGCTTTTTATCTCATGGCACATCTGGGATATTGCAGATATCAACATCTGAAAATAGTTTATTGCACAGGAAAAAAGCACAATTTAATTTACAGCTCTTATCACATTACAAGCAATAGACTGAGAGTCAATGAAAATCCAAAAAACACAGATGTTAGAAATTAAATAAAAGGAGAAAATGTGGGAAAAACTCAGCAGATCAGACAGCAATTGTGGAAAGTGGGTAGACTCTTCATCAAAATTGAGAGAAGGAGCAACTCGTAAGTTGAAGTAGCAAAAGAGTGTGGGGCAGGTAGTGGATGGGATCAAAGAAAAAAATAGAAACATAGAAATTAGGTGCAGGAGTAGGCCATTGGGCCCTTCGAGCCTGCACCGCCATTCAATATGATCATGGCTGATCATCCAACTCAGTATCCCGTACCTGCCTTCTCTCCATACCCTCTGATCCCCTTAGCCACAAGGGCCACATCCAACTCACTCTTAAATATAGCCAATGAATTGGCCTCAACTACCCTCTGTGGCAGAGAGTTCCAGAGACTCACCACTCTCTGTGTGAAAAAAGTCTTTCTCATCTCGGTCAAAGGATTTCCCCCTTATACTTAAGCTGTGACCCCTTGTCCTGGACTGCCCTAACATCGGGAACAATCTTCCTGCATCTAGCCTGTCCAACCCCTTAAGAATTTTGTAAGTTTCTATAAGATCCCCTCTCAATCTCCTAAATTCTAGAGAGTATAAATTGAGTCTATCCAGTCTTTCTTCATAAGACAGTCCTGACATCCCAGGAATCAGTCTGGTGAACCTTCTCTGCACTCCCTCTATGGCAATAATGTCCTTCCTCAGATTTGGAGACCAAAACTGTACGCAATACTCCAGGTGTGGTCTCACCAAGACCCTGTACAACTGAAGTAGAACCTCCCTGCTCCTATACTCATCCTTTTGCTATGAAACCTAACAAACTATTCGCTTTTTTCACTGCCTGCTGCACCTGCATGCCTACTTTCAATGACTGGTGTACCATGACACCCATGTCTCGCTGCATCTCCCCTTTTCCTAATCGGCCACCATTTAAATAATAGTCTGCTTTCCTGTTTTTGCCACCAAAGTGGATAATCTCACATTTATCCACATTATACTGCATCTGCCAAACATTCGTCCACTCACCCAGTCTATCCAAGTCACCTTGCAGTCTCTTAGCATCCTCCTCACAGCTAACACTGCCCCCCAGCTTAGTGTCATCCGCAAACTTGGAGATATTGCCTTCAATTCCCTCATCCAGATCATTAATATATATTGTAAATAGCTGGGGTCCTGTAGAGAAGGTATGCAGACACCTTAAAGTCTTCGCTACTTTATTTAGCATACATTATATATAGCCCTGGCTGTACGTGGTCTGTCACGATCACTAGAGAGCGAGCTAGGGGCGTGTGGGTTACAATTATACTAACTGGTGGGGGAGTGGTTAGCATGGAAATCGTTACTATCAATTAAAGGTGTACACACATATCATCTACAGGTCCCAGCACTGAGCCCTGCGGTACCCCACTAGTCACTGCCTGCCATTGTGAAAAGGACCCGTTTACTCCTACTCTTTGCTTCCTGTTTGCCAGCCAGTTCTCTATCCACATCAATACTGAACCCCTAATGCCGTATGCCTTAAGTTTGTATACTTAAATGTCTGCAATAGTGTGGAATAATGCAGCCGTTGAATAGACAGTTGCACTCCTTAGTCTGTGTAATGTGTTACTGATGTTGGGAAGTTTGGGTGATTTTGTATAATCTGGCCTACTGGGGTATCTTAAACAGACCAGAATATACAAATACAAATTTTAAGAAGTGGAGAGGGGGAGCGGCATGGCAGGCATTAATGGCTCGACTTGACACAAACAGAAAGTAAAGGCAGGTTATCTGAAGTTTCAGATTCCAATATTGGCTCCTCCGGGCTGCAATAATCCCAGATGAAAATGAGATAATGTTACATTGGGTCTCATTGTCACTGTGCAGGCAGCCACGGGCAGAGAGGATGATGAATTGAAATAGTAAACAACCAGAAGTTCAGGGTCACTCCTGCAGACTGAGCACAGGTGCTCCGCTAAGTGATCACTCAACCTGTATTTGGTTTCTCCATTACAGAGGAAACCTCATTGTGAACACTGAATTCAGTGCAAGTGAATCACTGGCTTACCTGAAAAGACTGTCTGGGTCTCTAGATGGTTCGAGGGGAAGAGAAAAAAGGACAGAGTTTGTACTTCTTGTTGCATGGGAAAAAAGGAGTGGATGGCAATAAAGGAGTGGATGGAGAGTTGCAAATGGAACAGCCCCTTTGAAATGTTGAAAGCGGAGGGGGTTATGTGTTTGGTGATGGAATCTTGTTGGGACTGGCAAAATTAAGAAAGATGATCTTAAACATAGAACATAGAACAGTACAGCACAGGAACAGGCCCTTTGCCGCACAATGTCTGTGCTGATCCACATCGCTCTATTCTCTGTCTATCCAAAAGCCTCTTAAAGCCCACTATCGAAAATGTCTTCACCACCATCTCTCTTGGTGCATTCCAGGCAACCCACTATCCCATGTGTGAAAAACAGCCCACACATCTCCTTTAAACTTTGATCATCTCGCCTAAAGTATTTTGACATTTCCACCCTGAAAAAGGTTCTGCCTGTCTACCCTATCTATCCCTCTCATAATTTTATATACTTCTATCAGTTCTCTCTTCAGCCTCTGATGTTCCAGAAAAAAATTCAAAATCTGCTTGTAACTAATACCCCCAAATGCAGGCAGCATTCTGGCAAACCTCTTCTATACCCTTTCCAAAGTCTCCACATCCTTCCTGTAGTGGGGTGACCAGAATTGCATGCAGTGCTCCAAGATCTGTTGATTGCTTGTCATTGCTCTCTCTTGTTTTCTTTCCTTTGCAAATTCTGGCCTACGTAAATCATCCCAGTAGGCTAGACTTCATAATGTTAATAATACATTAGACAGAGCAGCTTCACTTTTATTCAATGCCAAGGTAATTTCAATATATTTGTTTTTGTTTTTCAATGTATTGTGGTATTTGTTCCACCCATTATCTTCCCGATCCTCCCTGATATTTAGATTAAATTGCTTTCTCACTTTCACAGGTCCAATGAAAGGTCTTCCACCAGAAATGTTAACTATTTCACATTTGCAGCCTGAATGAGATTCTCCAGCATTTTCTCTTTTTATTACAATTGATTGAGAGGCTTGTTAAGAGGATTCTTGAAAATATGAACACTATTGAGTCATTTGTTCCACCTTTACTTCAGGAGTTCCCTCTGCATCCTGTTCATCAATCTTTTGCTCCAAATAGTCATATTTGTGGATACACTGGAATGACACACTCTGTGGTTATTTGAGAAGCAGTTGTAGCCAGAGACAAGATATCCCAACAGACTCTGGGAGGACACTGCTAGAGAGAAAGAAAGAGACAGGGAGATATGCTGGGGCCACAAAAACAAAGAGCCACAATGAAAAAGGTCACAGGATCGAGATCCAGCTGAAGATAACTTCATGGCTATGATGTGGCCAGGATGAGGATGTTAAGGGGGCAGGGTAAGGGGAAACTGTTTCCCAGTCGCTTCCTGGCGGGGACACGACTATTTCTCTGAGTCGCGTCCTCGCCCCCCTCCTCGAGGCCTACCACTGAATCGGAGCGGCCTTTATTGCCGGGGACCGGGAACCCGACCAGAGCTTTAGCAGCGGTGGCGGCGCAGTGCTGGATTCACCTTGGAGTGGGCCATACCTACAGCATCAACATCATGGAGTTGTTGTTCGAGGAGCCCCCAACGAGGGCGGCCCCGACCAACATCGCTGAGTCCTGGGGCCCTATGCCGAGGGCCGCCAATGTTGAGTCTCCGCCTGGCGCGGCCTGGGGACATCGGGAGCTGCACACTCTGGTGGGAAGCGGCCGTTTTGGAGGTCCAAGCAACTGAGGTTGGCCTCCCGTTCAGGCGTCGGAGAGCCAACATCCTGGCGAGCGGGCCTGAGCTGCCCATAGCGGCGACTGCGGAGGGCTCCGGAGGCCCCGACCACGGTTGAACATCGAGGAAGAGACTGACTTTGGTGCCTTCCCTCACAGTGGGAAACTTTTGATTCTGCTGTGTGGGGATGTTTTATGTTTAAATCTATCGTGTGTTCTTTATTTTAGTGTATGGCTGTATGGGGATCACATTTCACTGTGCCATCTGGCACATGTGACAAATAAATGTATCTTGTATCTTAACTGGAAATGGCCATTTTGCAAAGGGACGTAAGTGATGAGAAGAAAAATAGGAACAGGCAACAAAGTGAATAACTCTCTAGCATGATATGGAACAAATAGGTGTTGTTTATTCAGCCCTTGGATGAGTAACAATTTGAAATGACTTCAGAGTTGTGAGATCAAAAACAATTCACAAAATTAGATCAGAAATGGGAGAACCACTAGTACAGCCCAAGGATATCAATGAGAGTTTTCTGCAATATTATCACAATCTCTACTCAGCTAAAACGATAGATCACTCGACAGGAATGGAAGTATTCTTACAAAAATGTAACCTTAAAGATAGATTGATAATTTGAAAGTTAGAGAATTACTAGGCGCTGAAATAACAGTAAAAGAAATTGAAGAGCCTATCAGATCTCTAAAAAACGGCAAGGCCTCGGGCCCTGACGGTATAAGCTCTGAATTTTATTAAAAAATTTATGATCTGATCTCCCCACATTTACAGACGCTGAATGAACACATTTATACTCAACAGAAATTACCATAAATGTGAAACGAATTTATAATAACGCTCATACCAAAAACAGATAGGGACCTGGTAGACCCAGGTTCATATAGAGCTATAGCTCTCTTAAATACTGATCAAAAAATATTAACTAAAATACTAGCACAAAGATTAAGCACAGTGATTAATAAATTAATACACCCTGACCAAACAGGATTTATTCCAAAACGCTACTCTTCTTATAACCTGAAATGATTATTCAATATCATATACTCAAAGAGAATTACTAACGTAGATTTAGCAATTATTTCGTTAGATGCTGAGAAAGCATTTGATCAGGTGGCATAGCCCTATTTATTCTCAGTCATGGAAACATTTCAACTGGGCGAGAAGTTTAGTACATGGGTAAAACTCTTATATACTAATCCAACAGCTAGAATACTAACAAACCAAATGTTATCAACTAAATTTAATTTATCTAGAGGTTGTAGACAAGGATGCCCGTTATCCCCGTTATTATTCGCACTTGCAATTGAGCCACTAGCAGAAAGTGTTAGGTCCCATCCTGAAATATACGGGTATAATACTAAAGACACTGAAAATAAAATGTCTTTATATGCAGACGATGTATTAATCTACATTACAAAACCTGAACTTAGTATCCCAAACCTATTAAATGTAATAACTCAATTTGGTTTGTTCTCGGGATACAGAATTAATTGGAATAAAAGCGAAATCATGCCAATAATGGAAATCAATCCACATATAATACAACAATCCCCCTTTAAAATAGTTAATGAAAAATTTAAATATCTAGGAATCTATGTAACTAAGACATATACTTCTTTATTTAAGCTAAACTTCCCTCCTTTATTGAACAAATTGCATAAGAATATTCAATATTGAAAAACACTACCTATCTCAATGTTTGGTAGAATTAATACCATAAAAATGATTTTTCTTCCGCAATTATTGTACCTCTTTCACTCAATCCCGATATATCTTCCAAAAACTTTTTTTAAAAAGGTTGACTCCATAGTCACTAATTTTATCTGGAATTATAAGAATCACAGAATAAACAAAAAACATTTATGTAAATCAAAAATAAATGGAGGTTTAGCTTTACCGAATTTCATGTTCTATTTCTGGGCAGTTAACATTAAAAATATGGACTTCTGGTTTGAAGAATTGGACCAGAAACCAAGACTGGATAAAAAATGGAAAAGGAAGACTGTTTACCCTTTGAAATTGGTTCGATTCTGTTCGCTACCACTACATTGAGCAAAAAAACGATAGTGAAAACCCTATAATATACAGTGGTCTATGAATTTGGAAACTATTAAAAAAGACTTTAAAATTGGATAATCTATCACTCTTTCTCCCCATTGTAAACAATCCTGCATTTAAACCTTCAATATTGGATAAAGGTTTTTTACAATGGAAAAATCACGGAATTAAAAAGATGGGTCATCTCAATAGGAAAGGTACATTTATTTCATTTCAGGAGTCACAACAAACTTATGGACTTCACTCAAATGACTATTTCAGATATCTACAACTTAGAGACTATGCAAATCAAATACACAGGATTACAGAACTAGAGATCTAGAAACTCTTGATGAATGTTTGAATAAACACCCCAATACAGAAAAATTAATATCTTATATCTATAATATCCTATTAGACAGTGAGGCACCAATGACGGAAATATATAGGCAAACATGAGAAAACGAACTAGGCCAGCCAATAATGAAAGATATTTGGGACGAAAGCTTACAACATATACATCAATGCTCGTTAAATGCCAGACACTCTTTAATACAATTTAAAGTATTACATAGATTACATTACTCAAAAACAAAATTAAATAGAATCTTCCCAAATATATCTCCTATTTGCGATAAATTTCAGCATTTAGAGGCTAACTTAACTCATACATTTGTAAATTGTATACAAATTAAAAACTTTTGTACGGAAATTTTAAAGATAATTTCAGAAGTTGTCAACACCCAATTGAAACCCGACTCAAAATTAATAATATTAGGAATATTAGAACAAAGTCAAATACTTACTACAAGCCAAAGAAACTTTATCGACTATAGTATAATAATTGGGAAAAAATTTATATTAACATTTTGGAAAGGTCCTATAACCACCACAATCAAAATGTGGATTATGGAAATGTCGGAGACCCTACATTTGGAAAGAATCAGACTTGTCTTAATGGACAAACAAGAATTTTTTATCAGAATATGATCTCCATTTATTGATTATCTGAAGGGGCAAACTGGTTCGGCACGAGAACCTGACTGAAATTCGAATTAAGGATTAGATGAAGAGTTATATTTTATAATTTATGAACATATCTCCAATGATGTATTATTAGTAAATTATTCCATTCTTTTTTATTATACCTTCTTGTTTTTTTCTTCTCTCTCATTATTTTCTATCTATATAAAAAATAAAAAATATATAGAAGCAGAGTTATTAAATAATTGATAATATTGACAATATTAGTAATGTATGACTTTTACACATGAAATGTTTTTATTATGTACTTGCTTCTAATAACAAAATATTTTTCTAAAAAGAGTTGTGAGATCCTTGGGTTTGAACAAATGCTTCCTTTGGAAGATTGAAGGAAAAATTGTGTAAAAGAAAAGAGGTCCGAGACATCGGCGGCAGCAATTCTGGAAACAACCATCGCAAGACTGAGAGCCCGAGTTGAAACCTCAAAGAAGACTACCCCCCTCCAGCAGAGTGAAGCTGGCCTATTCATACATACGGGTTGTATTTGAGTCCAAGCCGTGAGTCTTTTGAGCTAGTGTAAAAAGTGATAAGCTGAGACAGTAAATCAAATGGGATGTTATTAGAAGTCAGTGGTTTGCATGTATGCTTAAGTAATTCAAGTGATAATAAAGATTAAGTTGTACTAAACCTTTTGGTTTAGAGTCCTTTGTCTGACATGTCGGTTGATACTTTATAGAGGCAATATGGCAAAACAGTGGAAAAGCAGTTGAAATTAGATAACTCTCTTTTGAACTTGGAACATAGAATAACATAGCACAAGAAAAATCCCAACAAATGTGCATTTTTTGGTACTATGGTCATGATAGTCACAACTAAACTCCCAAGGCCTCTGACAATAGTTTGTTCAATGTGGTGATCCTAAATTCCTCATTTTTTTACACAAAATTAAGATCATTTAGCAAAACTAATCATTAATTAGATTTGCACAAATGCTAGTCATCCCTTCAGCAAAGCTTTCTGTGTTTCATTGTCTACTCTCTTGGTGCTTTCATCAATTGTTTCATGCTGTTTGGCCCCAAAATATGTTAAAAGTGGTGCAATTAAAAAAATAACTCAACTATTCTCATAAGTGGTATTTTGTGTGCTCTTCTTACATGATTCTCATTGTTTTCAGATGTCCCCTTAAGGTATACAAATCTGTTCAAACTCTGCTAAATAAGTAGTTGATTTGAACAAAATATCAATTAGACCTGTAGCTGAAAACAAATTTCAGAAAATCTGGCCCAAAATAAAGACCAATGTAAACCAGATGTTACTAAATTAACAATAAAGACACTATCACCAAATAATATAAAACATAAAGAATACACATAAAGAAGACACAACGTACGTGACTTCTCTTTTGTGGGTGTTAAAAGATAACACTTTAATAACTAGCCATTGTCACTAAGTATAAAGGTACATTTGCACATTTATCACTAAATGTACACTGATTGTAAGCCATGACATTTATTGTTTCAATCTATTGACTAATTGCAATTAATTAGTGACATAAAATAATTACAAAAGAAAAATGGATGCTTCTGTTCAATGACTGAAGCTGGCACAAAATGAAAAAAGACTCTTCTATTAGTGACATGACATAACAAAGAAGTGAAGTGTCTACTGGGATTAATCAAAATGTCAGTCATTAATGATTAACCAGTAGCAACCATTGTTTCTAAAAGGTTTCCTGCCCAGCATTCCATTCCACAATGATAAGGAATGAGCATCCTTCACATTGGGCCCTTTTACAACCGGCTGAAACAATAGGATTGGCCAAAGCCCTAAAGCACTGAATTAACTCTGTGGCCTCTTTAAAAAAAAAGCAAGATATATGTGTAGCACGTTTTATAATCTCTTTATCCCTAATGTGTTTTGCAGCTGAGAAATGCTTTAATGAAGTCCACATTATAAGAAGTACTTCGTGCCTTCAATCCTTTGATGTGGGCAACAGTGTCATGATTGAACCATAGCTGATAACACCTCTGCGCGAAAGAAAGCATTCTTTAATAATGAATGGGCAGTAAACACAAATTAAATTTATCAGCAATAGATTGTAAGCACAATTTTTTAACTTTGTCAGTTAATCTGCCAGTGTTGGTGGAAGGCAGTCTGGTTTTGAACAGAAATTTGTACTTGCAATTTGTTAGGAATGGTTGAACCGCCGCATTTCATGTTATTTGCAAGAGTAGTTCCTTTCATTAATCTTGGATAACAAAGAATGTTGAAACAAGTTAAAAGCAATAAAAAAATACTTGGCATTAGAAGTGGAATCAAAGTGGTGAACAAATTGAGAAAGTGCAGAATGGTAGAAAGTAAACAAAAGAGCTTTGTTTGGTTAGAAACAAGAGGAAAAATAGAAATAAAACAAACTCCAATTTGAAATGACTGCACATTTTACATGAAACTGGAAATGATTTAAGCAACACATTGAATTGCCTTTGGCAGCCATAAGGACTGAATAAAAAGTGTGTAAAATTTGTAAAAGAAAACATAATTTTTTCCACATATTCTGGAAAGAATTTTGAAGAAGCTGGGTATTGGTACTGAGTTAAAAAATATATCAAACCCTCAAGAATACAGGCTCGATATTTATGGGAGACCAGGGATGCAGCTGGGCTTAGCTTGAAATCTGGTAGGGTTGAGGTTCCACCAATGACCATAGATGACCCCTTTGGGATTACTTACTGGTAATTGGGAAAATATTGAGTTGAATAGGATATCGGACTGATCAATGGGAGGACAAGTTGAGTTTGGAGTTTAAGTGGGTTGAGTTGAACAGCCATGAAGTCGGAAGAGACTGCAAATACCAGGTAACTTGCTTGGATAAAAATATATTGAATTAGGCAACAGATTTTTAGGAAGCTTTTAAAGGAGGCAGGACATCAGTAAAGCAATTTTGAATAGCAGTGGATGAAAAAGAAATGGACGAACAAAAGATCTAATGATAGCCTCATTAGAAATGATAGCCTCATATTACACTGTGATATCACACAGCGCCACCCTGTACGGGCATGGCTGCACAGCCTGCAGCTGTCCATTTTTTCACTTCTTTTTAAAATTTTTAATTAGTTGAGTTTTTGTTTTTCGGAGCTCTAGACTTTTTTATGTGGGGGGGGGAGGGGAAGGGGGTAACTGCTTTTCAGGCACCTTCGACCCATCCTTGCGGCCTACCAGTGGGGCCTGGAGCACGTTTCCTGAGGGGACCGGCCAGAGCCTCGGCTTCGGCGGCGGCACTGCGCTGGAGCGCTATCGTGAAGCGGGCGATGCCTTGCCTGGGTCGCTGTGCTGGAGCTCCGGAGTGCTGGGGCCACCGATGAACATCGTGGAGCTGCGGGACTGAGGAGCGGCCAGTCGCAGGTGGCGGCACTGAACTTTACATCGCGGAGCCTGGGATCTCTTGCCGAGATCGCCAGTGGTGGAGCTCCGTCCAGTGTGGCTGGTCAGCTTCAGAAGCCGCGGTCTCCGGTAAGGAAGTTCCTGTTCCAGGCATCCCATGCCGCTGAGAGGATTCTCCTGACGCCGGAGCACCATCATCCGGCGAGAACTGCCTGAAACATCGGCCCCCGTAGCGGTGACTGCGGAGGCCAAAATAGGCCCGACTATGGATGGACATAGGGATGGGGACTGGACTTTGTGCCTTCCCTCATAATGGGGGATTTTTTTTTTAAATGGTTAAATTTATTTATTACTGTTATGTTGTATTCTTTTTTTATGTGCTGCAATGGCAATACACATTTCACTACACCAATTGGTGTATGTGACTAATAAAGAACCTTTGAACCTTTGATATCTCTCATTCTGTAATTGAGTTGCAAAGGGGCAATTGCAAAAACAAACAATCATGAATGATCCAGATTCATATAATAAATGTGTAAGAAGGAACTGCAGATGCTGGTTTAAATCAGATGCTGGTTTAA